>OW203734.1:6144515-6744515 GCA_934045075.1 Yponomeuta sedellus
ATTATTATTATTATTATTATTATTATTATTATTTATTATTATTATTATTATTATTATTATTATTATTATTATTATTATTATTATTATTGTTATTGTTATTGTTATTGTTATTGTTATTGTTATTATTATTATTATTATTATTATTATTATTGTTATTATTATTATTATTATTATTATAATAATTATTATTATTATTATTATTATTATTATTATTATTATTATTATTATTATTATTATTATTACATTACATTTACATACAGGCCCATACATTGATTCTGTCCCACACTAAGGTACCCTGTGTTATGGGAAACAAAAACAAAGGTTAAAAGAAAGATTGACAAAAAAAGGGCTGCAGGCTCAGCATGTGCTGTGCATAATGCTTGGTGGCACAGCGTAGATTTTCAATCTGCTCCAAATTCTCATGAAATTTAATACTGTAGGCATAGGTAAAGGCACAAAAATATTCTACACATACGCACATTCACACACACATATACACAAATCTACACTCGGCATTCAGTTCAGATGGTTGCTTATTTTGCCGCTTTTCCTTTTATTCACATAATTAATCAAACAAGTCTCATATCACTGCAGTATGTTTAGATGTATTAATATAATCGGAGACTGAGGTGACTGACCTAGCCCCTAGGATTAGCAAGCTGAAGTGGCAGTGAGCTGGTCACATACGCCGAAGAACCGACGCTCGATTGAGTTCAAAGGTTCTCGAGTGGAGACCACGAACTGGTTGCTGGCAGTAGCTGGATGAGGATGGCCGAGGACAGAGGGAAGCGTGCCTTAGCGGAGGCCTATGTCTAGCAGTGAATGAGTACAGGCGGATTGATTGACAATATTAATAATAATAATTATTATTATTTAATTCTTTATTGAACCTGTAAAGAATGGACGATCCACAACAAAAATTAGACAATCAGAGAGAACATTGTTAAGAAATAAATAATATTTTAATATTTAGAGGCTAAAAATTCCACCCATGCCGGGATTCGAACCCGTGAACTCTGGCTATCCGTGCCAGCGCTCTTTCCAACTGAGCTTATGGGCGACTCGCCGGCATCAGTGAAATTTCGAACCTCTTTTCAACATTCTCTGTATTACGTACATTAGCTTAGTTGGAAAGAGCGCTGGCACGGATAGCCAGAGGTCGCGGGTTCAAATCCCGGCATGGGTGGAAATTATAGACTCTAAATAGGTTTTTAAAATTGTCCTTTGCACGGGTTAGTGCATTAAAAATAATAAAAATAAATAATAATACTTTTCTAGTGTATAATAATACTAATAGTTTTCATACTGTGACTCGTCGAAAAGTCATTCTAGTTACGTGGTACAAAAACTTGCTATGCAAATCGAACTGAATCGATGAAGTCACAACTTGAACATAACGCCTTATAATGTATGGAGCGTTTATCAATATTCGAGATATCACGTAAAAAAGTCTACACACTTTTTAGAAAACGTTGAATTCAATGAAAAACCAAATCCAATATGTTTTCTTAAAGAAAAGGTTTCTTAAAAAAACATATTGTTTAGGAGTATTTTTACGTCTTCTATAGTACAAAAGTAACGCCACTTCAATCTAAGTTTGAAGCAAGTTTTCGAAGGTTGGGTAATAAAGTGTTCTCTACCTATCATTCTATAAAATAAGCATAAAGTATTTAGCTCAATTATACTATTTTTATTTTTAATGCACTAACCCGTGCTATGGACAATTTTAAAAACCTATTTAGAGGCTAAAAATTCCACCCATGCCGGGATTCGCACCCGCGACCTTTGGCTGTCCGTGCCAGCGCTCTTTCCAACTGAGCTAACAGGTGACTCACCGGCATCAGTGAAATTTCGAACCTCTTTACACTATTCTCTGTATTACGTACAGGCAGCGACATCTGGCTTAAGTAAATTGCATCACTTACAGCCCCGACTACCTAATTTGCAGTTAGGTTTTTACATCGGAATGATATCACTGTACCCACATGATTAGCTCAAATTAAGCTAAATACTTTATGCACACATAATTAGAAAATACACGAAATGCGAGTGTTAGTAACTGTTACATACATTCACGTTTCGCACGGGACAAAAGGAGACGGATACACTTTCATACATTCTTGGGCCTGGGTGTGAAAAGGTGAAAGTGATGTCAATTTAGAGCTTATATATTAGCAAACCATCTCGGAAAATTCTGCGGATTTTGGCAATCTGAGAGCAGAGTTATAAGAGATTTAGTAAAAGTGAGGCTATGCAACAAATTGACAGTGAAACTTATACTAAACTTATCCGTGTCCGTTAGTCCGACAAGTTAAGCAAGATCGTAAGTCCGTAGAAAGCACTGGTCGGAGAATTATAATAACAAAAACAACAGGAAACACACTCAAAATGCACTAAACGATAGGAGAAGACGAGTGATCATAGATTGAGTCAGGGAGCTGTCACGTCTGTCACTGTTAGCACAGACCAAGGATGTTTTTCTTGTCACAGACACAGATTAAAAATACAGTTGACAAACACGGGTAATAAATCGATCTGTGAACGAGAATCAATTTTAAGATTTATTTTCATCAAGTTAATATTTAGATTTTTTAAACTGCTGATATTATGTATATTATAATGTATTTATTTAATTTGATTGAATAAATCATCTGGTGCAGGTGTTTTTTATTTAATACATGCAGACTAATCGATCAAAGTAATCAGTATCCTATTTTATTAGGGACATAAACTTATTTTTAAGATTTCTCGTCTTCCCGATTGTGAATTGAGCTCATTTTTTATGTTTTAAAATAGAAAAATATAACGCTTTTTTTAAACCATATCTCAACTATTTACAATCGGGCCCAGAAATCCCCGTCTCCTTTGTAGGTAGACGACCTCTCTCGCGCAGCGTTAGCTCATCTGCCTACCATGCAAGAGGTTCCGGACTCGACCCCGGCTGGGGGTCAAAAAAAAACCCAAGTCTTGGATGTTTACATAATTGTGATGTCGTTGCTTCTGGTTCCCACGACTCAGGGTATCCTAGTGTGGGGCCAGAAGCAATGTATGTGCCTGTATGTAAATGTTATGTTACGTTATTTTTAATGACGTGCTATGTTCATACATTCGAAAGCGTTCATTTCGAAATGCCAGTAGTTAATTAAATAACATTCATCTAATAAACATTCCCAGTTAGACCCGTTAAATGTATAATGTAATCTGTGCTGTTCGTGTATCTGGCCGCAGCACTTGGTATGTTTTCACGGCCTATGTAAATAGGTTAACTAATGCTTTGGCATATTAAGTTATTAATGGCAATCATGGAATTTTAATACGTATAGGTGGTAACTGATGTATTAAAGGAGACGGGGATTTCTGGGCCCGATTGTAAATAGTTGAGATATGGTTTAAAAAAAGCGTTGTATTTTTCTATTTTAAAATATAAAAAATGAGCTCAATTCACAATCTGGAAGATGAGAAATCTTAAAAATAAGGTTATGTCCCTAATAAAATACTTTAATCGATTACTTTAATCGATAAGTCTACATGTATTTAATAAAAAACACCTGCACCAGATGATTGATTCAATCAAATGAAATAAATACATTATAATATACTTAATGTCAACAGTTTGAAAAAATCCAAATATTAACTTGATGAAAATAAATCTTTAAATTGATTCTCGTTTACGGATCGATTTATAACCAGTCTTTGTCAACTGTATTTTTAATCTGTGTCTGTGCCAAGAAAAACATCCTTAGTCTGTGCTAACAGTGACAGGCGTGACAGCTCCCTGACTCAATCTACTTATGTATGCGGAATAGAAAAAATAAACTGATTGAGGTATCTCCAAATCGCGCTGTTTGAACGCATCTACGGCATCTTCACGGGTCGAAAATCGTTGACCACGTAATTTATTCTTTACATTTGGGAATAAATAGAAATCATTGGGAGCCAAATCAGGGCTGTACGGTGGATGACCCATCAATTCTATTTTTTGACCATCCAAAAATGTAGTTGTTTCCTGAGATGTATGACAGCTGGCATTGTCATGGTGAAGTATGATTCTGCGTCGCTGGTCGTATTGGCGTATTTCTTCAAATACTTCCGGCAAACAAATGGTCGTGTACCACTCCGAATTAACCGTTCTGCGATTCTTCAGTGATATTGTAGCCACATGGCCATTAATACCAAAAATCAGGCCACCATTTGCTTTACAGTCCTTTTTGCACGAGCCACTTTCGTAGGGTTCGGCTAATTTTGAAACACCCAAACTGTTGATTGTTGTTTAGTTTCGGGATCGTACGCGTAGATCCAGGATTCGTCACCTGTGTAGATATTATAAACAGATTTTGAGTCGCCTCCGTTGAATTTTTTTAAGGTTTTCTTGCACCATTCGACGCGAGCATCTTTTTGATGCTGAGTTAAGTTGTGCGGGATCCAACGCGAACAAATTTTTTTACAGACAAATGTTTATCTAATATCCTATGAATGCTCGGGCATATATGCCCAGAATAGGTTCTATCTCGCGATACGTGACATGGCGGTCTTTTATTATTAGTTTTAGCACAGCTTTAATATTTTGTGGCACAACCACCGATTTCGGGCGAACTTCTTTAACTTCGTCCGTGAGCTTACTGCGCCCGCGAATAAACTCACTAAACCAGTGATACACAGTCGTTTTTGATGGAGCTTCACCACCAAAAGTCGAAGTTAATTGATCTACGCACTGTTGTTGCGTTAAACCACTTCGAAAATCGTAATAAATCATAGCACGAATATTTTCACGAGTGAGTTCCATTTTTTCAGCGATATGACATTTTAAACCCAACAAAAACAAAACACTAACGTATATATAAGAGAAAAATATTAGCAGCCAGTATTTAAAAAAAGAACGAATTTGACCATGGAGGTCAGACATTGCGTTTAAAATTATTGGAATCCCAGATTCCGCATACATAAGTAGCAGCCTATGTATGATCACTCGTCTTCTCTCAGAATAGTAGAGCGTCTTCTCGTATCGTTTAGTGCGTTTTGAGTGTGTTTCCTGTTGTTTTTGTTATTATAATTCTCCGACCAGTGCTTTCTTTCTACAGACCAACGATCTTGCTTAACTTGTACAGACACGGATAAGTTTAGTATAAGTTTCACTGTCAGCTTGTTGCATAGCCTCACTTTTACTAAATCTCTTATAATTCTGCTCTCAGATTGCCAAAATCCGCAGAATTTTCCGAGATGGTTTGCTAATATATAAGCTCTAAATTGACATCTCTTTCACCTTTTTACACCCAGGCCCAAGAATGTATGAAAGTGTATCCGTCTCCTTTAAGAGGACTTGAGAAAAGATGGTCAGAGTGGAGTTTTTTTTCTGCTGACTTTTACTCCACTTCACTACGGCCCGAAGGCAGCGGCTTTCACTTTCATGTTACATTGTACTTTGACATTTAGCAAACAGATTGTAATTCATTTATACGTTGAAATGAATTGAATTATTCGTGCAGGATTAAACGTGGGGCGCTTCAAGCAATCGTCGTTGTCTAAACACACCTATTGGCTGTCATTTCACAGAAGAAAATGACGTTTCCGGAATGAATGTTCGACGCGGCCCGCGATGGAGTGTAAATTGTGTGCCAGCGCGCTCCGAATAAACGTCATCTGTCCTCAGGCGGTTGCGAAGCTACGATTCAGACTAGGCGCATGCTGAAACGCAGGCGACGCAGCACAGCGCAGGTTTTGTAAAGCACGGAACGTCATTGAGCTATTTACGCTGCGGCGCAGGCACTTGCGACGCAGACATGCGTCTGCCCTGCTCTGCGTCGTTGTAGTGCCGGCACAGATTTTTGCCCGACCGCGTGCACTTAGAGGCTTACTTACTAACAATTTTGTTGCAATGACAGAACATTTAATTGAATTAGTTCGCTGTGAACCTGCAAGACAACTCTACCAAACTGCAATCCCAACCCGCATGCCCAGCGTGGGGATTATGGGCATTAACCCCCTAATGATGGCACAACCTTGCGCTCATTAGGGGAGGGCTATGTCTAGCAGTGGACTAATATAGCCTGAAAAAGAAAAAGAAAAGAAGAACCTTGTTTGTATAATAAAAGTCATCTAGACTATTAAAAAAAGACATTGAAAGAGTTATGGGTGACAATTGTCTAGGAATGGAGCGAATAGTTGCGTTGCAGCATGCGGAGGACGCCTATTTCTGCCTCAACTGCCCTGCCCTATACTGAACTGTGCTGTGCTGCTTTGCCTGCATTTCAGCATGCGCCTAGCCTTAAGGCACTAAACGGTAACTAGCGCCACCAAAAGAGTACAATCATAACTTGTTTTATAATACGTTTATCTTAAAAGGTTAACATCACACTAACAACTGCATCTACTATTTTAAAATCTACAGTCTAGAACATAGTACCTAGGACTTTAATCGATTTCCCCTAAAATGGCTTTTTTTGGCAAAACTGCTTTAAAGTACATTATATAAAGTAAGTTACGTTTTTGGACCTAGCTGTGGATTTCTGTTGAATAAATAAAATAAAAAAAAAATAAAAAAAGGTGGCAAGCCCTGGTCTCGTCTTACTATTTTTTTTCTATTTAGCTAATATGCTATTCAAAACACGATCAAATCTCGATCTTGTATTTGTAAAGTTTCTTTGCGCTCGCACATATCAGAAGAAAATTAAAACAAAACTACATTTATATGGTGAATTCCTGGAAACATTTGTCCTTGTCTGATTAAAACCATAATCCCGTTATCCTAAGGACAAGTAATAACAGATTACTCCACAAATACACTTTCGCAGCTCCAAAATCCCTAAACTCATAGTCAATTTAAACTCGGCACTTACATCAGGAGCGACCTCAATCATCGAGGCACTCCGTGACTCTGGACAGTGGGATGAAGCGATGACCGTGCGCTTGACCAGCCTCGCAAGACCTTCCCACCCCCTCTGTAAGAACCAGTAAGGAGCCAGCAAAATGGGGGTGGTGTAACGGGTTAGGGGTCAAAGTATACTAGCCAGTTTTCAGGAAGGACGGCTAGGAGGTTGTCGACGTCAGTCGTTGAAATATGCGGTTTCGGGACGACGCTGCAGTTATATTAGCGTTTCAGATTTGTGTGTTTGGGATGCTAATAATAATGCTTTGCTTGGCGTTAGGAAAGCCAGAGAAGCATAGACAAAATGCGAAGGCAGAAACGATTTTCAAGTGGTTTTGAACCGTCGGGAAACGTCAGTGCAGGAACTGTTCGTATACCTCAATCTAGCAACCAGCTGGGCCTTCATACTTAATACTTTTAGTGACAAGGCCGCAGTCTGTACTCTGAGGTTAAGAAATGTCTGTGCAACTGAGGCTCACAAGTCACGTGTGCCTTCGTTATCAACCCTTGTATATCCCCACTGTTGGGACTCAGGTCTCTTCCTGCATCTTAGGAAGGTTAGGCCATACTCCACCACGGAGGTCAAGTTCGGGTTGGTGGAGGATTGTAAAACAGTGGCGGGCCTTACCATCAGAAGTTATCAAGCCGCCCATAAGGCCTCTGACATGGTTTAACGACTGCCATTGTATGACAGCCGGCACATACGGCTTAAGGTGCACGTGTGCCTTGCTTCTGCTTAAAAAAGGGGGAGGGAGGGCGGTGCATTAACAAACCGCACGGTGCTTGTGTAATTTTCACATTTGAATACTATTATGGATTTCCGCAATGTAACGCCTGATTTCATATAATAACAGTTCTTTGTTAAATAATTGAGCTAGAGGCAAGTATGTAAAAATTTATCCACCAACCCGGACTCGGCCCCCGTGGTGGAGTATGGCTTAACCTTCCTGCGATGCAGAGAGAGACAAGTGCCCCAGCAGTGGGGACAGACAAGGGTTGATATCGACATGTAAGAGTTGATGAGCTTTCGGTTGTATTGTCGCCGGCTTGCGTAGGTACGTTTAATTTTTTATTGGAAATTGCTAAGGTACTCTCGTATTTTTATGTTGCCTATAAACGACCCACAGCAGAGCACAGGCCTTCTCTTGAGAGAGTGTGGACTTAATTACGACGCGTACCCACCGGACAATTTGGCGCTGAGGTATTTGAACACCTCAGACACTCAGCTTTCCTCACGATGTTTTCCTTCACTCTCGTATGTTGGAGAAAATTTGATTCTAAAGTTAATAGTTTTCTTTTCTATATTAAAAACTACGTAATAAAATATATGTGAAATGCCCGTAATTTAATTATTCTTCTCATTTCGTAATAAGAATTAAAAATTTATTTGAAGGTGATAGTATGCTCACGGTAAACAGCAGTAACGCGTGAGATAGACGTATTTTTAGAGTTCAAAAAAAAAACGAAACATGTTTCACTTTGATGTCCGTCCAATAAACAATAAATAATATTCTTATCTTATCCGTCCGTCCGTCCGTCTGAATGACAAGAAGGCCTTTAACTCGGAAACACATTGGGGTACCTATCGAATTGAAATTAAAACCATGTACTCCCGAGTAGGTACACGGTTTTAATTTTAATTTCTTTAAGTAGTGAAATAAACCAAACATTCAAATTAATTTAAAAAAAGTAACGGCCGTTTATGCCGCAAAATAAAATATTTATTTCGACACTCAATGAAATCAAACTTCATAGGGTACTTCTCCTTGACCTAAAACTATGAAATCGGAAAACTGTACACTAAATGTACAGTTTTCTGATTGGTTCTTGTATTTGTTTACTCTGATTGGTTGTTTGTATTTTGTAGTTGTAGTACTTTGTAAATATATCGTGAAAAAAAATATCTTTGAAGTTCGGGCAAAGCTGCGAGAAACTGCTAGTTTCGGCTCCTACAATATGTAAGTAGGTACTCACCTACAAATTTCTAGTGAACCCTCGGTGTGCAAGTTCAACTCGCACTTGGCCGCTTTTTTTAAGTTCTACATTAATCCAAGAACACCAAACTTGACTTGGCCCCCGCGGTGGAGTAGGCTTAACCTTCCTGCGATGCAGGAAGAGACCCGTGCCCCAGCAGTGGGGACATACAAGGGTTGATATCATTATTATCAATGCAGCCTATGTACGTCCACTGAAGGGCACATGCCATTTTTCAGAGAGAGTGAATATGGGCTTAATCACCACGAGTTAAATAAAATATCTTTATTGTATGTACACAGAAATACAGTAACAGAAACCAATCAATGTTCTACTGTCAAGCACTCTTTTCAGCACTGGCTGAAAATCAGCGCTGAAGGCTTGCCCATCGGCATAATATGCTGAGTCAGTTGCCGTTTATAGCGGGAGTGACACGCCGTATCCTTTAGTGTTCTTTTATGTTTTTTATTTTAATGTTATTTAGTAGTGTATTTGCTTTGTTATTGTGGCGTGTGTAGTGTGGCTAATAAATGTTTTTTCTTTTTCTTCTCTTCTCAAGAGTCAAATTCAAATGCATTGGCAGAGCACTCTATGACTACCGCAGGTAACAGCCCACAGCGATAAAGTCACACTACGATAAAAAATCAAAGGCCTATTTTTCACCTCTTTTGTAGTGTGTGACGGTACCATATATTATAAGTCTGAGTGTTTGTGTGCGTACGCCTAATATGTAAGCCGGTTTAATCGTATAACCGAATAGAATAAGAGAGACTATTATGTAGCGCGTCGTAAATACAAGTTGTGACTATACAAATTAATCTTTCATTTTAACTACCACAATACATGGCGACCCTGCCATGCGGGTGTACCTATTCATGGACAGTGAAGTAGTGAAGAAGTGATATTGTGAAAAAAAAAAACACCCTCCCACCGCAATAAAATTGAAAACTAAAAGCAAAAATGTGTCAAAGCATCTTTCATTTTAACTACCACAATACACTTTCGAGCTACAGGTAATCCGAAATTTGCTTTGGCTAAGTAGGTATAATAAGCTTAGGATCGAACTTTCTCTATTCAAAGACCTACTCCTTAACCTTGCGAACCGAGTCGCTTTAGCCAAATCGCTTCTAGAATGTTCCCGGTTATATAGTAGCTCTTACCACGTGGCCTTAAGTGCGAATATCGCACTAAATATTGTTTCGTCAGACTCCTCCGTCTATGGATACTGGAAATACTTGTCTAATCCAAACTAATCCACTTTGTGAGCAAATTAATTGCTTCACTTTACCTCAGCTGGTATTTGTATTGATGTCGATTCTGAATGCTGTATTTAGTGCCCGAAATTAAATTTGAAATGGTTAAGTACTTGCCACTAGCGGTAGTCACGGGACGTTCACCGAACCTGATTCCATGCTTCGCAACATACATTAAGCCGTCGGTGCCGGCTGTCAAGAAATGGCAGTCGTTAAGCCTTTTCAGAGGTCTTATGGGCTTCTCGATAACTTCAGACAGTAAGATCCGCCACTGTCTTACAATCCTCCTCCTACCCGGACCTGTTAAGTACTTGTTCCTAACCTTATAGTTAGGAACAAGTACTTAACCATTTGTTAAGATATTTGCCTCGACGCTTATAATTTTCAAGTGCGCGAGTCATCAAGCCCATGCTGCATCTTTCTCTTTTTATTATCCTCTCTCTTCCTTTCGCTCTTATCATGTATCCAGTAGTTATAACTCCATAAAACACAATCACTTGTCTTTGTCCCCAAAATAGGATACCCTGTGCTATTGTAACCAATCAAGAACATCCCAAACGTCGAAATACGCCCAGACTGAGGCTATTTGCACAAATGTACGCCGATCCGAAGTGGGAAACTAGCCCACGTCCTCCTACATGATAATCAGACGTAACACCGCTAGACCAACAAGTATCGTGTAAGACATACAAAGAAATAAAATGATAAAATGTTGGCGCTAAAAAAAAAGAAATTCGGTGCACTCCGCCCTTAGCAACCACAGGGTAGACAGAGCAACAAAAAAAACATCCACTAACTCAAAAAGTAAACCCAATAGCTCATCCTAAAAAAAAACAAATGCGGAACAGCCCCATACACTCGCGTCAACATAAAAAAATTGGGAAGCACATACACAATTTAAATGTGAGGAGGGTTCCGTGATAAATAAAAAATTATAATAATTTCCACGCAACACAATATTCAACAACATTACGTAACTCTTTGCAAAGTGTCTGCTTTGTAGTTAATACTCGGCAGTTGGGATGTTGGTAATTTTTAATTCAGTTTTCTTTTTAAGTTATTGATGACAATTATGGATCCTTATCATACCGTATAGGTGGCAACTGATGACCTAATACATCAGTTGCCACCGATGCCACCATTAAGATGACTTGAGTAAAAACGGTCTAAGTAGAGTTTTTTCCCGTCACTTGAAAAAAGGTGGTCAGGGTAAAGTTTTCTTCCCGCTGCCTTTTTATCTTCTACACTGCGGCCCAAAGGCAGCGACGTTCATACACATTGACATTTAGCAAACCAAATGTAAATTCTTTACGTTGAAATAAAATTGACTTGATTTAAATTTGCACATTAGAAGTGACTTAATTAAATATTGAAACTGTTTAAATATTTTGCTTTATTTCTGTAACACTTTCTAAATGACACCCAAATCGATAACCCTCTCCTTCCGGTGTCCGCAGTTTCCACTCCGCATAGGGACCCTAAAAAGGCGAGTAACAAAAGAGCACTCTGCAATCACGCTGTTTGTAAATCGTTCACGTAGGGACGTGAGTTGGAATATTGAGTATTGAGACACCCCGCCGAATACTAAATAATAACCCTAGGTACGGGATTAGGACTGCATGGAACTTGGACGTTGGTCCTGAGAAACGTCTTAGGACCAACGTCTAATCTAATCTAATCCAATCTAAGAAGATTAGATTAATACTCTTTATTGCACACCTCCTGAGTTGCACACCATACATTTTGAGAATACGTGGAAAACTTGCATGTCTAAGTTAATGTTATAAGAAGAAAATTGGATTCGACACAATAGTATACATTATGTTTAAAGTTTAGGTGCATCACATATTTGAAGTTTTGCAGGAAGAAATCTCTTTCAGAGAAAAGCTTGCTTTTGTACATGTTATTTCTTATGTAATGTCCTGTTAAATTTTTCGTGTGCAATGAGTGACCTTTTTGCATCTACCTAATGAGATGATTTATACAGCGTCCAGTGGTATCCTCACACTCACACTAGATGGGTGAAGGGACCACTCCGACGCGTCGACGCTGTAGTGCCTGGGACATGGTTTTTATAGACGGTGTAAGCTTGCCCAGCACCTATATCACCCTGACAGCTTAGTCGGCCTAGCCCGCAGGAAAGACTAGTCAATACGTGCGGAGCCAACCAAGCCTCTGGTTTCCTTACGATGTTTTCCTTCACGGTTAGCGTGTGGTATTGCGACTACAAATTCGCAAATGTACGTAACTTTGAAATTAGACAAAGTCATTGGTACTCGTACATGACCGCACTCGGGATCGAACCTAGGGCAATAAAGTATAATTACAATAACAATATATATTTAAAAACCTATTGAGAGGCTAAAAATTTCACCCATGCCGGGATTCGAACCCGCAACATCTGGCTATCCGTGCCAGCGCTCTACCAATTGAGCCAATGGGCGACTCACGGCATCAGTGAAATTTCGAACGTCTTTACACTATTCTCTGTATTACGTACAGGCAGCGACATCTGACTTAAGCAAATTGCATTACTTACAGCCCTGAATATCTACTTTGCAGTTAGGTTTAACATCGGAACGATATCACTGTACCCACATGATTATACTATTTTTATTTTAATGCACTAACGCGTGCTAAGGAACAAATTTAAAAACCTATTGAGAGGCTAAAAATTTCACCCATGCCGGGATTCGAACCCGCAACATCTGGCTATCCGTGCCAGCGCTCTACCAATTGAGCCAATGGGCGACTCACGGCATCAGTGAAATTTCGAACGTCTTTACACTATTCTCTGTATTACGTACAGGCAGCGACATCTGACTTAAGCAAATTGCATTACTTACAGCCCTGAATATCTACTTTGCAGTTAGGTTTAACATCGGAACGATATCACTGTACCCACATGATTATACTATTTTTATTTTAATGCACTAACGCGTGCTAAGGAACAAATTTAAAAACCTATTGAGAGGCTAAAAATTTCACCCATGCCGGGATTCGAACCCGCAACATCTGGCTATCCGTGCCAGCGCTCTACCAATTGAGCCAATGGGCGACTCACGGCATCAGTGAAATTTCGAACCTCTTTACACTATTCTCTGTATTACGTACAGGCAGCGACATCTGACTTAAGCAAATTGCATTACTTACAGCCCCGAATACCTACTTTGCAGTAAGGTTTAACATCGGAACGATATCACTGTACCCACATGATTATACTATTTTTATTTTAATGCACTAACCCGTGCTAAGGAACAAATTTAAAAACCTATTGAGAGGCTAAAAATAAAAATAGTATAAACAATATATATTTTTATGTAACCATAAAACGTACAAAGGTCCCACTGCAAGGCACAGGCCTTTCTCTGAGAGAGAATGGGATTAATTACCACGCGTGGCGACCGGGGATTGACAATATCAAACGCTAAGGTATTTCAACCTCAGACCCTCAGGTTTTCTCACGATGCTTTCCTTCACCGCTAGCGTGTGTTTTTGCCACTATAAGTTCACAAATGCACATAACTTCTTAACCTGTGCGTTTTGGCGTGAGTAGATCGGCACGCGTTTAAGCCAAAAGCACCACATTTTATCAGCTTGACTTACTTAAGCAAGTAAGTGAATCCAGCATTAAGTTAATCAACTTAGAGCCACTTGCAGAAGCCCGTAAATCTCGATTTAAAACAATCTAAACCGAATTCTCAAAACAAAAAACTATTAAAACTTAACTAAATCCAGATTTAAGCAAACCGCGCAAGTGGCCATTAATGTTTATTACCATATTATATAATATACACTGTTGTGTATTGTATGTATGTATTTATTAATATAAAAGAGCACACTACATGTTATAAATAAGGCCCCACAAAACCAATTACTTTGTTTGACTGTGGGAGCAGTCTCGTTTACAATAGTTTTACCAGATATTTTTACTTTTACCAGATATTTTTTTTTTAACATGACCTTTTTTTACATATAATATTTGCATACTAGCATTTTCTTATAGTAAGGATGACTTAGCAAAATTCTTAAAACTATTATTATTTTTTAAGAATAACTACCAGTTCCATTCATAACTTATTAATATTAGGTACATATTAAGTTGTATAGAGTGCAGTCCGAAAATCACGCATAAACCTCCCAGGTTTTTGTGATTCTGGTTTATTTAATTTCATTACACTTATGTGCCTTAAATAAATAAATAAAAAAAAAACTTACAAAACCAGGTCGTTGGTACATTCTCGAACTGGGAATCGAACCTGGGTGTCCCGTTTCCAATGTGTAAAAGATAGACTTTCATCATGGTTGGCAATAATTAATCATGCAAAAAAAGAGTAAGTACAATTTTTTCTCCGTTTCTTACGGCGCAGTTCAATATAAACATTAAAGAAATCTGATACATTTTTCTCCATTTTCGGAGGTGTATAGATTTTTTAGACCCTGTATAGCGTAAGATAAGATAAGAATATACGCATACCAAGATGTAAAACCATGCGACATTTTCATCATGTTTAGCGTGAATTAATTTTGCAGTGAGTACAAATTCTTTATCCGTTTCTTACGGCAAATGATTAATATAAACATTAAAATCAGATAAATCTCAGCCTTTGATCTCCAAACGATGTCTCATCCGCTGTTTTCAAGACACTTTCCTTACCCAGACATCTAAAGGTTCAAATTGCCACATCTAAATCGGCTGAAATCTTTTATTTGTGTAAATACGCGTAGAAATGCCTGCGAATAGCTTAATAAGGTGGGACGGGACTCGTTATATTGGTCGGAGTCGCTTATATTGTCTTTATTTGGCGACACATGTTATATCTACTGCCTACATGGATATTAGCCTGTTTCGGAAGAAAACGTGACGTAGGTTTCTCTTTGTTCGTTCGTTCATGGATTAGTTCGTTCGGTTATTCATTCATTCGTCCGTTTATTCATTGTTTTTTTCGGTCGCTCATTTATCATTCATTCACTCGTTTGGTCATTCTTTGTTTAGTTCCTTCATTCGTTCGTTTCTTAATCCGTTAGATCGTTCGTTCATCCTTTTGTTCGCTCGTTCATTTATTCGTTCTTTGAATGAAAGAATGAAAAGTTTTTATTGCACTAAAACAAATTTGTACAAAGGCGAGCTTAATACTAGATAGTATTGTCTTCCAGATAACCCACGATAATGCAGACAGTAGAAGGGGTAGTGCCAGTAAACAATATAATATAAGAGTGATTTATTACGTAACCTAGGTTAACTAAATATAACAAATATAATTTTAATACACATACGTATATAAAAAAATAGCACAAAATATATAAAATGTTACTCAAGTACATATTTACTGTAATCTATATACCTACATACTAATAATCAATAATACTTACATACAATACTATAATAATATAATACGACATAGATACTGGATAACTCTATTGAAGCCCAAAGTAGTGATCGTGGACCTTACTCTTAAACCGTCTACAGATGGATACTGGCGAATGGTCTGCGGCAAAGCGTTCCACAGACGAACCGCTGTCACAGTGAAGGAATTCGAATAGCCCGCCATATTGTGCTCGGGGATATCAAGAAGAAAGTCTTTGCGTGAACGCAGAAGGAAGGTTCTTTGTTAGTTCGTTCGTTTTTTCATTCATTCATTCGATCGATTATTCTTTCATTTGTTACACTTTATTGCACAATAAACTTGAACAACATTTAAAAAATACCAAAATTTGTGTACCAACTTTTCAGCTTCTTTTATGATTATAAATCAAAACTGTTGATTTCAAATTACAATTTAAATTTTCTCAATCCCTTTTAGTTTGACCCACTTTACCCGGAGATTAAGAACTTGCAAAGCCGGGATTATATTGTTTTAAATAATTTCGAAGGCTGAGCCGAAAAGCATAGTGTGCTTGGTCTCAGTGAATTAAAAGACGATTAATGATTATATGGAAGGTTTAGCTTGCAGAGATTTATGCAGTATTTTCTCGGAAATAAAAACAAATTTTTTGAACGAGATTTTAAGGCTTTTGAATAATATCAACGCATCTTGAATTAGCTACAGCAAATTAGTTTTTTTTGTCGTCCTTAATCTATAAACTATACTATTAATATCAATACGTTTATTGCACATAAGTAAATATTACAACACCGTACGTGTGAACGGAAAACAAAGCGAAGGACGAGCACCAACGCGTTGGACAGACACCATAGCCAGAACTTCGGGAGGGACCCTACAAGCAGCCATACATCTGGCGCATAATCGGAACCAATGGAGACTGCTGGTGGCAGAAACTGCCCTATAGACACGTCCCTCAACCATGAGGATACGTTGGAGAAGAAGAAGAATTGTTACTATGGCAATGCGGCAGACTTAATATAACCAGAATTTTCTATTTCTATATTCATTCTTCATTCTATTGAAGCACTCGTGGCCTAGCCGAACCGTAAGATTGGAATCAATCACTTAAGTTAAGCAACAACAGGCGTGGTCAAGTGCAGGATGGTGATGCTGACTGTACCGTGACTACAGCTCGGGTCATTTTTTCCGAGCGCTTCCGTGCTTCGGAAGGCATGCTAAGCCGTCAGTGCCAGCTGTCTTGAAATGGCAGTCGTTAAGCCATATCAGAGGCCTTATGGACGACTTTACAACTTCTGACAGGAAAGCCCACCACTGTCTTACAATCCTCCACTAAGCCGGACTTGACCCCAGCGGTGGAGTATGGCAACCACGAGGGCCAAGTCAAGCCAAGTAATAAATCGATATCTACCATTGTATTACCCCACGGCTGGGGCTCGGGTCTCTTCCTGCATCGCAGGAAGGTTTGACCATACTCCTTCACGGGAGCCATGTCCGTGCCCGGTGGTGGAGGATTGTAAGACAGTGGCGGGCCTTACTGACAGAGATTATCAAGCCACCCATAAGGCCTCTGATATGGCTTAACAGGCGAGCATACTTCGACCAAATAGGGGATGTGTTGGCAAAGGGGAACATAAAAAGTTCCCGGAACCGGCGTGCGTGCATGCAACGACTAATGAACGTTGATGAAATGAAGGTGATCTGTCAGGATCGTGGCAAGTGGCAATCCTTGGTCTCTGTCTAACCCTCTGGGATTCAGGAGTGAAGTTATGTTATTATTGCACAAAGTGTATGTTTACAATCTAAATCATGTTAATAGTGACTTTTGGGGTCATGGGCCCTAAAGAGAGCCCAAGTCCCAGTTCTGTAATCGAGAAGCGTGATGCGAATGTGCTAGAAAGAATATGGCTAGTTAGAATGTTTCGTTTGAACGGAACAAAAACGCCATTGAAATATCTGAAATCCTCCACACGCCCCCACCCTCTTTAGCGTGAACAATAAACAAGCAATGACAGTTTTCAAACAAAGGGTTCGCATGGCAGCACATTCCCTAGATTCCCCGAAGGGTAAAAACATAACGTTGATCTCTTCCGGGTTTTCCGGTGATCGTTTTACGTTTCAACCTTTCTGCGCAAGAGCCTGCGAGGACGGTAACGCGGTTGGTGCGTATGTGTCAATGTATGTATGCGAAGCCCAAAAGAAGGGGCAAGGGGGCAGGTTCATATTTGTATGTCTTTATGTGTTTATGTATGTATGTATGTATGTATGTATGTATGTATGTATGTATGTATGTATGTATGTATGTATGTATGTATGTATGTATGTATGTATGTATGTATGTATGTATGTATGTATGTATGTATGTATGTATGTATGTATGTATGTATGTATGTATGTATGTATGTATGTATGTATGTATGTATGTATGTATGTATGTATGTATGTATGTATGTATGTATGTATTTATGTATGTATGTATGTATGTATGCAACTAGGCCTAAATCAAATCCCATTTTTATGTTCCCTCATAATACCTTAACCAATGGTAATATTTCGACAAATAACATCTAGATCGGTTCGCTTAGTCGTTTTTTGATTCATTCACGTAATAGATCTAAAACTTAATAAATGAGTAATGAGATCTAGTGAATTAATCAAACATTATAATAAGTGTGGGTAGGATACTCACACCAATTTTTATATTTTCTTTCGTTTATTATATTTTTTTAATTAATTAAAATATTTTATGATTTATCATTTATTATATTTTACAATTTGAGAAAACTTAGTCTGATTGGCGTTTTGATTCGCTACAATTTTTGATAGACCTCGCTCTAGGATAAAAGATAGATAGTGCTGTCAGATAGTTGAGTTGAGTAGATGAAAGGGGATCTAAGGGTTATATTGGACAAAGATTGGTCAGGCGTTCAAGCGTTCAACAGGTCAGTTTTGCTTTCTCTGTGTTGCATTACGTTACATATATATTCTTCTCTTCTTTTCTTTGCTCCCTGTACTCTTCCGTGGAGTTTGGGGCTGACACAAGGGCTTTCCATCTATCTCTGTTCATGGCTAGGGGTGGTAGGTCCAGCCAAGATTTTCCCTTCTCCTTCGTCTCAGATCTCTTCCTCGTCTAGGACGGTGTTCCGGGTCGTCATACATAGATATCATCATCAAGCCATTATGACTCCACCGAGGGGCACAGATCTCTTCTCTAACGAAGGTACAGGCCATACTCAACCATGGGGATATATAGATATACCTACCACATAGATATCTATGTATGACGGCCATGAAATAACGCACAGAAAGCGCAGCAACGCGGAATCCTTGAACGCCTGACCTCTGATAGAAATCTCAGACAGAGAGTGGTAAGGCCTTCAAGCGTTCCTGCACTCCTGCGTGAGTGTATTCAAAACAAAAATTAACCTACTGAACGCTTGAACGCCTGACCTTTCTCTGTCTGATAGAAACCTTAGTCGATATCAACCCTTGTATGTCCTCACTGCTGGAGCACGAGTCTCTTCCTGTATCGCAGGAAGGATAGGCCGAACTCCACCACGGGAGTCAAGTCCGGGTTCGTGGAGGATTATAAGACAGTGGCGGGCCTTACTGTCAGAAGTTATCAAGCCGCCCATAAGGCCTCCGACATGGCTTAACGACTGCCATTACATGACAGCCGGCACCAACGACTTAACATGCCTTGCGAAGCACGGAAGCGCTCGGAAAAATGCCACTAGCGGTAGTCCCGGGACGGTCACTCGTCCTGCACCTGTCCGCACCTGTTGTTTAACTCAAGTGATTCAAATTCAAATTCAAATAATTTTATTTCAACGTAAAGAATTTACATTCTGTTTGCTGATTGATTCCAACCACTCGATTCGACCAGGCCACAAGCGCTACCTTAGTGTCAACCTCGATCGAGGATAACCCGTTACAAAAACCGCGACGGCCCGCAACTCGACGATTGGATTCAGTGAACCGTTTCCGTTCGTCCCGTGTTAAGTTTCGAGTCTAATTGATTAATTACGCCGTCTCCAGTGATGTATGAGACCGCGCCAGCCAATTCGACTTGTTCCTTTTCAACCGAGATTGCGGCATGCGGGAGTCTCAATGTATAGGTTGGAACATACATTACATAAACCCATGTACGAGTATATATCCCGAAGGGGTAGACAGAGACCATGGCTTGCCACTTGCCACGATCCTGCCAAGTCTTCCATCAACACTCAGGGTGACACCAAGTCCTATTATTCTAGTTACATTGTTAAAGTGACAATAATTGTGTTGTGTTAGCTACGTGTTAAACGGGTCTTATCGTGATTATTTATTAAGTAAAACGTTATTACTATCATCAACAAGGCCGCCAATTGTACCTCTTCTTTTGTAGCTGTTGTCTCTGTAATTATTTTCTGATGTGTACAATAAAGAATATTCTTATCTTATCTTACTTTAAGTCCGCACCTTTCGACGTTTTCTGACGTGTGTTGTGTTATATTTAATTCTATGATGTCAATCTGCGCATAATTTCTGCACAAGGTGGAATAAATCGTCCAAGACACGCAGGATTTTACTCATCATTGTCATAGGAAGAACTTTTAAATCGCAAACATACATCAGAAAATGAATGCAGCAGCCGATATATTTTTTTTGTGTTTTCGTACTTTTTCCCATATTTAAAGGTGCCTGAATTGATTAGGAAAAAGTCCTACTTTCACATACATTTGGAGACTTCTGTACCACAGAAGTCTCCAAATGTATCAACCCTTGTATGTCCCCACTGCTGGGGCACGGGTCTCATCTTGCAACATAACAAACATTTGCATACAGGCCCATACATTGCAACGCAGGAAAGTTAGGCCATACTCCACCGCGGGGTACGTTAAGCCGTTGGTACTGGGTATCATGTAATGGCAGTCGTTAAGCCATGTCAGAGGCCTATGGGCGGCTCGATAACTTTTGACAATAAGGCCCGCCACTGTCTTACAATTCTCCACCAATCTGGTGAAAGTTAAATAAAGCAAAAAATACGTTTAATTTAGATTAGAGTCATAAATAATAATAAATAAATATTCATGGACATATTACACAGATCTCGCTAGCCCTATACTAAGTACAACTAAATGACTTGTGTTATAGGTGTTAACTCGACGATAGATTTAATACAATAAATACATAGATAACATCCAAGACCCGAGACAAACTAGTTTGACCCGGCCGGGGATCGAACCCGAGACCTTCGGTTTTACAGTCAGCGTGCTAAACCGCTGCGCCACCGAAGTCGTCAATAATACTCTTTTTGAGAACCTTTTTGTCCCGTAGGTTATCGGTTTTACAGCAAAATGTTCAGTTCTTCCCTTCCTTACTAAAGTAATATCTACTAGAGTAAAATTTGTCTGTAAAGAGGACCAAGAGTCCATTAATGTAATGACAATTGCATGAACGCGTCAATTTAATTTGACTGCGGCTTCACGACCGATTTATCTCCCTTTGTACTGTAATGCGCTACCGGAATCAAGTCACACACTATACAGGCTAAAGTGATTTGTATAAATCAATGTTGAATAAAACAATTATGAGCTTGTAAGTAGCTGATTAAATTATTATGTAAGGGAAAGTGCATTGTACCTAGGTAATGTTTAGTAATGTAGCACTTATTTAGTTTTTAAGATGATTTGAGAAAATATAGTCTGAATGGTGTTTTTCTCGCTGTCTTTTGCGAACTACAATTCGACTCAAAACAGCAATAAAGATAACAAGAAACAGAAAAAGCACAGTCAACACAAGTAATTAGTTTTATTATTATTTATTTAGAGAGTTCTTGTAACTTAACAATACACACCGAATCGTTACAGAACTATAAAGACAACCTCTCACAACAAATTCATCCGTCAAAACTTTTATCCCATCCACAAACGAATCACAGTGTGGGGCTGCTTCTAGTAGGGACCTCTGCATCCGATGCGCGCGCGCAACGGTCGAGAACTGAAGCAGGTTGGTGTCGTACATAGTCACAGAGTTACAGCCGTCGCCGAGGCGACCTATTTTCGTAACATGCGGTTTTGGCAAGTGACGCCCACTACAGAACTAAAACACGTGTCACGTCAAAAGTACGTTAAAAAGACTAATGATATCCATTCAAGCTTAACCTTGTAACGGTGCAAACCTCTTTACACCATTTTTTATATTTCTTTTTCTATCTATCACTTTCAAATATTTAAAATTATGTCACACGTTTTTCGATTTTCCTCATTTTCATCATAACTAGACCTCATTCTTCATCATTACTTTACATCTTGACTAGACCTGACTATTTTTACCTGCTTATCCGTTTTTATCCAGTTTTCTGTTTTTATTATAAATATAAACTAAATAAAACAGCATTTTCTAAGGTTAACACGAGCACTAGACATAATTAAAACTGTTTTTACTCGAATTCATGGTCGTTTATTACATTTTTACAATTTTCCGACGTTTCGGCACTTTTTCAGGTGGCGTGGTCTCGGATTTCGCGGAAAATTGTAAAAATGTAATAAACGAGCCCCTGAGAATCTATTTCAGGCTGAAAACTTCATCAAACCCACATCGAATCAAGTTCGTACCGTACGATAAAGCAGACAGAGCAAAGTTCCATGATTTTTTTCCCAATGTAAAAATGGTGTGGAAACGGAATGCTACGTAAGCGTCTCGCGTGCCCGATTGCTCCAAATGAAATTTCAATTTGAACGGTTCACACATAGGTACGTGGGGGGCCCCTACTTCGTTACCTATTTTTTTTTTGAACCCTATTAAACGTATAGGTTGCTGTTGGGGCTGCCTCGATGCTGTAGTGCATCGGGGATGTTTGCCGACGCGCAAACGGATGATTTCCATGCAATAATCCGAAAACGCTTAGCATCCCTGATGTGCAGGGTGAGGGTCAGTACCAGCAGCCTCCTGAGGATGTTGGCTGATCGGATGGATAGCCCCATACAGCGCCACTGGGTGTCAATGCACCTTATGCTGACAAGCATGGGGGGCTGGCTGGGACTAGTCTGTAATACACTGTAAATAGTTTACTACCATAGCATAAGTCAAATTGTTACTAACACTATATGGGCTTTGCCTGAAATAAATAAATAATAATTATTTAATTGTATAAGTATTTATTTTTAGGTATTTATGTATATTATTATTTAAGTATATGTTGCTTACCTATATGTATTTAATTGTATATGTTTTTTTTTTTAGGTATTTAAGTATGTATATTATTATTTAAATATTTGTACCTTATATCGTAGGTAATTATAAGTAATTAAATCATATTCTCGCACTCTTTTGCTGTTTCCAAAGGTTGTCTGGAAGAGATCGCTCTTAGCGATAAGACCGCCAATTGTATAACATTACTTAGATTTAAGAATCATGGTTGTAATATTTTTCTGGTTGTGCAATAAAGTGTTCTCTATCTATCTATCTATAATATTAATAAACCTCCCATTGCAGGGCACAGGCCTTCTCTCAGAGAAAGAGTATGAGCTTCAATACACCGTGGATCGGAAATTTCGAGGGCTGAGGTATTTGAACAACTGAGACACTTAGGTTTCCTCACGATGTTTTCTTTCACCGTTAGCGAGTGGTACTGCTACTATAGCTTCACAAATGTACGTAATGTACGTCACTTTTTGAGGACACCATAAGTACCTCTACCTGTCTCTCAAAATTACCGGTGAACGCGTCAACTTGTCCAACATTGTATAGAATCAAGCGTAACTTTGCGGAAATCCATAATAGCATTAAAAAGTGATAATTACTTTGCTAATTTCCGCCAAAAATCCCACAAGCACCATACGGTTAGTTAATGCAACTTTTCAAGCAGAAGCAAGACATGAACACTCAGGCATCCTCAGGCTCCCAAGTTAGAGGTGAAACGCGTCGCGTGTTTTCTCACACAAGGATTGGTATCGGTGGTGGTGTGTTCGTGTCTTATTGTCGCTGCCTCTACGTACTACAGAGAGTTTTGTAAAGCGGTTCAAAACACTGATGCTGGTGAGCCGCCCATTAGCTCAGTTGAAAGAGCGCTGGCACGGATAGCCAGAGATCGCGGGTTCGAATACCGGCATGGGTGGAATTTTTAGCCTCTAAATAGGTTTTTTAAAATTGTCCTTAACACGGGTTAGTGCATTAAAAAGAATATAATGAAGTGACAGATTCGAATCACTCGGTTCGACTAGGCCAGGCGCGCTTCTGTTCTTCTGACAGAACGTCTCTGGTTGTCATATCGTTATCAACCCTTGTATGTCCCCACTGCTGGGGCACGGGTCTCTTCCTGCATCGCAAGAAGGTTAGGCCATACTCCACCACGGGGGCCAAGTCCGGGTTGGTGGAGGATTGTAAGACAGTGTCGGGCCTTACTGTCAGAAGTTATCAGGCCGCCCATAAGGCCTCTCTGTCATATATGAATGGATAATTTTTTTGAGTAGGCTCCCCGCTATACCTACAGCGGAGTTATAAAATCTTCCGTCGATTCCACACTATTCAACATTCACAACTTGTTTTACTCCGTGTGCCGGCTATATTGATTTGTTTTCATACAAAGGAGTAACAGTAGATAACGTTTGCGTGGCTTAGTGAAGATAGACACTCTTTGTGGAATATATTGCGGTGTTATATGATAAATGTTATATGAAAAATTTTATATGAAAAATGTACGCGTGTTGAGTCTCACGATTGGTTACTACACGAAATTCTTTCGTTTGCTACAATTATTTTTTGAACTGGAGAAATACTAGACTTAGACCTACCAGCGGTTTCTCGTACACTAACAAGCTACTAATTTTCTGTTAACTATAGTCAGTAGTTTTTTCGTACTCAGTTTGGCCAATTAATAAGAGACAGTAAATTGATACAGCGTTTTTTAGTCAAGAAATTGACTAAAAAACTCTAGAACCATCTTGCTCTTCCAATCGAACAGGTTCTGGACATACTTCGACCAAATAGGGAATGTATAAGAAAAGGACAAGATAAAAAGTACCCGAACTCGGAGTGCATGCAAAGACTAATGAATGTTGATGAAGCGTAGGTGATCCGTCAGGATCGTGGCAAGTAGCATTCCCTCTGGGATACAAGCGTGAGTTTTGAGTAGTGGTGCCGGTTTCTCGTTCATAAGGTCGCGGGTCGAATCCCAGCACGTACCAATGAATTTTTTCGCATTTACGTACATTTGTCAAGTTGTAGGAGCAATACCATGCTAATTATGAAGGAAAACATCGTGAGGAAGCCTTAGTGTCAGAGGTATTTATCTCTTTAGCGCAAGTGATTTGTACACATATTTATTATTTTATTATTTATATTTACACAATGGCCCAGCTATGAGGCCAAGCGCGGAAATCTCAGTCCAATTAGAACTCTTTTTTATGTAGCCTCTAATATACGTCCCACTGCAAGGCACAGGCCTTCTCTTAGAAAGAGAGATAGTGTGGGCTTACTTACCACGCGTGCTCTTCTTCTTCTTCAGGCTATATTAGTCCACTGCTGGACATAGCCCTCCCCTAATGAGCGCCATAGCACAAGGTTGTGCCATCATTAGGGGGTAATGCCCATAATCCCCACGCTGGGCATGCGGGTTGGGGATCGCAGTTTGGTAGAATTGTACTTCAGGGGGCGCTGCTGCCCACCCCCCGGTTTGTTTCCCTTAGTCGCCTTTTACGACACCCGCGGGAAGAATTCGGGTTGGTGCTATTCTCTAGGCCGACACCACCAGTACGCGTGCTCACTGTGAGAAAATTATAAATAAAGTAAAGAATCAACTGTTAGGCGGTACATAGTTCGCTGGGTCAGCTAGTTATTAACCCTTAACCAAACAATGTACTTTATAGGACCACATTAAATTGAACCCTATCAACTTGAAATAAAGTCCAAAACCAATGAAAAATTCACACATGCCTGATTAAGGGTGGAAAAAAAAAATCTTCGTCTTGTCTTTTCGGTGACAAACCAATAATATTTTATTGGCCCAGACTCCGCCACGCGCACATCCGCTTCCGAGGCCTTTTGCAAGTCGTCACGAATGCAGAAATTTTGGCACAAGGGACATGCGTTAAATGTTTCATTGTTTGTGGGGAGGCACCGCAAAAAAATGGTTAAGCAGCCCCATTTACATAGGTTGCTTCTGCATTTGCCAACCTGAGTTCTTAGCCTATTATTTATTGCGCAAAACACATATTATTTGGTACAAAAGCGTCCCTACTGCTAAGTAGCATTATGTAACCGTCAACTTTTGTTTTATAGATAAAGGCTGGGTGCGTAGTGCAATACTGGGTAGTGTAATACTAAATGCTGGGAGGAGCATTAAACATTAATAATACAAAGGATCTTAAATATACATAATCTTCTTAATAATTATGTATGTAAAACAAAGCCGGGTTCGTTCGAACACTTATATCTCGACAAAGGTTGGACCGATTTTTATTGCTTTTGACTTTTTGTATTTGTCTTCGTCCCAAATAGAAGAATAACCGTTAAAACATATGAAAATATCAATCGGTACTCGTATACAGTTGGCGATAAGACCGCCAATTGTATACGGTAAAACTTAGATTAAAACTTAGCCTTTTTTTTGTATTTTGTTTTCTGGCACACACCAGGAAACAAAATACAATAGAAGGCTAAATTTTATTCCTTTTCTATTTAAAATTTTATTGTATTTATTATATTATTATATTGTATTGTATTGTACACACAATAAAGAGTTCTAATACAATAACAATTATATTAGATCTAATGTACGAGTATATAAGTCGCGGGAGGAAGCTAGTTTAGACTTATATGTGATTGTGTTGTGTGAATGTTTTTTTTTTAATATTTTTTTTTATTGAAGGTTTGGTACACCAAGTGACCATGTCACCTTCGTAGGGACTACAATTACCTTAATCGAAATAACATAGGTATTTACACAAATAAAAACTAAATTCTAGCTTGCAAACCAAATCTAATTAATTTGTACAACTTTCTTGCATCGTTTGACTTACCTTTAGGGTCAGACAATGCAACATTACATGTGTCAACGTCAGAAAATAGTGTATTATTATATATTTGGCTTCTTTGAGGCTCCGTTCTGATACATTCCAATAGTAAGTGGTACACATCTTCGATAACATTACATTCTGAACAGTTTGGAGAGAGTGTGCAAAATTGGTGTGAATGTTATTTACTAATGGCCCGAAGACAGTGTCTTACATTTTACATTGGCATTCCGCAAACAGAATGTAATTTTTTTAATCCTAAAAAAAATATTTCGCATTATATTTATCTTTTAGAAAATACTTCAGGAAATAAAAAACAGTACACATTCCAAAAACCGATTTAGAGGCTAAAAATTTCACCCATGCCGGGATTCGAACCCGCAACCTCTGGCTATCCGTGCAGAGGTTTGCGGGTTCGAATCCCGGCATGGGTGAAATTTTTAGCCTCTAAATTGGTTTTTAAATTTGTCCTTAGCACGGGTTAGTGCATTAAAAATAAAAATAGTATAACAGTACACATTTGTTCTTAATTTTTAATAATAATAATTACTTTACATTTACAGATTGGGTACATTTGATATATTATTAATTAACAATTATGCTAATTGTACTGTAATTGTAATTTCAATATTTATATAGTTCATGACACTTCTAATTTTCAAACAATTTAAATAATTTTCAATAAAATAAAACTCAGCGATCTTAAACCTGACTGAACACCAAATGTAAAAAAGTACTTATGGTCTACAAATAAATGCTTTATACTTACACTTATATACGTTTTATAAAAAAATACCAAAAATACACAAAACCTCGTGTTTCGTGAAACTGTTCAATGATAAGGAAGATAGAAATTGCTCTAAGCAATAAGGCCGCCAATTGTACTCTATCTTTGTAATTATGTTTTGTTTGTTTTTTCCTGGTGTATAATAAAGAATATTCTTATCTTATCTTATAAGGAAGTCTCTTCAAAGATTATAAAGGACCAAAACGGAGCACAAACGAGTCCCATAATGACATAGTATCATCGACTGCTACTAAATATTTAGTACGGGAACGACGAAACTCCGTGTCGTAACAAATGACAATAAAAGTAACGGAGGCGACACAATAGAACAAAGTTTTATTCCCCTCGTAATGGAGCGCGTCGTCGACGGAACGGTCTTGAACGCTTTGGGTCCTTATATTGACTCCTAGAGACCCCTAGACGGTTATTATTTTGACCCTTAAAAGCTAGCTAAGCTAGAGGGGTAGGCAGAGACCAGGGACTGCCACTTGCCAAGATCCTGACAGATCACCTTCGCTTCATCAACGTTCATAAGTCGTTGCATGCACGCACGCCGGTACCGGGTACTTTTTATCTTCCCCTTTGCTAATACATCCCCTATTTGGTCGATGTATATCCGTCTATAATTATTATTTTAAAATAATGTTCCAGGTACTGTAGCGTCTGAGTGATCTATTAACAGTTTTCACCCACCTAGTGTGGGGGAGGTGCCCCTGGACGTTGTATAAATGGCATTGTTTATGTAAAGGCCAGAGTTTTTATTGTGTTTATAATAGATTCATGACTCACGTGCTTATCGTTATGTAATAAGTCAATAATAATAATGTACAAATGCAACTAATCTGCCAATATGATTCGATTACATTAGAAAATTCTTTATTACACAATAAGCATATTTGTACAAAGGCGAGGATAATACTAATGAGAATTCTAGCTGAGCTTGAATCAATATAAACTAAAACAAACATTCCTTCGCATGAGCTCAAAACACTGTTTTGTGCAAGCTCTCCGGTCCAAATCTGTCGGAACTGGAAACTTCTCGATTGTTGGAGACGGGAAGTATTCGAGATGCTCTCGGTTCATTATTCGCAACATTGACGTACAATCGGGAAGAGAAGTGGATTGCCGATAGTAGTGGCTATTGCGAACGACGTCCTTAGAAACTTGTATACTGTCGACATTTTTAATCATCTGCTTTTTAGGGCCCCTATTAGTACGCCTAGGATGTTTGTCTGTTTATCTGAGTTATAAAGGCCTTTGTCGTGCACCATAATAGGTCATCGGCATTATATTTAAGCACACCCTTGAAGTATTAAATACCTGTGTAGTTCACAATTAAAATTAACGAACGAATGAGTGAATGAATTTGTGAAAAAAGTCACGATTCGATTACTTCATATTTGCATCAAAGCGCCTGCGACGATAGCGCGATATGTGGATTCACAACGGATTTCGGCATATTTCAATCTCAAAGAAAAAGCGTCTGATATCTTAAAAATTTATTGTTTTAGAGGAACATTTTTTACACCCTTAAACACCAGTTATAAAACGTTTCAAATTCAATTAAAAAACGAAATGCAAAACGTCTTTGCCCAGAAGTTGGACTCTAAATAGGCTAATTTAAAAAAAGGCCGACCGCATAACAAACGTTTTAGTTTTAAAGTTATCGACTGATTCGAATAATACACCCGCCACCGTGCGTGCATACAACAACTAATGAATTTTGATGAACCAAAAAAGGCTTGTCAGTATCGTGTTAATTGGGTAACCGTGGTGTCTGCCTTCCCCTCTAGGTCACAGACGTCATCTTTAGTTATATTATCTCAAAACCTAATTGTCGCAGGTCTCCTACTAAATGGTCTGACAACCTGGTTACGGTGGCGGGGAGTCGCTTGATGTGGACGGCACAAGACCTGGAAGCTTGGAAAACCCTAAGGGAGCCCTTGACAACTTGCTTATAGTAGCGGGGAGACGCGGACGGCACATGGCCGGATTGCTTTGAAAACCACGAGGGAGGCCTTGACAACTTGCTTATGGTAGCGGCGAGTAACTGGATGCGGACGGCACATGACCGGGAAGCTTGGAAAAACATGAGAGAGGCCTTGACAACTTGCTCATGGTAGCGGGGAGTCGCTGGATGCGGCCGGCACAACACCGGGAAGCTTGGAAAACTATGAGGGAGGCCTTGATCACTTGCTTATGGTAGCGAGGAGTCGCTGGATGCGGACGGGACAAGACCGGGAAGCTTGGAAAACCATGGAGAGGCCTTGACAACTTGCTTAAGGTAGCGGGGAGTCGCTGGATGCGGACGGCACAAGACCGGGAAGTTTGGAAAACCATGGGGAGGCGGCTTGAAAACCTGGTTACGTTGGCGGGGTGTCGCTGAATGCGGCACACGTCTGGGAACCTTCAATAACCATGAGGGAAACCTACATCCTGCAGTGGGCCACATGGCTGATGATGATATGGATGAAGTGAAACAAAAGGCGGCTAAGTTTTCGATTGACGATCAACCAATTAGAACTATTAACAATTCAAATAACAATCAATGGAGCAAAATTGTTCACTGTGCCAATAGCGCATAACTAATTGCGGTACTGGCAACCGCAACTTCGATTAGTCAATAGGCTATTTGACAGGTTTCTGAAAACCAACTCAGATTTTTCGTTCGTGTTTAATAAGTGCACAGAAACTGATAATGTGAAAATCATTCGTGTATTTTTTCTTAAAAAAATCAAATATAAATTAACTTTGCGGGAGCCAATATCAATCGCCGATTTACATAGATAGATAGGTAACACTTTATTGGACAACCAGAAGAAGAATCCAACCATGATTTAATACATTTTAAGCTTTAAGATAAGCAAACTTCCTGTTCACAGCAGCACTACACTTTAACTGAAAATAAATGCTTCTACTATTACTTTTAAAACAAACCGCCAAAACGCTACATTGAGCACTATGGCGTCGCACAGGAATTAGTGACGTCACTGGCCAGTAAACGAACAAACGTCAAGTCAACTCTCGGATTTTTGGATCGTTATTTTTACTGACCTGTGACATCATCATGGATTCGCACAATTCTGACCGTTCTCGATAAAATTGCTAAATTTGCTAAAATTGCTGCAAAACTATCAAGTTTTATCCTGTTATGTTTGCATAAATGATCTATATTGTATTATATTATTGTACTTTATTGCACACGAAATATTTAACAGGACATTGCATAAGAAATAACATGTATCTACAAAGGCGAGTTTATCTTAACGAGTTCGAATCCCGGCTGGGAACAAAAAAAAAACCCCAGGTCTTGGATGTTTACATGTTTGTGATGTCGTTGTTTCTGGTTCCCACGACACAGGGTATCCTAGTGTGGGGCCAGAAGCAATGTATGTGCCTGTATGTAAATGTTATGTTATTTTATGTTATGTTATGTTATCTCTCTGAAAGAGATTTCTTTCAGCAAACCCTAGAGAGTCGGAGTAGCAGTAAAAAGCGGGTCTATTTCTTTAGTTGAAATGCCTTAAAGAGATTTTGAAACTCATACTTGATACAAATATACATGTGGCAACATTGTAATTATCGTTCACTCACGGGCACGATGGATTTCCATCGATTGACCGCTCACTCATTCAATTCAATCATTCACTCGGTAACTCGGTCAATCGTTCTTCTCTCCGCTACGTCTGTGACAGCAGGACGTGCTCGTGGGATTTTTGGTTATAAAGAGACGCTATAACCTCAGGTGAATAGGAAACTGTTTCTGATTGTCATTGTATTTGCTGTTGTGTGCTGGTGTGAAATAAAAGCCTTAATTTTGTAAAGAGACTGACGTTATTGACGCCGCCATCCTCTAAAGTGGTGACCCCTGACAGAACACTGTCACGCGAGGTTTTTGTTACGCCGCCGCTCCGTCGCACCGCGTTCATACGATGACGCTCATCAGAAAATGGGGCTAATCGGCCCTGCCCCGCTGCTGCTCCGCTGCCACGCCGCGCCGCCCTGCGCCGCTAGGCGCTTACTTCAGCGCGCCGCCACGCGGCCGCCGCACTGCGCCGCCACGCGGGCGCCGCCCTGCGCCGCCAAGCGTTCGCTCCATCGCGCCGCCACGCGGCCGCCGCACCGCGCCGCCCACGGCAGCCGCCGCCACGCGCCACCGCGCTGCCACACGGCGCCCGCGCCACCGCGCTGCCACACGGCGCCCGCTCCGCCGCGCTGCCACGCGGCACCCGCGCTGCCACGCGGCGCCCGCTCCACCGCGCTGCCACGCAGCCGCCGCCCCGCGCCACCGCGCTGCCACGCGGCGCCCGCGCTGCCACGCGGCGCCTGCTCCACCGCGCTGCCACGCGGCCGCCGCCTCGCGCCACCGCGCTGCCACGCGCCTGCCGCGCCCGACCTTTCGTGCTGCCCGCCCTGCTAAGCCCACGCTGAGTGCCTGCCGCGCCGACGCGGCGCGCGCCCTCTGAGCCACGCCGCTTGTGCCCGCCGCGCCCGCCGCATCGGCGACGCTCGCACCGCTTGCGCTGCTCGTGCCTGCGCCGACGTTGCGCGCGCCCTTGTGCCACGCTGCTTAAGACCGCGTCCGCCGCACCGGCGCCGCCGCACGTGCCGCTCGTGCCAGCACTTGCCGCGCCGGCGCCGTTTGTGCCGCGCCGGCAGCACTGGCATCACCTGCACCTACACCTCACGCCGCGCCGCGCTGAGTGGCGCCGTCGACGACTGATCCTCCGCCTACGCGCACCCGGCACCCGTTGCTGCGACGTGCGACGCGTCCTGCCTGCCATCCGGCCACGCGCGCCCGGATCGATGGCCGGCTGCCACGGGACATCGTGAACCTCGTTTACAACGGACGCGGGGTAACCCTCACTGTATTTCGCTAACTTTATACTTAGATTATCCTATTTTTAGGTTATTTAGTTAGTGTATTTACCAATCAAAATGTTGCCAGTAACGAAATCACTTGACAGTAGTGTGCAGGACGGTCGGGATAGGTATGAGGGACCGCAGGTTGCCAAGGTGGCATGTAAGCTACCACCATTTTGGTCAGGAAAGCCAACCTCGTGGTTTAGTCAGGCAGAGGCATGTTTCGCCTTAGCTGGTATCACAGCGGAGGACACTAAATATAACCACATTGTGGCCAGCCTCACCGAGTCCGTGATAGACGTGGTAGAAGAGGTAGTGAACAACCCACCGGCCGAGAACAAGTACACTCATTTAAAGTCAGAGCTAATAAGTAGGCTCTCATTATCTAAGGAAAAAAGATTAGCACAATTGTTAGGGGATGAGGAATTGGGTGACCGGAGGCCTACCCAGTTTCTCAGACACCTTCGGACCTTGGCAGGGACTAGCATAGGGGACGACTCCATTGTACGCCAGCTGTGGCTCCGCCGCCTGCCGGAGCATATCCAGGCCATACTGGCTGCTCAGGCAGACCTACCATTAGATAAGGTGGCCGAGCTTGCAGACCGAATCGCGGAGGTTTCGCCCTCTACCAGAGTCATCTGCGCGACCACTGCTCCGGACCCTCTTCAGGACCTTGCCCGCCAGGTAAGTGAGCTGACTCGCCAGGTGGCAGCACTGCAGAGAAGCAGGTCGCGCAACCGATCTCCATCAGCGACTCCAAACCGATCCAGAGGGGCTACACCAACGCGAAATGGATGGTGTTGGTACCACAAACGTTTTAGAACAAAGGCCACAAAGTGCACTGGTAATTGCAGTTTCACGGAAAACACCCGGAGCAGTCAGTAGTGGCGGCTACTGACTGTCTTCCTGCTGGCCGCCGCATCTTCGTTACCGAACAACGCACTAAACGTCGGTACCTCATTGATACTGGATCGGACCTCTGCTGCGCACCTCGCAGCTGGTTCCCAGGTCGCAAGCAGTCGCAGGACTATGGCCTAACAGCTGCGAATGGCAGCAGCATTAGAACATATGGTTTGGTTTCCCTACATCTCAATTTAGGTCTTCGACGCGAGTTTGTGTGGCAGTTTGTCATAGCGGATGTTGACATTGCCATAATTGGCTCAGATTTCTTGGCTCATTACCATCTTCTGCCGGACTGCCGTACCAAGAGGTTAGTGGACGCTTCTACTGGACTCTCCTCGCCTGCTACCAGCGCTACAACTGACCAGGCCAGTATTAAGTCCATAATCTCCGGAAACTCGAGTTTCACACAATTGCTAGCCGAGTTCCCCGATATAACTCGCCCGCACGGCCTCCCAAGAGTGATCAAACATGAGACTGTACACCACATTAATACTACTAGCGGCCCACCCGTCTCCTGCCGTCCCCGCCGCCTGGCTCCTCAGAAACTTACTGAGGCCAAGAAGGAGTTCGAGGACATGGTGAGTTCCGGGACAGCGAGGCTCTCCAAGAGTTCATGGTCCTCTCCATTGCATATGGCCCCTAAGAAGGAAGACGCCTGGCGTCCATGCGGCGATTACCGCGCCCTGAATGCCAGGACCATCCCTGACTGCTATCCGGTACGGCACATTAATGATTTTTCTCACAATTTAGCCGGAGCCACGATATTCAGCACGATAGATTTAGTTAAAGCCTATCATCAAATCCCTGTGAGCGACCCTGATATTCCCAAAACAGCTATCACAACCCCCTTTGGGCTTTTTGAATTTCCTTTTATGACATTTGGTCTGCGCAATGCCGGCCAGACGTTCCAGAGATTTATTGATGAGGTTACTCGGGGACTGCAATTCTGTTTTCCTTATGTCGATGACATTTTAGTCTATTCAAAGGACAAAAGTCAACACATAGAGCATCTCCGAATTCTTTTTCAACGTTTGCAGGATTATGGGGTCGTAGTAAATCCAGCTAAGTGCATCTTAGGAGCTAGTGAGGTATTATTCTTAGGTTTTCATATCACCGCAGAAGGTACTCGTCCTCCCCCAGACCGCATAAAAGCCCTTGTAGATTATGCCCCTCCCAAAACTGTTCAAGGCATGCGTCGATTTCTGGGAATGATGAACTTTTACCGTCGTTTTATCCCTCACGCTGCTAAGAATCAAGCACCATTGATTAACGCACTCACGGAGCTCCAAGGGAAAGGTGCGAAGCCATTCATATGGACACCTGACCTCCTTCAGAGTTTTGCGGCCTGCAAGGAGAGCCTAGCTCAAGCTACCTTGCTGCAGCACCCCGTGCTTGACGCTCCGCTCGGTCTTTTCACTGACGCGTCGAGCATCCACATTGGTGCTTGTCTACAACAGTTGGTTAACGGTCAGTACGTCCCTCTAGCTTTCTTCAGCAAGAAGCTTACACCGAAGCAAATTGAGTGGCCGGCCTACTACCGGGAGCTGCTCGCCGTTTACGAGAGCGTGCAACATTTCCGGCATATACTGCAGGTCCAGCATGCCACGATTTTCACTGACCACAAACCGCTGCTGTACGCTTTCGTCCAGCGGCGAGAAAAGCTACCCCCTCCACAGCTTAACCAGCTATCCTTTATCAGCCAATTTACCACGGACATCAAGTATATAAAAGGTGAGGACAATGTGGTAGCTGATACGATGTCACGTATAGAAGCCATCGCGCTCGAGCAGGACTACGAAGCCCTAGCAAAATCACAGGAGACTGACACCGAGCTCGCAACACTGACTGGTTCCTCTGGACTGAGCTTGACTAAGGTAAATATTCCAGGAACCAATGTCTATGTCACTTGCGACGTATCCTCGGGAAAAGCTCGCCCGTACCTAACTCCCTGGTTTCGCCGTGCGGTGTTCGACAAGTTGCACAACCTGAGTCACCCCGGCGCAAGGGCAACAACCAAGCTGGTTACCGAGCGGTACGTATGGCCATCAGTTAGGAAGGACTGTAGAGAATGGGCCCGGTCTTGCCTAGCATGTCAACGCAGCAAAGTGTCGAGACATATCTCAACGCCGATGGGCAGCTTTAACCAACCATCTGGGCGTTTCATGCAGGTTCATATAGACATTGTAGGTCCCCTACCAGTTAGCAACGAGTTCCGCTACCTCCTCACTGCCATAGACAGAGCGTCCAGATGGCCGGAAGCATGGCCCATGCGCTCCATCACAGCAGAGGAGGTTGCTGAAACATTCACCCGGGAATGGGTCTCTCGGTTCGGCGTCCCCGTGACACTAACTACAGACCAAGGTACGCAGTTTGAGTCGGATCTATTCCGCCGCCTCATGGTCCAGTTTGACACCAAACGGGTAAGAACCACTTCATATCATCCTTGTGCCAATGGCATGATAGAGCGCGTGCACCGACAACTTAAAGCGTCCCTTATGTGCCACGAAGGCGCATGGACCAAGGCCCTACCTTTGGTACTGCTGGGTATGCGTGCAGCCGTCAAGGAAGACCTGAAAGCCACTGCAGCTGAGATGCTGTATGGCGAACCCATCCGCCTCCCTGGTGAGCTACTAGTTCAACAAACTAACCCAACCTCCGTCGACAACCCAGCTGATTTCGTCGTACAGCTACGGCGGAAAATGGCTGCCATTCGTCCGGTACCTGCTGTACATCATACCACAAAAACGCCATTCGTTTTTAAGGAACTGGCCACGGCGACACACATCTTTTTACGCGATGACACCATCCGCCGGTCCCTGCAACCTCCATACACAGGGCCCTACTCGGTTATAGGGCGTTCCAGAGATGGTAAAACCATTACTATCAGTCTAAAAGGTAAAACAACAGTAGTTAGCGTAGACCGTGTTAAGCCAGCGTTCCTGGAACGGACCCCGCAGTCAGGTCATGGGGACCAGCCTCCCCCGCAGCCGGTTTCTGCCAAGCAGTCACTCGTGCCACCAACCCAGGTGGGCTCGCCTTTCTTGCAGCCTACCATGGACCCATCCCCGGTCCAGGTAGCGCCGCCTCTACCTGTGGTCCATTCGCCTGTACCGACCCTACCTGCATTCATTAAACGCACCCGTTCAGGGAGACAGGTTAGGTTTAAAAACATAAAAGATTGGTAAATACAGTAATTAGGCATCTTGTATTCTTTTCATTTCACAAAGGTGTAACACATGTTGTGCAGGAGTATAGTTATGTAAATACTCAAAGGTAAATAAAACAAAGTTTGTATAATTTTGGAACAATATTTAATAATTTTGTTTTTGTATCCACAAGAGGTCTTTAATAATAGGCTTGCATATATTAAGTTAGGATATGTTATAGTAAGTTAAACATGTCATGTTGTTTAACTCCCTACTGTGTCTAAGCAAGGCTGTATGCCTGATTTTGCTGTGTTTAAGGTAATATTAAGCTCGCTACATTATAGTCATACATACCTTTTATGCCATTCTAAATAATATGTATTGCTATGTTTTCTGTAATATTAAGTTTGCCATATACAGCCAGTATACTTACCACATAAGTCTAGGTAAACATTTGCAATGTAACCTTTATAGTATATCCCACTTACCATTCTCCGTAGGGGGGTGGTTGTGGCAACATTGTAATTATCGTTCACTCACGGGCACGATGGATTTCCATCGATTGACCGCTCACTCATTCAATTCAATCATTCACTCGGTAACTCGGTCAATCGTTCTTCTCTCCGCTACGTCTGTGACAGCAGGACGTGCTCGTGGGATTTTTGGTTATAAAGAGACGCTATAACCTCAGGTGAATAGGAAACTGTTTCTGATTGTCATTGTATTTGCTGTTGTGTGCTGGTGTGAAATAAAAGCCTTAATTTTGTAAAGAGACTGACGTTATTGACGCCGCCATCCTCTAAATACATAATTAACATTTTTTTTTACCCTGTCAAATAGCCCATTATAGTCAAGGAGTTAGCAGTGAGTGTGAATTTAACGAACAGTGTCTAATACATAAAATAATAGTATATGTTCGAAAATATTTTTGTTATCAAACTCCAACTCTGCCTTCACCGATTTTTATGAAATTTTTGGTGTTTATTTGGTAGGTGTGAGAATTGGTCGTAGGCTAATAATTAATATAGCAAAACAACATTTGCGGAATCAGCTAGTAAAGACATCAATTACGAATGTCGGTAAAACTGTCATGTTTAGTAAGTTTATGCATTGCGCATATATGTAAGTTCATCACATTTTTATGTAGTTATAAATATTTCTCCCTTCTTCCGCTTATCTTAGTTTAACCCTCTGCTACGGTTGACTGGAAGAGATCTCTCTAAGATATAAGTTCGCCATTGTAACAATGTTATGTATTTTTTTCTAATTTCTGGTTTACAGTAAGGAATAGAATTAATACTGTGTAGAATGAATACCTCTTAATATTTTAATATAATTATTAGCAAGCTGACACACAGGCTTCAGTAATCCCTGTCGATATGGATACAAATATAAGTGAAGAAAGATAATGAGCCGATTTCTGGATTGAGAATTTCACTAAGTAAATGCTTAACATTCTGTCACGCTCGTTTCTGAGATATTTGAAGAGACAGCACTACAGTTATCCCTTAAGTGGGATAACTGTAGTACTGTCACGGGGAAAATAGTTCCCACGTTAAATTGAAATTTATCACCTTGTAATAGAGTCCAAAACCAATAAAAAAATCATACTACCCATGCCTTATTAAGGGTTAACTATTTACTTAGCGAAATCCTCAAGGGGAAAATAGTTCCCACGTTAAATTGAAATTTATCACCTTGTAATAGAGTCCAAAACCAATAAAACAATCATACTACCCATGCCTTTTTAAGGGTTAACTATTTACTTAGCGAAATCCTCAATTCAGAAACTGGTCCAATGTGTGCAATTGCCACTGAGTTAAGGCAAGAAAATAGAAAAAAAACCGGCCTTGCTTGAGTCGGACTCGTGCACCGAGGGATCCGTACAAATTTGTACAAAGAAGAAAGAAAGAAAAACCATTTAGGTATTAGAGCAACAGTTACATAAAACATTAGAATTACTGGCTATTGAATACATTGAGATACCAAAAAACAAAGTACTTTACAAAACATTAACAAACAACGGTCATGGGGTGTCTCTGCTGCTGCACTTAGCATACTGCCGAGGGTATCGTAGCTAGGTACTTAGATTATTAGAGACCCGTGCCCCAGCAGTGGGGACATACAAGGGTTGATAACGTAACGTAACTTAGATTTTTTTTTAATTAAAACTTTCGTAAGCACAACACATTGTAGACTTTTAGTCCGGATTTACTTACGGGTGTTGTTATATCGGAAAAGTCCGACCATGTTTCGCTCCGATTCGCAGAGCTTAATCATGGTGAGCAGAGACGGAGCTCGCGTCGTCGGTTGCTTGTCTCACACTACGGGCAAGCGCGCGGCGCGCCCGCGCCGAGATAGGTGGGGCGGGTGCCGACACTGGCTGCGGGGGATTCCCGCTGGCTTGCGCCGCAGCGCCTACTGCTTTCCCGTCGTCATTGCCACTAGGCATGATGGCACAGACACAGCTCACGACATCTTCGTTCTTGCAGTGTCGATTTCGATATTCACTATCACTGCACTTTCGTAGAACCGGTTTCCAGGCCGGCGGAAGAGCCCATCCATTATAAATAGTTATAAATAGTTTAGCAGTCAAGCCTCGCAGTCTTTCTGAGCTTTTCCTGTACTTCAAAGACTATTTTGTCATTGTTCGTACGAGGTAACTTTTGATTGCGATACTTTAAAGTTTGATTTCTACACACCTTCAAGGGATTGTATATTTTGATATCGATACCAACCCTTGTGTGTACCCACTGCAGGGGTACTGGTCTCTTCCTGCATCGCATGAAGGTTAGGCCATACTCCATCACGGGGGCCAAGACCGGGTTGGTGGAGGATTGTAAGACAGTGGCGGGCCTTACAGTTAGAAATTATCAAGCCACCCATAAGGCCTCTGGTATGGGTGCGCCAAAGTTGATCGAAGATTCCTACCTCGATTATTGTAACTCCGAAAATTTTATTACTTCAATTTTTCATCCTAACAATCACTATTATTAACTACTCTGTTCCGAATGTTATTAATTCCGAATCATCCAATTTCATAATGTCGGTAACAATAAACATCTATTGTACTACTATTTGTTTTCCGATATTTTCTCAAAATAACTGTTTTTTACACTATTATTCGAAATAATATATTTGTTAGAAGAATTGTTTTTATGCTAAAATTTTACATTATATAGGTCCCTACATTCATTTTGTGAACTAATTATTAGGTCAATGCCGCCACCGAGATCGACATCAGGGCAGTAGGTAGGTTAAGTTAGGTTAGAACATGTAAAAACAACAAAAAAATACTGTTTTCAGAACGAAACCTTCCTACCTATAAGTCAGAATAGGATACTATTAGGTCAATGACGCTACGGAAATTAACATCTGGGCAGTAGATAGGTTTGGTTAGGTTAGAACATGTAAAACAACAAAAAACACTATTTTGGAATTAAATATACCAACCAAAAGTCAAATTATGGTACTGTTAGGTCAGTGTTCCTACTGAAATCAACATCTGGGCAGTAGGTAGGTTAGGTTAGGTTAGAACATGTAAAAACTACAAAAAAACACTAAAACATACCAACCAAAAGTCAAATTATAGTACTTTTTGGTCAGTGTTGCTACCGAAATAGACATCTGGGCAAAACAACTGAACAAAGATATCAAAGTCTGTAAATACATACCATACATACATACAAATAAGAATTATAACTTATCGATAATATGAGTAACAATATTATGAAAAACATGTTTATGAATGACAACTTTATGGTAAAAAGCACTTAGGAGTTTAGATTAGTTTAGTAGTAATATTAGTAATAAAAAAAATCGGAAACCAGAGTGTTATGATCTTCGTCGGTAGTACTACAAATTGTATGAACGAAAAAATTAGGAACCAAAATTTTCGGAAGAGTGGAAGTTAGACTTTAGTTGAGCTAATATGGACCCCTCTGGTATAGCTCAACGACTACCATTACATGACAGCCGGCTCTAACGTATTAACGTGCCTTATGAAGCTCGGAAAAATGCCACTAGCGGTAGTCACGAGATGGTCATGGTCACCTATTCAGCACCTGGCCGCGCCTGCTGTTGCTTAACCCAAGTGATTGATTTCAATCACTTTATTCGTAGACTTGAAAGTGCCTATTCTGAAATCTTGGTTGATCTTGCTTCTTGGTCTAGGAGAATGGATTGTGTTGTTTTGATATTAGAACACAGTTCTTCCTTAACGTCATTCCAAGCACCGTACTAATAATATTGGCTTGGGTTTTTATCACATTTGAACAAAACACCCTTATTCACAGCCAGAACAACGTTAACAACAAAATCTCATTACACGACATAAAGATTATTACACAAAAACGGCTGGAGACAGAAGGTTCGGTTTCGAAAATTTTGCTTGAAACGTCTTTCGGTTGGGTAGTAGGGCGTCATTTGCTAAAACCGCATACAACGAAAGGATATCGATAGTTAGATTGATGGACGGTTTAGTGCGGACCTGAGATTTCTGCACTTACCCCCAGTTTCTCGAACACTAACAATCTGTTAATCTTCCGTAGACAGCTGTCAATTTTTGTCTGTACGCACTTTGGTCAACTAAGAAAAATATATTATAAAAAAACATTTGACAGCTGTTATCAGTAGATTAACGGGTTGTTAGTATACCACGAACCGGGAGTTAGCCTCATAGTTGGGCCATTGTACATAGCAAGTGCTGAGGTATGCTTACACTTCAGACGCTAGGGTTTCCTCACGACGTTTTCCTTCACAGTTAGCGAGTGGTATTGCTACTATAACTTCGCAAATGTACGTAACTTAAAAAACTAAGTCATTGAGACATCGAACCCTCGAGGGCTTTAACTCTGTAACTATATGCCGTGTCCATTTATACGTTTTTGAGTAGACCAAAGCAGCCGTTACTCAGATCTACTAGAGTCGAACTATTAGATGACGCGAGTGTCCCGTAAAACATTGGGAAGTTTAAGCTCGATATTGACGCTTACTAGTAGTCACAGGCCTTCTTTTAGAGGGAGAGAGAATATGGGCTTAATTTCCACGCGTGCCCACCGCGGTTTGGCAATTTCAAGCCTCAGCGTGGTAACAAATATGTTTATTTCACGCGGTATGTATGCATCACGATGTTTTCCTTCACAGTTAGCGTATTGCGGTTGACTGGTAGAAAATGCTTATGCCATTAAGTTCACCGCATTGTACGGTTTTATTGTTAAAATTAACAATTACGTACAGGCAATAAAAGTATAGACGTTAAGTAGGACTTGGCCCCCGTGGTGGAGTATGGCCTAACCTTCCTGCGATGCAGGAAGAGACCCGTGCCCCAGCAGCGGGGACATACAAGGGTTGATATCGATCGATATCGAATAAAAGTATTAATAATAATATTGCTATTACTGTCATTATTACTTCAGAAATATTCATAACATACTGTTACTACTTATAATGGTATTGCCACTATTACAGAATATGTTCATAACTTATTTAACTTTTTTATTTCGCGCAGCAATAAAGGATACATTTTTTTTACTACACCATAGTGTGGGGTATCGTGAGATTAGATTTGGTGCTCAAAGGGGCGTCTCGTCAACTCGGTATTCTGTAACTTTAGCCTGGAGACACGCCAGCAACAATCCACAAGGAAAAGCGAATAAAATAACAAAAGACTCAACAAATTACAAAGAGAAAATAATAAAGGACCCTCGGGAATATGGGGATATTTATATCTGCCGGCTACGTCTAAATAGGAACGTTTAATGTATCGGTATATTGCGTACCGGGCAATAACTACTGCACAAAACAAATGGGACAGAGGAACGTCACGGAAAAATTTGACCGCGAAGAATGGTTGCCTGGATTAAATCGCTTTCAGGAATAAGGAAGCCAATTGTACTATTTTTATGTAATTTCTGTTACTGTAATTTCTCTGTACAAAATAAGTATATTCTATCTATCCAATAAATAGATAGCTATATTGGCACCAATGTTTGTGTCTGTTAACCATTTTTACCCGACTGTCGCGAAGCCCAAAAGAAGGGGTAAGGGGGCAGGTTCATGTTTGTATGTCTTTATGTACGAGTATGTATGTATGTATGTATATATATATATATATATATATATATATATATATATATATATATATGTTTGTACGTATGTACGTAAACATATACAGGCTGGAGCCAAATTCCAAAATGAATTCCTTACAAGGTATCTAGGTCGGTCCCACCTACTTAGAAGTTAATCAGTAGCTCACAAGTCGTGTTGTTGGTTATTTTTTATTACTTTTTTGATCGGTATTTGTTGCTATCGGTCTTCACTCGCTTATTCCCACACTCACTTACTCACTCACATACTCCCTCAGTTACTCACACACAAACTCACTGACTAACTCTCTTACTATTACACTCACTCACGCACTGTCATAACTCAATCACTTACTCATACACTTACTCACTTACTTACTCACACACTCCCTCACTTACTCTCACACTCAGTCACTCACTGAATCCCTTGCGTTTTTATCTTATATTTATTGTATTATCTTAAATTCCAAAGAAATCAACGGAAACTGGTACTTCCATCGCAGTAACTTCGTATTAGGTAGTAGAGGCAATAACATTGTCCAATAACGCACCCTATGATTTACTATTCATTCTGTAACGTATTAAGTGGAATGGACGCGGTCTCGGATGCGGTATTCCAAATGGCTTTTGTGATTGAGAATTCACAATTCATGTTTCATATTCGATATCAACCCTTGCATGTCCCCACTGCTGGGGCACGGGTCTCTTCGCATCGCAGGAAGGTTAGGCCGTACTATTATACACGGGGACCGAGTCCGGGTTGGTGGAGGATTGTAAGACAGTGGCGGGCCTTACGGTCTAATGTTATCAAGCCGCCCACAAGGCCATTGACATGGCTTAACGACTGCCATTACATGACAGCCGGCACCAACGGCTAAGCGTGTAGCGTGCCGTACGAAGCACGGAAGTGCGCGGAAAAATGCCACTAGCGGTAGTCACGGTATGGTCACCCACCTGACCGTGTCTGCTGTTGTTTGCACTTAAGTGATTGATTCTAATCTCTTGGTTTGACTAGGCCACGAGTGCTTCGTAATTAATTTTGGAATAGTGCAAACTTGACTTATATCAGTATTTTTTTTATAAGTAGGTAAACGGACGTGTTTGATGTATGAAAATTTACAGAATACGCTAACCATGAAGATAGAAGGGGTAAGATGAATGAAAACAGATTTTAACGGTAAAAAAACGGCATGAAAAAAAAAACGAGTAAAATCCGTGTAAAAACAGTTTGGGAAAACTATTTCTCACGTCTGACAAAGAACTTTTCATAAATTATATTTATAACAGTGAATAAATATAATTTATTATTCCTCTAAAAGTGGGTTCTTATTGAACATCAAGAAGAGCCTCGCCTTAATTGAAAGTTCAATCTGAACTCAACCAAATTAAACGTAACTTAAATAAGCTAACCAACATACAATAAACAAAATATATTTTTCTTTTTTTTTAAAAAAATATTACAATTGATTGTATTTATCAACTAGTGCTGTGAGTTTTGTATATAAATAAAATGAAATAAAATAAAAATAAAGAGTTCCATCCTGCTTGGACTCCCACAAGCCTATAAACGTCTCACTGCGCAGCGCAGGCCTTCTCTCAGAAAGAGAGAGAGACAATTTCTAGCGCTGAGGTATTTGAACACCTCAGACACGAAGGAACACTTTTATTTATAACATTTACCTACATATAGGCAAATACATTGCTTCTGGCCCCACACAAGGATACCCTGGGTCGTGGGAACCAGAAACAGCGACATCACAAACACGTAAACATCCAAGACCTGGGTTTTTTTTTGTCCCCAGCCGGGGTTCGAACCCGGGACCTCTCGCATGGTAGGCGGATGCACTACCGTTGCGCCAAAGAGTTCGTCGTAATTATAAATTGAACGGATCTACTCGCAATTATTTTAGATTACACGTCGTCGTCAGGCTATACTAGTCCACTGCTGGATATAGCCCTCCCCTAAAGAGCGCCACGTTGTGCTATCATAGGGGGTAATGCCCATAATCCCCACGCTGGGCATGCGGGTTGGGGATCGCAGTTCGGTGGAATTGTACTGCAGGGGTCGCTGCTGCCCACCCCCCGGTTTGTGTCCCTTAGTCGCCATAGATTACTCGTAATTACTTAGCTTAATTCCCGACATTTTGCCTGCCGTTGTAGCTGCCGAGGTTACGGGTAGACTGAAGTGACGAGTACAATCAACTTGTCAAAACTCATGAAATAACACCCTCTAAATGTTTGAGTCTGAAGTTCACGGTATTTAAATGAAAACCTTGTATATACTGTGCCTGATGAAACTATGCCAACAAATTGTTATGCAGTTTGGCAGAAACCAACTTCTGTATTTTATTTTTGTTTCAACGTTTTTAATCAATCAATCACTTAGAAATACGCAAGCGGTCAGGAAAAATAAAATATTAATTTACCTATTACAAACAATATAATGCTCCACATTGTATTACCGTGATTATGCCCCTGCAACAATAATTATTACAAGAAACCATCATTGTATTTACCCTTTTTTAGACACGAAATATCCATACAAAAAGGAAAATCCTTACTGACTTCCATGTTCGCGGGTAAACATGGGCCTAACAAGTACATAAATAGGCAGGGCTGGCCCTTTATAGGTTGGCCCTGCGATAAACCTCCATACTCTCATTATGAGATTTGGAGCCCTTTACATTCGAACGACACGATAACGACGTATTTTAAAATAAACACTGTACAGTATAATTTTGTTTAATTTGACAGAAAGCCAATAGCAATACAATTACAATAAACCATAGGTCAGTGCAGCCAATGATAGATTTTACTACGTAGTCAAATGAAAGTCTAAATTACCACAATAAAATGAGACCAAACACAAAGGTGATCGACATAAGATAAGCAAGTTAAAATGACAATGAGCTGTTCACTGGTTCACTGCTTGAAGCGCTCGTGGGCTAGCCGAACCGAGTGATTGGAATCAAACAAACAAATTGGCCTTTTTTTGCATCTACTGAATGAGATGATTTATACAGCGTCCACTGGCATCTTCACTCACACTAGATGGGTGAAGGGACCACTCCGACGCTGTAGTGCCTGGGACATGGTTTTATAGATGGTGTAGGCTTGCCCAGCACCTATACCATCCTGACAGCTTAGTCGGCCTAGCCCACAGGAAAGACTAGTCAATACGTGCGGAGCCAACCAAGTCGTGGGTTTCCTCACGATGTTTTCCTTCACCGTTAGCTTGTGGTATTGCGACTGCAAATTCGCAAATGTACGTAACTTTTGAAATTAAACAAAGTCATTGGTACATGCCCGCACTCGGGATCGAACCTGGGGCTCTCGCTTGCCAGTCAATGGTTCTACCCACTGAGCTACCATCGCTCAATTCAAGTGATTGGAATCAATCACTTGAATTAAGCATCAAAAGGCGCGGTCAGGTGCAGGATGGATGAACGTCCCGTGATGTCCCGTACCGCTAGTGGCATTTTTTCCAAGCGCTTCCGTGCTTTGCAAGGAACGTTAAGCTGTTGGTGCCGGCTGTCATGTAATGAATGACAGTCGCTAAGCCATGTCTCATGTCAAGCCCAGGTCTTATGGACGGCTTGATAACTTCTGACGGTAAGGCCCGCCATTGTCTTACAATCCTCCACCAACCTGGACTTGGCCCCCGTAGCGGAGTATGGCCGAACCTTCCTGCAATGCAGGAAGAGACCCGTGCCCCAGCAGTGGGTACATACAAGGGTTGATATCGAGCTGGTCACATGTGTCAAAGAATTGATCGTGAATAGGACACAATGGTTTCCGAATGGAGATCACAAAGTAGTATAACAAGCGACGATCGTCGTTCATTCAGCAACGAGTGAGTGAAAGACGATTTGGGCTTAATTACGTTTACCATTATACTGTGGGAATCCTGACATTTTCAATTAAAAAAAGTATGGATTTTCAGTCAGCCAATTGAAATCTTTCAGGATTTGGTGCGCGTAATACAGGAGTCTTGCATCTTTTACACAACAAAGTATAAGCAAACTGTCCAAAAAGGGCTACTGTAACATAAAAAAATATTTAGATGTCTGACATTAAAACCAGGTCGATACACGTACTCGTATAAAATTTAATATAAGAAAATTGCAATTAATTAAGAAATAAATTTTAAAATAACTAAAGAAAAAGAAAAAATACTAAAAATATAAATAATAAAAAAATTAAGGTATGGTCTGTCCATTTAGTGTCCATAATAAGATATTGGTTTGTAATGAACACGTTATATAAGTTACGATCACAGATTCATGTTACGATAAATAACAAAATAACAATGAAATTAGGCGCACTGTTATGACATTTTTATGGGATAACAATTGGGGTAGTTTTCTTTTTAAACACCTATTTAAAGGCTAAAAATTCCACCCATGCCGGGATTCGAAACCGCGACCTCTGGGTATCCGTGCCATTGCTCTTTTCAACTGATCTAATGGGCGACTCACCGGCATCAGTGAAATTTCGAACCTCTTTACAATATTCGCTCTAGTTTTATTTTTTTTTCAGTCATCGTGCATGCATTATGTCGACTGCTGTAAAACGGCGCATGTTACGAGATTTTAGCTAACTGTCGCGGGACAAAAATTGTATTAGGTGATTAAAAGGGACCGAACGAAACGGCCCGAAAAAGCTTTTTGTGTTATTAACGACATGGCTGGTTTTTTGTCGGATAATTTCATCTTTTTCGCAATAACACTGAATAGGCTCTTCTGGCGGAGAAGATTTGGGCTTAGGAACCGTTTTTTTCTTAGCGAAAAATACTGGGTATAACATAACATTAACATAACATTTGCATACAAGCACATACATTGCTTCTGGCCCCACACTAGGATACCCTGGGTCGTGGGAACCAGAAACAACGACATCACAAACATGTAAACATCCGAGACCTGGAGTGTTTTTTTTTTTGTTCCCAGCCGGGATTCGAACCCAGGACCTCTTGCATGGTAGGTAGATGCGCTACCGCTACGCCTTAGAGGTCGTCAAATAAGTAATAACACACTTTTTTTTATTTACTTATTATTTATTTGTATCACCACTTAAAACCTACCATTACAAATATCTAATACAATAGAGTTGCATAAAATTAAAGTAATTATAAAAAAAAATAAAAAATTAATAAATAATATTCATTTATTTCATGCAAAGGGACCAATATACAAATAATTATTACAAATAACTAAAAATTAAACAATAAGTAATTAGTATTTCTGAATGATTCGCGATACTCATACATAGTTATATAAGGTAGTTACGATTTACCTTTAAAAATTCGCGATTAGACCCGTTCAATAGAGTGGTTTTTCTTTTATGTTAACTTTGATTTATTTAGAACGGTTAAAGTGCTTCAGGGTGCTATCTAACGCCACCAATGGAAAAAAATATAACTACAAATACAAATAGTTTTATTATTTCTACATAGAAAATACATTTCATCCTTATTATCTAGACAATACAATATCTAGACAATCAGTGTAGACAATAGATTATTTATAATACTTGTGTTATAATCCTTTTTTAATTAAAAAGTGAACATGAGAAATCCTAACAACTGAGACAACTATTTTTAGAACCTACAATCTAGAGCCTAGAATCAACAACTAAGGACTTTAATCACTTTCCGCCGTTTTTTAACTGTCTATTGGAATTAAATGGACAGCAAAATTATTAAAACCTTTTTGGTCAAATGCCGGAAGCAGGCTCGGTCACGTGTCGAGGACGTCCCTCAGATAAGACAACACAAGACCTTGCAGATATTAAAACTTGCACATTCAAATACCTTTCACAATGAAGTGATTTTACTACGAAAAAGCGATTGTAAATCGTATGTCAACTAACCGTACCATCTAACAAAGGACATTTATAGAAACAAAGCCTGAAAACAAAAGAAAATAGCAATAGAAATGCAAATATCTACAGAGAAACACGAACATTTACTTGCCGCGAAACCAAAAACGAACGCGGACAATAAACTTAGGAAAACATAAATCCGCCCCTCCCTTGCAAGTTTTTTTTTCTTCTTTTAAGTTATTTATACTGCAATCTATTCCACTGGAGGAATGGGCTTTTAGTTTTAAATTAACGGGGGAATGCGAAGAATTACAGCCCCCGGGCCGAGACAAAGTATCAGGATATTCCGGGTGGAATGTTTTCGTAATTGGTTACAATTGAGATCCGGATATAATCCCTTAAAAGGTTTTGGATTATTTGATTTCGCGTATTTTCGCGGACACGCGCCTTTCGTTTGTTCAGCGCTTTATTATCCGGCGGAGTATTTTTAAGGTTATGTTTCAATGAGGGTGAGTAAAGAAATAAATGCATTCTGGAATCTGCGTAGTTTAAAAGCCGCCTTTATGTAATCAGTGATTAAAAATACTATCTATTTAGACTACCTATTACGTTTAAAAGCACTCGTGGCCTAGGCGAACCGAGTGATTGGAATTAATCAGCTTGGTTAAGCAAAAACAGGCGCGGTCAGGTACAGGATGGGTGAGCGTCCCGTGACTACCGCAAGTGGCATTTTCCGAGCGCTTCCGTGCTTCGCAAGGCACGTGAAGCCGATGGTGCCAGCTGTCATGCAATGGCAAATATCGTTAATTCATGTCAGAGGCCTTATGGGCGGCTTGATAACTTCTGACAGTAAGGCCCGCCACTGTCTTACAATCCTCCACCAACCCGGACTTGGCCCCCGTGGTGGAGCATGGCCTAACCTTTCTTCGATGCAGGAAGAGACCCGTGCCCCAGCAGTGGGGACATACAAGGGTTGATAACGAAAACGTTTAAAGGCTAATTCAGTCACTATGTGGAAAAAAGCTGGTTAGAAATACAATTTTAAGGAAAATTAATATTTACTTCTGTGCCAGATTTCAGCTTTCTTGTGCTACTAGTATCTGAGCTAGACCGCGGACAGACAGACCGACATGGCAACACTATAATTGTTCCTTGTCGATTATGAAGCCCTAAGAAATCGACACAATGATAAATTTAACAAAATAATTTCATTAAAATGTGAAAATTACTTTGCTGAATTCCAAAAAAAAATTAATTCAACTTTTTGGCGGAATTTAGCAAAGTGATTTTCACATTTTAATGCTATTATGCATTTCCGCAAAGTAACGCCTGATTACATACAATATCTAAAATAATTTCAAAAGTTCTAGAATAAAAGATGTCGTGACAAACCCTGACGCGTTTCAGGAATTGCGCAATACATAATCTTTAGAGGCAAATTACAAACAAACTGTTATATTACGCATTTTCAATGATTACAATGCTATAGTAGTTTAATTGAACTTATGCAACAACGTAACGTGCCAATATTCAAAGAAACCAAGTATTTGGCTTATGGCAAAAGAAGCTGGAATTTCGCCCTCCCCCACATCCTTAACAAAATCCCAACAATAACAGTAGACAATCTCGAACAAAGGTTCAGGAATTTTTCAATAAACCAATGACTACTTTTGGAAAAAGAATTCCATGTTTTTAAAATAAAATTAATTTGAAATTAGAATTCTTAGCAAAACAAAAATTATATTTGTAATGGCCAGTACTGCGGAGCGGCCATTTTATATGGGTAAAGACCTAATATTTATCAAAGTGAAAGTAAGTGTAAGTGAAATCTACCTAATTATTAAAAAAAAAAAAATTTAATATAGAGCAAACAGGAGGGATGACGATCTGCAAAAACTGCCGGCAGACGCTGGAAGCGGCAAGCTGAAGACAGGCCGTTGTGGCGCTCATTAGGGTAGGGCTAATGTCTAGCCGTGGACTAATATAGCGTAAAGAAGACGAAGAAGGAGAAGAAAGAGCAACCTCTGGAAGCACTATAATCACATATGGATTTAGCTTCCAGAGCTGGAATATTTTGTGCATGTTGTTCTCTGAAATAAACAGTTAAAGTAAAATAAAAATTAACTTAATTACCTACGTATTTTTTCACGGTCATTACAAGTACGCGTTTCTGATAAACGATGCGCGCTAGATGAAAGCGGTCTTGAAAGTGCGCTACAGGTGGCCTTTTATAAATACATGTCAGAAAACTGAATACAACTTGAATAAATAAACGATCAATAGTGTCAAAGAAAACCTTTAGCCCACAATAAAATAACTTCTTCCACCTAACTCGGTTACTTATACTGGTCTTAAACTAAAATGGCAATAACTAGGCAATAATATATATTGGCCTTTTTGCATCTACCTAATGAGATGATTTATACAGCGTCCAGTGGTATCTTCACTCACACTAGATGGGTGAAGGGACCACTCCGACGCTGTAGTGCCTGGGTCATGGTTTTATAGATGGTGTAGGCTTGCCCAGCACCTATACCATCCTGACAGCTTAGTCGGCCTAGCCCACAGGAAAGACTAGTCAATACGTGCGGAGCCAACCAAGCCGCGGGTTTCCTCACGATGTTTTCCTTCACAGTTAGCGTGTGGTATTGCGACTGAAAATTCGCAAATGTACGTAACTTTGAAATTAAACAAAGTCATTGGTACATGCCCGCACTCGGGATCGAACCTGGGGCTCTCGCTTGCCAGTCTGTGGTTCTACCCACTGAGCTACCACCGCTGTAGGCAAGGACATCACAATAATGGAAATACACGCAGACTGAGGCCTTTGTACCAATATACGGCGGAATATGGCAATCAAACCCACGACCTTCAACACACTAAGTGTGGTACCTTAAGGCAGTCAAAATTATTTCCCAATATTTCAATAAAGAACTCAACCCCATATTATATTCCAATAACTGCAGGCTGCTATCAGCTTTGAGATCTCGATGTCTAATGATTCTATTACGGTGATACCATCACGCATCCATGGCGAGACCATTATCTGGCCCTTTCAGCCCACGTGAATGGGTGTAGTAATAACAGAAATGGGCGCATTAGTAAAGTACCTGTATAGTCCGTCCGAAAATCGCTCGTAGCCACCATCGCTTTTTCGTAGTAAAATCACGTCATTGTGAAAGATAACTGAATGTGCAAGTTTTACTATCTGCAAAGTCTCGTGGCGTCTTAGCTGAGGGACGTACTCGACACGTGACCAAGCTTGCTTCCGGCATTTGACTGATAAATGCCCAAAAAGGCATGTAAAGGTTTAATAATTTCACTGTCCATATGTAATTCAATTCCAATAGACAGTTAGACAGTTGTATTTCCGTATTGCTCGTAGCCTCGGCTGCCTGAGTGATCTTAAACAATCATTGAGGTTAAGCAATATAATATAGGGCGCCTTCAGTGCATGGATGGGCGACCGTCTATGACTAACGCTAGTGGCTTTTTCCGAGCGGTTCCGTGCTTCGCAAGGCACGCTAAGCCGTTGGTGCCAGATAGATGACAGTCGTTAAACCAAGTCTGAGACCTTAGGGAGGTTAGAAAACTTCTGACAGTAAGACCACTATTCTTGCAAGCCTCCATTAATTCGGACTTGGCCCCCGTGGTGCAATATGGCCTCTTTCCTTAGGGAAGAGACCCGTGCCCCTCGGTGGGGACGTAACGAGTTGAAGATGATGATAGTCCGTCCATCAAGAAGAAAGATGACCTTTGCTCGCAGACCGGATTTTTGAGTTCACTCTACATTGTACAGAAAACAGTGACACTACATTAAGCTCTCTGTAATCAACTGAACATAACTTCACATACTAATAAATTCTATAACTAAACTTTGCACAGACCATAATTTTGATTAAGTACCTTCCTACTCTGTATTGATTATAACTGTATTTATGCCGTTTAAGTTGGCTTTTTGTGAGCTGTTTATGTCGTATGGTTTTTCTTCTTCTTCTTCAGGCTATATTATTTCTATCTTTTATCTATCTGTCTCTTTGTATTATGTACTGTTGTAATGTACATAATACAGACTCTTAACTCTTTCTTGTACCATTACTATATTTTAGTACACTGTACAATTAGTACAACGTAATAAGGCCTCATTTAATAAGGAGTTTTTCACTTTCTGAGTATTTTTATTTAAATATTTTTTGGTGAGTTTTATTTACAACATTGTCATTTGTTAGTTAAAAGAGGACCGTGGCCATAGCCTATCCTGCCAACGCAGCGTGGGCCAACTGTCACGTCACGCGTCCCTGAACGACATAATCCGGAGGGCTCTTTCCAGCGTCGCCGTGCCGGCCATCCTTGAGCCTAACGGTATAGCACGGGACGATGGAAAGAGACCCGACGGTATGTGGAAGGCCGCTAGTGTGGGATGCGACCTGCGTGGACACACTGGCGTCTTCCCATGTCACCCACACCAGCAGGGCCGCGGGCGCGGCGGCGACTACGGCCGAAGGCCTCAAGCGGCGCAAATACTCTTTCCTTGGGGATGGTTACCTATTTGCGCCGTTTGGGGTCGAGACGATGGGTCCGTGGAGGCCCGAGGCGCGTAAACTTCAAAAAGAAATAGCGACGCGCCTCATCGACTCATCGGGCGACCCAAGAGCTGGTAGCTACCTCGGCCAGCGCATCAGCCTGGCCATTCAGAGAGGGAATGCTGCCTGTGTCTTGGGAACTCTCCCCATCGGCTTTTCTTTTCTTTTTTTTGTAAATATGTAAATCATTTTAATATTAATGCTGTATATAGTTATAGGAAAAAGAAAAAAAAACAATAAGAGGGCCGTTGGCTTACCTATTAAATAAAAATAAAATAAAAATAAGTAAAAAGTGATTTCCGGCATATTTTTTTCGTGACTTTAAATGACTTGTTGAAATATTTCTTTTCAGTGACATTAATACAAATTTTATATTACTAGAAATGTTTACACTTAGACCTATCCTTGTCCGAACAGACTATACCGCCCAGATCCACTCTTTCGTTTAGTCTACCCATGAGGTTGTATAAAGGAAATTTATGCGCTTATTCTATACGTTAGCCACATTGTAACGAGCTATAATTGCTTGGTATATTAGGCCTTTTGGAAATATAAGGCCCGGCATCCATTAGAGCAGAGTCGGACCGAAACGCACCGAGTTGCGTAGAGTTTGTTCCGAGGGCAATAGGCGTGAGGATAATATAAAATAATCAGAGATTTAACGACATCAGGCAAAAGCACATATTAAACATAAGAACATAATAATATTATTGTACTTAGATTAATTAACATAAGAGTTTTAGAGTTAGACTACAATATATTTTTCCTCCACCAACGGAGTACAGCCTAACCTTCTTGCGATGCAGGAAGAAACCCGTGCCCCAGCAGTGGGGACATACAAGGGTTGATAACGATATTTTTATAAACTACATAGTAAAATCATAATCGGCTGCATGTACAAATTATTAAGTACCTATTGTTTATTTTAATTTTATTTAAAAACCTATTTAGAGGCTAAAAATTTCACCCATGCCGGGATTCGAACCCGCAACCTCTGGCTATCCGTACCAGCGCTCTACCAATTGAGCAAATGGGCTCAATTTAATTTTATTGCTTTGGATTCCTGATGAATAAAAAAAATAAAAGGATTTAAAAAACTGATTTAGTTTTTTAAAAAAAGGTTACAAATATTTTCAAGAAAATAAAAAAAAACATAAAACCGCTTTCAGCAATTTTGACTGAAACCACACCGCGTGACGTCACGCTTAGGTTAACATTAGTAAACTTCACCCGTGCTTTGTTGTGACTACTAGTGACGTCAGATTCGACGCCATAATACTACAAACTTGTTTCCCACAGAGTCAAAATAATTTAAGAAAAAAAAGAGAATTTAAAAGACTGAATCAGTTTCATAAAAAAATATTATAATTATGCAATGTAAATATAAAAAAAAGAATAGATAGAGATAGTGAACACTTTATTCTACTTAAAAAAGGAAATAACACAGATATTTCTTAACCTAAGAGTACAGACGGCGACCTTATCACTAAAAGTGATCTCTTACAGATAACCTTTGGAAAAAAATAAAAAAATGCGTAACATTTTTTTAAACTAGACTAATAGATAGCTAGCGAATAGATAGTCAAATAGAGAATACTTTGTGCTCAACCACAAAAAAAATCATGTAATCAATAAAAGTATGTATTACTAAAATATCTTTCATCGTGGTCACGAGAAGACTGAAAATATTAAGCCCCGAAAATATTCTAATAATGTGTTCCAGTCGCGAAAGCTTAAAATGTGTTATTAATAAAAGTATGTAGTCTATAAACGTCCTACTCCAGAGCATAAGCCTTCTCCTAAGAGAAGACTCTCTCTAAATACAGAGTATGGGCTTAATTAACACGCGTGCCCACCGTGGATTGGCAGTTTCGAGCGCTGATGTATTTGAACACCTCTTCTTCAGGCTGTATTAGTCCACTGCTGGACATAGCCCTCCCCTAATGAGCGCCATAGTGCCAGATTGTGCCATCATTGGGGGGTAGTGCCCATAATCCCCACGCTGGGCATGCGGGTTGGGGATCGCAGTTTGGTGGAATTGGACTGCAGGGGGCGCTGCTGCCCACCCCCCTATTATTCTCTAAGCCGACACCACACAGCAAACATCTCAACATTCACACATAAACACCTCAGACATTCTCATTTTGTTTTCCTTCACCGTTAGCGAGTAGTATTGCTACTATAATTTCACAAATGTACTGTGTGTTAGCTTTTAGAATATACCTCGGCTACTATTGCATAGAATCGGATATATTCGTGTAATAGAAATATCGGAACTAATATGACACATAACTTGACATAACTTTTCAAGATAGCGAAGAAAAGTTTCATACAGTGCAAGAAGTAGTATTACACTGGTGTGCTTGCGGCGGAAACCGAAGCCTACTCTAGAGCCCGTGGTATATTCTAAAAGCTAACAGACTGTACACAGCATAGATAAGGGTCTTCGTTACATTCCCGCACTGGGAATCAAACCTGGATTTCCCGCTTCCGAATCCTAATTCTACCCAGTGGGCTACCCCGGCTTAAGTGTAGACACTCGGGTTTACTCACGACGTTTTCCTTCACAGTTATCAAGTGGTATTGCTTCTATAACTTCACAAAAATAGTTAAAAAAATGATAATAAAAAGATAACAATAATATTAATATGTTTCCGTTTCGCTCAAAGGAGCAATCTAAGGTAAAAGCTTCAACATTGTATGGCGAAAGCTTTTTCTAATAAAATATTTCTCTCCCTATAGAGAAATGTTGGGAGCTACGAATATTCGAAGAAAGCGTTTCGATTTTGAAACCAATGGATGACCATTACGAATACTTTTTTGCCTGAAAAGTTTACGGTTTAAGAGATAATCAGGTTCAAGGTCAGATTTCGCATCAAATATTGTTCACAAGGTACCTTCTCGAAAGCTTCAATCTTCTTTATAGAAAAGTAAAACTGAAAATCGGCAGTTTTTATGTAGTTGTGGGGTTTAGGTGTGGGGACCTAAACCCTATGTGGGATGTGTGAGATATGAGGCGGTGAAAAAGGAATAAATGGCGGACTCACCAGAGCTGACTCCTGCCACCAGGGCAGTGTTGCCAGCGAGCGGAGCCTTTCCAGTCTTAAGTTAAAACATGAGCTGATGTTCGCGTGGTGCAAACACTAGTGTAAGAAATCAGGCGTGAAAATAATAAAAATGAATGCACTTTTCAGAAACTTAATTCAATGTCAAATTCCTGAGCTACCTAGGGGTTAGCCGTAATGGAGAGGAAGGTAGCCAAGAAACTCCACTCTAATCATCTTATCTCAAATAGTCTTATACGAATTTACAAACCACTTAGCACTCTAGGTACAAGGAGCACAAATCAAAAGTAACGGAAATATAACCTCACCAGTCTGGCGACAAACCACGACGAACTTTTCCATGAACCTACTCGAAGCAAAACAAGGCAGCAAAAGAGGGCGGGGCTCGTACGGCGCGCGCTTTATATAGGAACGGTGACGTCATAAGATTGTTGCCAGTCTCTACGACTTAAATATTCCTAACACTAGTGTATATACGTTTCACAGTTGGGCAACGGCCTTCTCTCAGAGAGAGGAAAGTATGGTTCCGCGTGCCGATCGGGAATTCCAAGCGCTGAGGTATGTAAGTCGCTCAGCGAGCTATGGAGAGAGCTATGCTCAGAGTTTCTCTGAAGGATAGGATTCGTAACGAATGCATCCAACAGAGAACGAAAGTTATCGACATAGCTCAAAGAATCAGCAAGCTGAAGTGGCAGTGGGCTGGCCATATCTCACGAAGAACCGACAACCGTTGGAGTAAACGTGTTCTTGAGGGGAGACCGCGACTCGGCCAACGTAGTGTAGGACGCCCTCAGGTGGGATGACGATCAGCGAAAAACGGCCAGCAGATGCTGAATGCGGCAAGCTGAAGACAAGGCGTTATGGCGCTCATTAGGGGAGGGCTATGTCCAGCAGTGGACTACATAATATAGCCTGAAGAAGAAGAAGAAGAAGGTATTTAAGTACCTCCGATATTCAAGTTTCCTCACGATAATCCTTCACATTAAGCGCTCGTGGCCTAGGAAAACCGAGTGATTGGAATCAATCACTTGAATTAAGTAACAACAGGCGCGGTCAGGTGCAAGATGGGTGACCGTCCCGTGACTACCGCTAGTGGCATGTTTCCAAGCGCTTCCGTGCTTCGCAAGGCATGTGAAGCCGTTGGTACCGGCTGTCATATAATGGCAATCGTTAAGCCATGTCTTAACGATTAACGGTCTTATAGGCGGCTTGATAAATTCTAACAGTAAGGCCCGCCACTGTCTTACAATCCTCCACGAAGCTGGACTTCACCCCCGTGGTGGAGTATGGCCTAACCTTCCTGCGATGCAGGAAGAGACCCGTACCCCAGCAGTGGGGACATACAAGGGTTGATAACGAATCCTTCACATTAAGCGAGTGGTATTGATACTATAATTTCATAAAATATAAACCTAGAAGATCATACTCCACAGTATACTTAGCTTAACGTAACTAAAATGTGATTCTCGGACAAGACTCGGCACAGCATTTGTCACATGTAGCAAGTAAAACGTAATATTTTACGTCTACCCGTCTACGACGACAACATAAAAGAAGACAGAACTACGTATTACGTTGAGTTTTTCTGAAAGCACTTGGATGAGAATTTAATACAAAATAATAATAATAAAATATGGACAAATTACAAAGATCTCGTTAGCCCCATAGTACCGATACCGATATCAACCCTTGTGTGTCCCCACTGCTGGGGCACGGGTCTCTTCCTGCATCGCAGGATGGTTAGTCGGAACTCCACCACCCGGGCCAAGTCCGGGTTGGTGAAGCCCGGGGCCCCATATTAAATACAATTAAATGACTTGTATTACAGGTGCTAACACGACGATACATTAAATACATAGATAAGACCCAAGACCCGAGACAAACAAGAAAAGTTCGTTTTCCAGCCGGGGATCGAAACCGGGACCTTCGGTTTTACAGTCAGCGTGCCAAACTGCCAACCATTTAAGGTTGCAAAATCGCGCGTAACGTAATTGGGAAGAGTTTAACATAATATAACATAAACATACCCCGAGGGTGGGCGGTAGCTCAATGGATAGAACAATGGACTCGGAAGCGTGAGACCCAGGTTCGATTCCAGAGAAAGAGTATGAGCTATATATAAAGCCCGTTACAAACGTAGCTGTAATATGTATAAATAAGCAGTGCTATAACATATAATAAATAGTAAGCTACGGAAAAAATGTAATGAAATATATTTTTATCTTCATTCGTTGATGGTCGGTCAAATACTATTACATGATCATTGCCATTAAATTACGGTATACTCGTAAGTCGGTGACCGAGTCGGAAGATAAAAAGTACCCGGAACCGGCGTGCATGCAAAGACTTATGAACGTTGATGAAGCGAAGGTGATCTGACAGGATCATGACAAGTGTCAGTCCCTGGTCTCTGCCTACCCCTCTGGGATACAGGCGTGAGGTTAACGGTGCCTGGCACGTTTAGCCAGAGGTCGCGAGCTCGAGTCCCGCCATGGGTGGAATTTTCCGCCTCTAAATAGGTTTTTAAAAATTGTCCTGAGCACCGGTTAGTGGATTTAAAAGAATATAGTAATATGCTTAATAGACAGCGGTGGTAGCTCAGTGGGTAGAACCATAGACTGGCAAGCGAGAGCCCCAGGTTCGATCCCGAGTGCGGGCATGTACCAATGACTTTGTTTAATTTCAAAGTTACGTACATTTGCGAATTTGCAGTCGCAATACCACACGCTATAGGTGAAGGAAAACATCGTGAGGAAACCCGCGGCTTGGTTGGCTCCGGACGTATTGACTAGTCTTTCCTGTGGGCTAGGCCGACTAAGCTGTCAGGATGGTATAGGTGCTGGGCAAGCCTACACCATCTATAAAACCATGACCCAGGCACTACAGCGTCGGAGTGGTCCCTTCTAGTGTGAGTGAAGATACCACTGGACGCTGTATAAATCATCTCATTAAGTAGATGCAAAAAGGCCAATATTAGTAATATGCTTACTGTAATTTATGTTAATAAACATTATGGCTACGTGTGCAACGGGCTTAAGACGTGCGGACACCGCGAACACCCTAAAAAACTTCCATCCCTTACACGTGTATGCTTTGGGCGGCTCTATTATATTCTACCTCTATGTAAAGCATGAAATTAAAGCAAGTGTAAATCAGTCTTAAGCCATGTCAGAGGCCTTCTGAGCGGCTTGACAACTTCTGACAGTAAGGCCCGCCACTGTCTTACAATCCCTCACCAACCCGGACTTGGCCCCGTGGTGGAGCATGGCGTAACCTTCCTGCGATACAGGAAGAGACCCGTGCCCCAGCAGTGGGGACATAAAAAGAGTTGATATCTCTATCTATACATTCACTACTAAACTACGAACATTAACAAGTAGTTACACAGAAGGGACGTGGGGCGTGGAAAGGACGCGACACGTTGTATAGAAATCGCGTCCTTGCCTCGTCTTTCCTGTATGGGAGTGTGGGCTTCCCCCCGTCTCTTCAGTACATCATCATCATAGGCTTGTGGAACGCGCTGCCTCTATACATACGCCAGGCCCAGTCAGTTGATGTGTTTAAGAGTAGAATCCATAAGCACTACTTTGGACTTCAGAGTAATACTCCTATATAGGTATATTTTTGTAGTTTATATATATATATATAAACTACAAAAATATACCTATATAGGAGTATTACTTATATATATATATATATATATATATATATATATAAACTACAAATACATATATTAGAAAATTCTTTATTGCACAATAAGCATATTTGTACTAAGGCGAGCTTAATACTAAAGAGTATTTCCTTCCAGCTAACCTTGGGTTATGTGGATAGTAGTCCGGGTAGTGCCCGGAGAGAGTTATTGTCATTAATTATTATAATATAATAAAATCGCATTAATTATAATTATCTATATATATAGATAATTAAAATGTGTATATTATCAATTTGGTAAATTGATAAGTTTATTTTTAACTTATACGATGCAAATGGACCCATGCTCAGCAATATGCCACCCGGAGATGCATGCAACACCGGTCGGCGCTGATTTTCAGCATGAACCATTACGACAAAAAAATATTGACTAAAACTAGATTACAAATGGCGTCGTAACGCTGGAGTGATACAAAAACATTAATATTAAGATTGTTAAAAAATATGCATTAGATCTGATATGAATTACACTATTTTTATTTTTAATGCACTAACCTGTGCTAAGGAACAAATTTAAAAACCTATTTAGAGGCTAATAATTTCACCCATGCCGGGATTCGAACCCGCAACCTCTGGCTATCCGTACCAGCGCTCAATTGGTAGAGCGCTGGTACGGATAGCCAGAGGTTGCGGGTTCGAATCCCGGCATGGGTGAAATTATTAGCCTCTAAATAGGTTTTTAAACTGATATGAATTGTACAGAAAATATTATTTATGCCACACCTGGCAATAAAGTGGCTTTTTCCGCACGCTGCGCTTACGGAAAAAGCCGCTTTCTGGCCAAGTGTAGACATAAAAAGATGTACACAACATGGGAGGTAATAAAGAAAGCTCTCGATCGCATATTTACGTCCCTCGCTTGCAGCTCGGGCCGCAAACTTCTGCGATCTCGGCCTTTCTTTGTATTACCACCCTAGTTGTGTAATGTACTACTATATTTCCAATGTAACGGGTTACGAAACAGTTGACAGCAGGTCGACCCTTAGGATTTTATTTTAGTATTGTTTTAATGAATCGCGATGCTCACACATAGTTAGGTATATGTTAAACGGGTCTATTCGCGACTATTTATTAGGTTAAATTATTTATTTTGTTGCAAATACACATGTAACGCAATGGAGTGTGTATTGTGTACAGGTCGATTTGCTGTCGTCCGCACTTTTACAATCTTAAAAAAGAGAGCAAAAAAAATAGTATATTTCATTACAATTGCGGAAAGGTTGTCATTGCAAAGAGTTCAGACAAATGTCGACCCAAGCCGAGGTGCAGCCGAAGGTGAGGGTTGACAGTCGGAATAAGTTGCAATGACGGTTGCGCACGTGTACTGAACGACTATTTTTAATACGGTTGCGAAAAAAATAAGCAATTTAATAAAGAAAAAATATTTGGAAAATGGCGCCAACCGTAAAAAAATATAAGCAGAGATTTTTTTCCTTCACCCATTCTAGTAGGCAAAGGGAACTATGCCCATACAGCCAAATCTTCAGTAGATTTTTTTTATTGATATGAAATGAAAATAAATTTAATGAGATGAAATGAAATGAAACCTAACTTAACTCATTCAATCAAATCATTAAATTTGATATTGAAACAAATTAGTAGCTCATAAAAACATCCATGATTTTTTTTTGAAGAAACTTCATGGTTGGTTTTTCTTTTTAATAGACATTATTTTGACAGTTGAGAAAGAAAACGCACGAGTGCGGAAAAGGTAAAAAAAAAGCACGAGTGTGTAATAGCCCACATCCCGCACGCTATACGTCCCTGTAATACGCCACTTTTTGAGCAACTGTATTAAAATAATTATTTACGAAGTTACTATAAGGGTGCAGATGCGTAAATGACATTAGATATTTAATATTATTATTTGCTTTTATTTTCCCTCTCAAAATACCTATTGTATAACTTTTTAGCGCTTCTGTACAGTGGGAAAGTAACGCGTGGATTCTAATAAGATGTGTGATGTAATACACCGACACACCGCAATAATACACCGCCTACGTGTAAAGAAATATTTAATATCACTGAAAACCTTCGTAGTTTCGTTTGTAACGTTCTCGTCCTATTTTGGTACCCTAATAAGGTATTGAGGAAAATACAACTAGTTTTATATTCATGGAACTGGTGTTGATAAGAGGGAACACGATAAGCTCTAGGTATAATAAACCCACACCACTCCCTATTATGGTCTTAGTAGCATTTCACTATATTAAATTACATACAAACAGACATAACCTCAAGCCTCTATCCCAGAGGGGTAGGCCAAGGACTGCCATTTACCACGATCCTGACAGATCACCTTTGCTTCATCAACGTTCATAAGTCGTTGCATGCACGCACGCCGGTTCCGGGTACTATATTAAATTCTTCACATAAAATTCTATGATTACGATAGATTATATTAGCGATTATGTAATACTTTGTTTTATTTACTATTCGACGTATTATTTGACGGCCTCGGTGGCGCAGCGGTTTGGAAACAAAGTCTTCGATACAGGCCCGCATGGGGAATCGAACCCGGGTTTCTCCCTTCCGAAATTGTACCCACTAGGCGACCGCCGCTCAAGTTACCGAAGTTAATATTATAATAACTTCCACAGAACACAATCACTTGGCCTGATCCCAAACTAGGACACCGTGTACTATGGTAACCAGTTAAGTGCATCACACATGCATGTATACAGACTGAGACCATTTGAAAGTGAAAGTGAAAAGCATTTATTTCGATAACACCATAACATAAATGATAAACAATATTTGTATTAAAACCGAAACATAAAAATAAACCTATACAATTAAGCTGAACGAAAAGCGCTACAACAGAAAAAGGCTACAGCTCAGCCAAATGCTAGAGAGAGGCGACTAGCGCTGGTTTTCTGCTGCACCTAATTCGCTGAACTATATACAAAATTTGACTATAAATAGAAAAAAAGATGGATACATACAATAATTCGATTAAAAACATTATTTATAGAAAGAAGCATAAAATCGAATAAAGTAATGGCCCAAATGCCAGAAATAAAAATAAAGCCAATTTAAAACATTTCGGCGTGTGTGTGTGTGTGTGAGTGCGTGTGTGCGTGCGTGCGTTTGTGCGTGCTTGCGTGCGTGCATGTGCGGACATAAAACGGGTACTTACAGGTAACACGACAAGTAGCTAGGTAACTATAGGCAACTAAAGTGAGGACTGTTTGTCCAACAGTAACATTTTTTTGTACAACTTACGTACCGCGGCCTCCAGTTGGAATCGAACCTTGGGTTTGGCAAGTGGTAAATACACAAGTTAGTGAAATATAAAGTCTGTGTTGTTATACTCGTAGACATGGATGAACGCCCAATGACGTCAGCTGCTTTGAAGGTCTACATCAGGAATATATATAATAGAAAATAAAAATGTCTACTTTGAACTAAAACTTTCGTAAGCACAACATCGGAGCGAAACCTGGTCGGACTCTTCCGATATAACAACACCCGTAAGTAGATCCGGGCTAAAAGTCTGCAATGTCTACTTTGCTGTATATTGCTACTCTACTCTATTCTACGATATTCAAATGAATTGCACACGACTCGTAATTACAGAATAAAAAAAGTCCTTGCTAAATGGATTCGAATATGAGGCGATAACAATACGTTGTTACACGTTCCATATCCAAACAGTAAAGTGGTTCGAATTATGTAAAACCTCCTTTCTTCAAAACGCAGAAAAAACTCCTTGGCCAACTTTTCTCGAACAAAGACAAATCACAAACACTCGGGGCGCAAAAACAAAACGTGACAGTGGCGAAACGAAAGAGGTAGAGTTCAGAAACACTGCGCAACAATCGCTTAGGTACTTTTTTAACCGTCAACAAAAGGAGGTTGTATAAGTAACTTATACTTTTTGTTCCCGCTAGCGTATGGAGTTCACAAACTTATTGCACTAATATAACGTAACACACACAAAAAACTACAGTCCCTACTGCTGGGGTACGGGTCTCTTCCTGCGTCGCAGGAAGGTCAGGCCATACTACATCACGGGGACCAAGTTCGGGTTGGTGGAGGATTGTAAGACAGTGGCGGGCCTTACTGACAGTTATGAAGCCGCCCATAAGACTTCTGACATAATAAATAAATAATAAATAAATAAATATCATAAGACCTCTGACTGTTGTTGTTGCGTAACCCAAGTGATTGATTCCAATCACTCGGTTCCGCTAGGCTACGAGCGATCTTAACTAATGCGAAATATAGGTAACGGAAAACATAAAAAAGATAGACATATAAAAACAATTTATACAATTGATAAAGGGGAAGATAAAACGAATCCGGAAAGGAATGTGTATGCAACGACAAATGCACATGGATGAAGCCAAGGTGATCTGTCAGGATCGTGGCAAGTGGCACTCCCTGGAGCTCTATTTTTGAATCACTCGTATGAAATTGTATCGTCGAATGCGACTTATGTCACACTCGTCTTCTAAGTCGCATGATCTAGTTTTTTCGTATTTTTGAATCGTTCGCCTGAAGTGTTGCCAGTACAATTTGAAGTATTGTATTTTATCCGTTCCACGCAGAAATTACAAAAACCGGAAACTACCGTAACGGAAACGGAACGTAAAATATTTCGTTTTATTGGCTGTTTAGATGAAAAATCTTTGCCTTTAGTTGCAAAACAAACAAAACACTAGTCATATATCGTAAATAATAACACTTTGGTTTGTTTTTGTTCGAAAATGTCGAAACAAAAAATCAATTCGGCACAAAAGCACAAACTCCTCGATTTGAAATTAACACAAATTTTGACAATTAATCTATCGATCGACATACGAGACGAGTGGTAAGGACCATTCGTTGCAGTCGAGTGATTAAAAAATACGGAATTTCGTATGTCGAACGAAAATCAGTAGAAATCGAGCGCTCGACGCGAGACGAGTGATTCAAAAATAGAGCTCCAGGTCTCTGCCTAACCCTCCGGGATACAGCCGTGAGGTCATGCTATGTTATGTTTTTTTATACAGTTACTGTAAAAGTATTTTTCGAAGGGTGTGAGCTCTCAGCGCTGCTTTTCAGTCTGTACCTACGAAGTAGAAATGAAGTTATTTGCGTGTCATAGGTCTTTCAGGCGAGTATTTAATTCGATAGAAATCCATCCTCTTTATCACTTTGTTGTCAAAAAATATTCGTTTACACCCAGTCAAAATTTTTCTACAAGACAAACAGCAGCGATCTTGCCAAAATGTATAAGCCATTATATTTCACATGTCAACTGAGTCGCCTTGATAAAATACGCCTTTAAGCAAACTAAATATGTCAGTGTGTCTTATAGCTGGATAAAGCTCTTTCTTCTTCGTAGCGTGTGGAGGCATCGTGGTGAAAGGATTCGACAATCAAAATTAGGGACTCTGATTTTTGCCCAGGGTACGACAGACGTAAGGTCGTATGCTAAAAAGAAAAATAAGGCTCAACCTGGTTATACACCCATAACAATGGGTAAACATTAATATATTTGCTGACTGTCCCAGCGCTTTTAAGTTTAAGTAAGTTAATATATTGATATATTTGCTGACTGTCCCAGCTCTTTTAAGTTTAAGTAAGTTATCTTCTATTTTTAGTTTATTGTGGGTTTAGTTTTTGGCCTCTTCATCTTCTTTTTTCTTCATTAGTTCTGATTAGTATCTGATTTTTTCCACTTAACGAAAGCTGTGAACATAAATAATTTGTGCAGATACGAGTTGTAAGAATATTGTTATTAAATAAGTATGTAGGTACACTGTTTCTGGTCTTGATAAAGAAAAAAGGCCTTTACTAAGATTTGGTCAGCAAATTAAATAATCGATCTGAAAAATTAATAAACAGAAATAAGAAAAATCTTCGTAAACAATTTACATTTTTTTTACTAAACGTAATTGGTTTAATTCTTGATTGTTGTGAATTACACCGCATGCTGTACTTTTGTGTGTATTTTCCTTTTTTTACCGCACTTTATTTGATGACCGTTCAAGTTAGACCCTATCAAAAGTCACTTACAACTGCATTTAGACTCTTATATAAGTCACATAGTTTAAACTAGTCGCGTGCGCGACTTCCGACTGCCGAAATTTTTATTTCGTAAAGTAGTACTGAAGTAATTATACTATTCTACTTATTCTAGATTGTTATCTACCTTTATGCCAAACTTTATCCAACCTTAAAACCTATTTAGAGGCTAAAAAAAATTCACCCATGCCGGGAGTCGAACCCGCAACCTCTGGCTATCCGTGCCAGCGCTCTTTCCAACTAAGCTAATGGGCGACTTACTGGCATCAGTGAAATTTCGAACCTCTTTACAATATTCTCTGTCTTACGTACAATATCCAACCTGCCATTATTTCGTGACTGAGGAATTCTATCAATGTTTATTCACATTTATAGTAGTAAGTAAGTGGGATTGGATGTATATTCAAACCACAAAACTAATTTGGCTAAAACTTTCGACGTTTGATCAAAAGTTTTCCAACTGAGGTCCTATCAGAATAACATAAAATTCGGTCTTCAGATTTGGGCGTTATTGACTTTCGAAGACGGTTAACTTTTCAAAAGTGTTTCCTTTTTCTTGTATTCTTCATCTGGGCTCGGACAAAGGTTTATTCGCTGCAGGCGACAGCGAGACCCCACTGTCTGAAGTAACACGCTACGGAAGACCACCAGAGTTGAAAGAGCTGCTTCCCCTCTCAGAAACGCTACAATTAACGGAGTCATAAGGACGATTTGAAAAGAGCGGAGAGCTCAAAAGTCACTGGTTATTATTCCTAGAGGCCACAGAAAAAAAACTTAAGACAGCGTTTTCCAAAAGAAAACTTTCGTTTGTCATCGCTGCCCTTTATATGAGGCGGAGAAATCCTTTGATAGCACAAAACTAGCAGAAGTTTTCCCGTTGAGCGCCCGTGGCAAGCGACTTATCGTAGTCAGACAGGTTTTTTTCCTTAAAGAGGATGTCAGAAGGAATAATAATCTTCAATAAGTTTGTTGGAATGCGTTAGGCGAGGATCCTTAACAGCTAAAGTTCCGACTATCCAATAACTCGACCGATCCTTAAATGTTTGGCTGGAAGCGATGGTAGAGGAGCGGTTGAACGCCAGCTTCTAAATCGCGAGGTTGTGGGTTCCAACCCCTGCGTGTACCAATGATTTTGTATTCTAAGTTACGAACATTTTTTAAATGATCTCATTACGTAGATTCAGAGACATTTGTGAAGTTATAATAGCGATGCCACTCGCTAACCGTGCAAGAAAACATCGTGAGGAAACCCTAGTATCTGAAATGTTAAAATACCTCAGAGCTTGCTACGTATAATGGCCCAAGATAATTAGATAGATAGAAACAATATTCTTTATTGTACACAGAAGTTTTATAAAAAATATAGTACAAATGACGGCCTTATTACTAAAAGCAATTTCTTCCAGGCTACCAGGCCCAACTATGAGGCTAAGTGCGGAAATATTAGGTCTAACTGCTAAGGTATTTACATGCTTTACTTTACACACTTTACTCAGTTACGTTAGGTGCTACTTTCAAACGAAAATATAAATGTTAACCAATCAAATTGTTGGCTAAGTTGACTAGAGCGGTCCAATTTGGTCAAATGCAAAGCTTTTTTAGGTAAAATTGACTTGAATTTTATGTTACCTTGCTCTAAGTTACTCGTTTTTATATTTTTGAAGCTGTAATAGCAATACCACTTGATAACTTCGAAGGAAATAACGACGTGTGTGATAGAGAAAAGGACTTTTTTCATACTTGTACCTATTGTAGGCTCTAATTGTGTAGGTATTTAGAGGTCCCTTTGCAATGTTTACATGATTATGATTTGAAATGATCACAGGCCGTTGTAAGTTAGGAAGACGTTAAGATTTTTTTGTTGTTTCAACTAGCATTGTAGCTAACTTTTTTTTATAATTTTTCTCATCTTTGCTCTGAGGAATATTGGCGAACGTTCACATTGGTAAACGACTCCTGTCTTAGACTCTAGCCTTAGACCCCTGCCCAGACCTCAATGCTTATTTCTTTGTTGTTGCTGGGCAAACTTTGATTGACTCTAACATATAACATAACATTTACATACAGGCAAATACATTGCTTCCGGCCCCTCAAAGGATACCCTGTGTCGTGGGAACCAGAAACAACGACATCACAAACATGTAAACATCCGAGACCTGGAGTTTTTTTTGTTCCCTGTCGGGATTTGAACCCGGAACCTCTTGCATGGTAGGCAGATGCGCTACCGCTGCGCCACAGATGTCGTCAATTAATCTTAAATTAATCTAATCGGGTGTAATGGCGACTATTAGGTAAACGTAACGTTTGGTTGACTGGTTGGGTTACTCGTAGAACTCAATATCCACCAATAGCTCTCAGTCTAACCGCGGTATAATGTGCTTGAAGATTTATGTTGTCAGCGATAGAAGTGAGCAGTGAGGTCGTTACATTGACTGTGTTCGTTTTTACGACTTGCCCGTAGTTTTTCCAAAAAACGAGAGCCTTCGTTAAGGAGCGCTTGTACTGTTAGAGGGGCAAAAATATTTTTGACCTAGATAGATAGATTGTACACTTGATTGTACATAAAAAAGGAAATAACAAAGATATTTCTTAACCTAAGAGTACAGACGGCGGCCTTATCACTGAAAGTGATCTCTTCCAGACAGCCTTTGGATGGACTGGAGCAATACATTGGAGAAGGAAGTAAATGTACAAAGAAATCAAATTATTTCAGATATATATGAACAATCCGTGCTTAATTAAGAAAGTTATTCTTCTAAGGCCCAATGTTCTCAAGTCAAGTGATCACAAAAACAATTGTTATTTTCAAGGTCGGGCCTTACGAGGCTATACTAACCAGGTGGGATGGCGATCTGCGAAAAACTGCCGGCAGATGCTGGTGGCGGCAAGCTGAAGATGGAGCGCTATGGCGCTCATTAGGGGAGGGCTATGTCCAGCAGTGGACTACATAATATAGCCTGAAAAAGAAGAAGAAGAACTAGTCTCATTAGTCTGGTGGTACGAGCTTTATAGTGGGTCGTTATCAACCCTTGTACTCGTATGTCCCCACTGCTGGGGCACGGGTCTCTTTCTGCATCGCAGGATGGTTAGGCCATACTCTACCACGGGGGCCAAATCCGGGTTGGTGGAGGATTGTAAGACAGTGGCGGGCCTTACTGTCAGAAGTTATCAAGCCGACCATAAGGCCTCTGACATGGCTTAACGACTGCCATTATATGACAGCCGGCACCAACGGCTTAACGTGCCTTGCAAAGCACGGAAACGCTCGGAAAAATGCCACTAGCGGTAGTCACGGGACGCTCACCCATCCTGTACCTGACCGCGCCTGTTGTTGCTTAACCAAGTGATTGATTCCAATCACTCGGTTCGCCTAGGCCACGAGCGCTTCTAGTGGGCACTTTATTTTATTATGTGCAGTTATTAATGGGTTATCATTAACGGGTTCTCAGCTGCATTAATTAGTCAAATCCGGCTCGAAAGACCACAACTTGCGTGCTTAAGTAAATTAAATGCAAGTGTAAAATACAGGAAAACTTTAATAATAATAAAATAAAACAGAGACAGATTTGTATGTAGCGGGGTGTAAAACGAAAGTGAAGACAATTCTTGCCATTACTAAAAAACATTAAATACTTATTAATGTTACCAGCTATCAGTAAAACTTAAATTTTTCATTTTTATTAAACAATAGGGCCTCCTTACTACTCCAATGTCAAAAACATTTACAATAACAGTACTGCCGCTATCAATATACAAATACACGCTCCGGCTTCTAAACCAAAAATGCTCATACAAGTTATATTTAATTGCAATTAGACCCGTTTAATAGATAACTATGCATACCAGCACTTTGGGGGAAGTGCTGATAAGCATAGTTAGACTCCAAAAGGCTAACAGTCCTATAGATACTTAAGTAAGGGCATTGAAGTTAGCGCTTGTAAGAGCCATACTAAGGTCCGGTTTGCCGACGACATACGGGTCTAATCGCAATTATTTATTACGTAAAAAGAAACTGCAACGCTGCCGAAACGTCGGCGATTAAGGTAATTACGTTTTACCTAATAAGTAATCGCGATTTGACCTGTTTAGTTTATAACACTATTGTCCAGTTCGTAAACTCCAACAATCCTGCACTATCTCAGCACGGCAAGCCTACACTTGGTTGGTTGGTTAAAGTCTTTATGTATAACGCAACGCACGTAAGAATGAGTAGAGGAGTCGATGTGAGGGATATACAAGACCTAGACGAGTAACTTACTTGGTCCAGATATTCTTCGAAATCAGTCAGAAAAAAAATCGATTCGCGTACCAAGAACGCCTGGAAGAGCTGCTGGTCCATGAAAGAGCTAATGAAAGGTAAGATACCACTTGCCTTACAGAGATAAACCGTCGCGTCACGCTCGTCCTAATCAGCTTGGAACTGGCCTGACTGAACATCAAAAGACCAGACTCAAGGTTGCCAAATTGCCAAATTGACAACCTTGAGTCTGGTCTATTGCCATTGCCATTGCCAAAAATATTTCCGTTAGTATGCAAATTTAAAAATACTGTACCCAGGTAGAACTACACTCTCAGACCCACTTCAACTTCGGACCTCCTAAATCCAAAATACCCAATTACACACCTTCCCGCAAAAGGAAACTAAACAAAAACTGCTCAAGAAATAAATCCCGCCGGAAAAACTCCTCGGCCGAAAACAGTCGGAACTTTTGCCATCTGGTCCACCGCTGTATGGCAATAGTTGCGAGCAATTTTTCAGCTTTGATTTATGCCTCTAGTTACAGGCATTGCCTTTAAGGGAATGGGTGTTTTCTTCTGAAATTGTCACGCAGACTTTAAAACTTCTTCTTTTTCTTCTGTGTGCACTTGGCCAAATGATCAACGTGATTAATTTAAAAAAAAAAAACTGGCATGGGAACAAAAAGAAGAGAAAGTTGCGGTCTTCATGGGGACTGTAATGCGGCATGGAAGTCAGTGAGCATAAGGCCTATTTGCTCAGTTTTGAAAAATAGGCCAAATTTCCTAGACCACAACTTCATTGTACATTCTTTTTAGATACTGGTAGATAGATAACTCTTTATCTATCTATAATATAAAAATGAATCGCTGAATGTGTTGGTAACAATCCGTGATTGATAAGCGCAAATCTCGAGAGCAGCTGAACGGATTTCGCTAATTATTTTTGTAGAATATTCCATGAAGTACGAGGATGGTTCATACGGAAAGGAAAGTTAAAAAAATAAGAATTGACTGTTAGGCGGTACAAAGTTCGCTTTGTCCGCTAGTTGTACATAAAAAACGCAATTATAACGATATTTCTTAACCTGAGACACTGAGAGTGTACACAATTTTCTCTTAACTAATCTGTAATTGTCAGTTTGGCACGTGTAGAAATTAAAGGTTAAATAAAACATAGTTGAGTTGTATTTCTTAGTTATTTACATGAGGTAAAAAATATAAAATGTAGTATCATACTTTTATGAGGTAATAAATTATCTTTTTGGTAGAATAATTAGTTAAGTTTCACTTACAATTTTTACCAAGACTTACTTTCTCGTAGTTCTGAGTGATTTACAAAAACCCCTTTTTATAAAGCCTTTCAAGAACCAAAACATCTCAGGCGATGAAAAACTCTATTACTGTGAAGAGAATTCCTTAATTTCTTCAAGTTTCAGGTTGAATACTTCGTCCCACTGTGGACCCGACGTGCGAGGCGTGAATATAATCCAGCTAGTTTGGACCTAATGGAGCACTGTGCAGTGAACTTTCCGACTATAACTCTCTTAGAAATAAAATGAATGACGTGTCCTTTGGTCTGAGAAAGTAACCACAGTGAAGTCTTTTATTATACCTTTAAATAAAGAATAACTTCTACAATGGCCACGATTAGGGTGACATCAAACTGTCTTGTTTGTAAAAAAGTACCACTAAAACACTCTTAACTCGGGGTTAAAGCCGGTTTATAGCTGGAAGTTCTGGATAACGCGGCTTTAACTTTGTCTTGAAAGTGCTTTAATGTCGATATCAACCCTTGTGAGTCACCAGAAGTTATCAAGCAGCCCTGAAGGCCTCTGACATGGCTTAAACGCTGCCATTACATGACAGCTGGCACCAACGGCTTTACAAACCACGGATGCGCTCACAAAAAATGCCACTAGCGGTAGTCACGGAATGGTCACCCATCCAGTACCTGACCGCGCCTGTTGTTGCTTAACTCAAGTGATTGATTGCGATCACTCGGTTCGACAAGGCCACGAGCCCTTCCAATCTCATTCGCAATATATATTATTTGTTTCGTCAATCTTAATTCCTTCATCCTCTCCACATGTCTAAACCAGCGCAACCTTCCTGTCTCTAGTTAATACGTCCGCTTTTAGTGCACAACGTTCTCTAACAGATTATATGTGTAGAAGAAGATAACAATGAAACTCCACATTTATTGTTCTCAACAAGAAGTCACCCAAGTCAAGCTTAGACCACACCGGTCGTGTTCCTCTCGCGCATACGTACGAATAATTTATGAAAACTTCAGCCCGGCCTCAGGCTAAGAACTTTTATTGCAACAACTCGGCCGCAAGCCGAAAATGTTTAGAATTTCGCAAATTAGAACGCGCCACTGCGAGAACTGGGAACCAGTCGGGAATTCGGCGCTAGCCGGGGATGTTCCAATCGGGAAGACTTACTTATATCGCGTTGTGGAGCAGAAGGGAAATATATTTTAAGGTGCTGGGGGGTGCTAACTAGCGCCAGCTAAAAACAATAATAACGGGTTATCATAGCAAATTTTGGAAAAGTGCTGGAAAATTCCCGGAGCTTCCAGCATTGCTTTTCAGTTTAATTTTCCGCGATGGTGGAAAATGGCCTGACGGATTGACGTCAATACCTTAGAAACATGGGAGGCCGTTAGTGTGGGACTTAACCTGCGTCGACGGACTGGCACCTTTCCATGTTTCTCAGAGTATAAGGGCTGGCTCGGCGGCCGGCGGGGAGGAAGGCCTCAAAAGGCGGAAATATGCAACATTGGGCAACCAATACGAGACGCATTCGCTCTTTAAGGAGCTGTCGACGCGTCTCATCGACGCCAAGGGGGACCGGAGGGCTGGCGCATACCTCGGCCAGAGGATAAGTTTGGCCATCCAAAGGGGGAATGTTGCTAGCATTCTGGGCTCCCTGCCAAGGGACACCGACCTGGGGCAAGTTTTTGATTTCTAAATATAAAATTATAATTGTAGTTTAGGCATTAATTTTTATTACTTTATATTAATTAGATTTTAGAGTACTTATTAATTTAATCTTTAGTTTAGTATTAGTTTATAATCATTTGTAATTCATATCTGTGATAGCTATTTTTAGAACCTACCTACAACAAAAAAAAATCCGAGCGCTTCCGAGCTTTGCAAGGCACGTTAGGCGGTTGGTGCTTGTTTTCATAAAATGGTAGTCGTTAAGTCATGTCAGAGGCCTTATGGGCGGGTTGCTAACTTCTAACAGTAAGGCCCGCCACTGTCTTACAATCCTCCACCAACCCGGACTTGGCCCCCGTGGTGGAGTATGGCGTGACTTTCCTGCAATGCAGGAAGAGACCAGTGCCCCAACAGTGGGGACATACAAGGTTGATATCGTGCATACAGTCCACTTAATACAATCTATAGACGGCCTTGACAATGTGTCTCTCATGTAGTTTATTTTTTCATTCATTCAACGCCCTACATCAGTTAGGACGACACCTTAGCTTTTAAGGCTTTAAAAAACTGGCTGGAACTATCATTAATCTTGTGTTTTTGTTGTTGCTCCCTTTTTTAGCCTTGTTGTTATCCACGGACTGAGTTTTCCGTGTAAAGTATTTCCAGTTTTCTTTCAAATAGTTCTCTTTCATTCGCATCTCTCTCTATCTATCTATCCAACCCATGAATGAAGCCCACTGCTGGGTATAGGCCTCTTCCATTTCACGTCAACTCTCCCGGTCCCTAGCCAATCTCGACCACTGATCCCCGGCCGCTTTTTTAATGTCATCCCTCCAACGGGCAAGTGGTCTACCCACCGAACGACGACCGGTTCTTGGCTACCACTCCGTGACTGCCCTTGTCCACATTCCGTCATCCCGTCTCATCAGGTGTCGTCCCGCCCATCTCCACTTCAACTTTGTGATCCGTGTGCCCACATCTTCGACTCTGGTCTTTTGTCGGATTGCAACGTTGCGCACTCGATCAACAAGTGAAATGCCTAACATGGCTCGCTCCATGGCTCTCTGCGTTTCATTCGCATACCTGTTATTAATTAGGGACTACTTTGATAACTACTAGGTGATTACACTTTTTTTATTTTTAATGCACTAACACTATTTAGGTGTTCAAATATGGAAAACTCCTCGATATTTGAGTACCGAGTAATTATTCAAGTAGTCCCAATATGGGGAAAAAACATTCAAGAATTATTTGGGCGAAGTTAAGTGATGCCAATTTTTACATCAACTTTACAGCCAAGTTTTTGTTAAATTTTGCGTCTTAATAGGAGAGTCCTAGCTTTGTGAAAAGTTAAAAAAAAATATAAATTCGCATCTTAGACGTCGATTTAGTGTCATGTGTCCTAGATTACCTTTCTTTAGTTAATTTAATGATATAGCATTATTATTCCAATTATATTATACCTAATCGATGAAAGTGTATTCCGACTACCTTAGTTTTTTTTTACCTTAGTTGCTTTTTTTTACTTTGTTCTCGCATAACGTCGTCAAATCTTAACCAATTTCCAAGACTCTTTTTTTTGTTTGAATAGATATAACGTCCCATTAGTAACATTTTGATTTGGCGATGATCTGATGAAAACTTTCAGAGATGGAGAGCGGAACTCTTCAATGATCAGCAGCAAATAAGACCAGATGGGGGCAAACTTTTAGTAATATACATGTTTCATAAAATATAGCGTAAAATTATACCCATTTTGGTGATGTTCTGGTGATTGAAAGGAACTTCTTTGTTATTAACTTAGCTTCACTGACTAAAGTTCAATGTATTGGGGCGTTTCAGTCTTGCAACGTCATTACTTGTGGTCAAAGGCAAGATGTAATTTTTTGCCTCTGAGTAGGTTTTTAAAATTGTCCTTAGCACGGGTTCATTAAAAATAATATAAAAATATGTTATTTCCATGGTAAAATCGATTAACCCCGGATAACACCACGGGCACATCTAATTTATTGTAATTATTTAGGCATTATATTTACTTTTTACGTGTTAAAATAGTGTATATTTACTTACTTATATATTATATGTAGGTACTTATTGAGTACTTGTCAGCTTATCTAATTTTAACTAAGTATCTCTTCGGTTTTGTTTCGAATGCCTACGATTTAATCTCTTGCACCATCTGTGGTTGACTGGTAGAAAATGCTTATAGCATTAAGTCCGCCACATTGCCATTGTATTTTTTTTAACTTAAAATAATAACAATAAAATACTGTGCTTTAGGGCAAGTCTAACTCCTTTTACTTTTTACCCCGTTGAAGGCCGTAACCTACAGGGTAACCTACAGCATCACCTTCCAATACATCAACAGGGATTGTGGCCCGTTATTTCTACAAAAATGTCCGACTCGACATTGCAGCGTATATCACACCAGCCCCAGGGGACGACCCGCCTAAGGTACGAAGAAAGTGTACCCTATGTAGTGATTCTCGTCCAGCGTTTTCGCTCTTTTGCCGCGTCAGATCCATGCGGACAAACGACTCTAGAGTTTAAGGCGGCAATGTAAAACGTATATTAAAATATTCTTTTTGTTGCACTAACCCGTGCTGAGGACAATTTTTAAAACCTATTTAGAGGCTAAAAGTTCCGCCCATGCCGGGACTCGAAGAACTCGCTACCTCTATGTAACTGTACCAGGCTCTCCCAACTGAGCTAATGGGCAATAAATTAAAGAGTATTTTAAATTGTTACACCAAGAGCATCTGCCAAAAAACTGTTAAGCAGTTTGGCAGAAACTAACTTCGGTCCTCTTTTTTGTATTTTTATTTGAATACACATCTTCGAGCAATCAATCAAGAAAATTAGTGCAAACCTCTTGTAGGCGAGCTAGTGGCGTAGCAATCATTTCACATTCGTAGCATGGCTATGGCGTAGTAAGATAATGCCTACGCCGTAGCGTAAGTTCCTCCGAACCTACGCTACATTCATTGTATCGTAGCAATGTATGATAAACTTTCGCCAGCTACAATACTGTTTTCTAGATTTTTCGTAATACATTGTGTTACTAATATTTCTCCAAAAGAGGGGTTTTTAATTTTACAGCAATATATGTACACATATATACTCTGTTTAATCAGGTTAAGTAAGTTAAATTGACGACCTTGGTGGCGCAGCGGTTTGGTACGCTGACTGTAAAACCGAAAGTCTCGGGTTCGACTCCGGCCAAGTCAAACTTGGAAACGAACTTTACTAGTTTGTCTCGGGTCTTGGATGTTATCTATGTTTATTGTATTAAATCTATCGTCGAGATAGCATCTGTATCATAAGTTAGCATGTGTATCATTTAGTTGTACTTAGTATAGGGCTAACGAGATTAGTGTTATATGTCTATGAATAGGTTTTTATTCATTTTCAAGTGAGATATAGGGATCTTTTTGGTGCATTATATGAATTAAACGCATTAACTATGTTTAAGTTTTATCTCGCATGTAAATTAATATTCGCACCCACCACGGTGGTATTAATTAATAATACAACAACACGGTTTTGCAAAGAATGAACTAAAAAATCGAGCTCTTAAAGGTCATAAAACGGTGATGACTACAATACTTTGGTCATATAATACGCAGTCGTAAGTATAATCTGCTGCAGCTCATTTTACAAGGCAAAACACAAGGAAAAGGGAAACCTGGATGCAGAAAAACATCGTGGTTCCAAAATCTTGCAGAGTGGTTTAACACGGAAAACATAGAACTCATCCAAGCCGCAACATTACGGGACAAAATAGCCACAATGATAGCCGACATCCGATAGGAGATGCCAACAAAAGAAGAAATAGTGAAGGCAACACCTTGTCCTATTATACCAATGGGTTAAAAGATTTCTTGCTAGGTACCTTTATGAATAACGTTACAGTTATGTCATTCTTTTGTCTGGATAACTTTGGGTTAGGTTAGGTTACGGCCGGGCGTCGGAAAATATTTGGCGCAGTCCGGATGTTTCTTGGGGCTCAGGTATTTCCTGTGCGAATATAAAATCATTGGAATAAAAGGAAATACTTGACTTCTTTCTTTCTTCTTATGAGGGTTTTTTGTACCCATGTTTGTGGGAAAATATGGGAAAGAATCATTGTAAACCAAAACAAATATAATATACGAATATAGGAGCTGGTTAACATTAACATAACATTAAGAATGATTTCTTCTAAATAATGTTTTTTTTTTTGTTTTTTATTTATTTAGTATTCCAACAGGCACTTAAATATATAAAATACATTCAGTTTAAATTTACTTATAAGGCCCTGGGCCTCAGTGGCGCAGCGGTTTGGCAGACTGACTGTAAAAAAGAACGCCTCGGGTTCGATCCCCGGCCGGGTCAAACTAGGAAAAGAACTTTTCTAGTTTGTCTCGGGTCTTGGATGTTGTCTAGGTATTTATTGTCTTACATCTATCGTCGAGTTAGCACCTGTAATACAAGTCATTTAGTTGTACCTCGTATTATGGGGCTAACGCGATCTGTGTAATATGTACATGAATATTCATTTATTTAGTTATAGGTTATGTTATTCAATTGGCGTAATATTATACTATTCAGTTATTACTAACACGGTTTAACTGCGGTTATTTATTAGGTAAAACGTACTAGCTTTTTATCTAATAAACAATCGTGATGAGACTCGTTTAATATATAACTTAACATCCAAAAATCTTCATAAACTTTGACATTAATATTATAAGTCAAAGTTTATGAATGATATTTATGAATGAAATGATAACTCGCTTATATTATTCATTTGCATGAAAGAAACAATTTTCTGTATTCTGTATTGCACACAGAACAAACAGTATTTCAATAAGACGCTCTAGGAGCCCTCAGGTGCTTCTATCTGCATATGACTACATTTTTGCGCTGCAATCTGCATCAGAGACATCCGGGGACTGTTCGATTCATCACTGTCCCGGGGACCAAACGGGGAAAACACAGAACGTTTCCAAAAGTTAAAAAGTCGGGGAAAAGACGCGATTTCTTGGTAATAGTTTTAAGTTGGGTTCTAGTGAGTGAAGAGCATGATTGGACAAATGCAGCGTGGGAGACCTGCTAAGTCGCTGGATTACTTAAAGTAGATTACAGATGTTGGCTGGATGTGGATTGCCCAGGACAAAATAGAAGAAATTAATCTTCGAAATGTACGTAATTAAATGATATATGTAATTAACCAATTATGTCCCCACTGAAGAGCACAGGTTTCTTGTTCTTCTGAGGAGGTAAGGCCATATTCCACCACGGGGGCCAAGTCCGGGTTGGTGGAGGATTGTAAAACAGTGGCAGGCCTTACTTTCAGAAACTATCAAGCCGCCCATAAGACCTCTAAGACAACTGCCATAACATGCTGCCTTAATGTGCCTTAGGAAGCAACGAAGCGCTGGGAAAAAAAGCCACTAGCGGCAGTCACGAAATGGTCACCCATCTAGCACCGACCGCGCCTGTTGTTGCTTAACTTAAGGAATTGATTCCAATCACTCGGCTTGACCAGGCCACGAGCGTTTTAAACAAGTAACATCTTAACGTTTATTTCTTGGCTGTGCGCGATCTTCTGAATCGCTTCTAATATTATTCAGCGTCTCAGGAACGCACCTGCGCGAAATGACATTATTTGCGCTTCACTATACTCTGGGGAGAATATTTCTACTCGAAGGACATTGTGTGCATCAATTTGAAACTACAAATTTACAACCGTTGTGTACAGTTGCCAGCAAGTCATCCGTAACGTAACGATTTATATGTCGATGTCGATGTATATGTTAATGTGCTGTCGACTTTACAAGAACATATTTTCGATATCGATCGATATCTTCCCTTGTATGTCCCCACTGCTGGGCCACGGGTCTCTTCCTGCATCGCAGGAAGGTAAGGCCATACTCCACCACGGGGGCCAAGTCCGTTGGTTGGTGGAGGATTGTAAGACAGTGGCAGGCCTTACTGTCTGAAGTTATCAAGCCGCCCTTATGGCCTCTGACATGGCTTAACGACTGCCATTACATGACAGCCAGCACCAACGCCGTTAAATATTTTAGATTATTCTAATCCGTTTGAGCACGTCTTAAGTTATTTTTTCTATTTTTCTCCAAAATTAAATTATCATTCACGTTCATTAACTGGAAGGAAGCAAAAACTGCTCACAGACTGTACAACTTAAGTGTACATAGTAGAAATAAGTTTTGTTGTTTTTGTACTAAAAAGGTTAGATTATACTACAAGTATATAGGTGTAAAAAACCTATTTAGAGGCTAAAAATTTCACCCTTGCCGGGATTCGAACCCGCAACCTCTGGCTATCCGTGCCAGACATAGCCAGAGCTTGCGGGTTCGAATCCCGGCATGGGTGAAATTTTTAGCCTCTAAATAGGTTTTTAAATTTGTCCTTAGCACGGGTAAGTGCATTAAAAATAAAAATAGTATAAGTATATAGGTGATTTACGCCTGAAATAAATAATAAAAATAAAATAAATAAAAATTAACTTCCAGCTTCCACGATTTCTTAGTATGTTATGATCATGGAGGGAAATAATATACAGGGCGTCCCACGGCTATGCCACATGGAGGGAAAGTACCTTTAATATTGTAGATGGAACACTTTATTAAAAGAAATATTTTAATTTTAAAAACAATCTAAACTGCATTCATACATTTTTAAATAATTACACGGTTGAACCGGGAATCGAACCCGCTACACGAGAAAAAAAATTACCCTGTAGCTTTATCACACCGATCGGAAGGCTTCATCATAAGGATTATTTTTTGCTAAATAACATACTATCAGAAATCAAAGGAAGTGGCCAGACGGACGCATTCCGGCTGAGGAGTCCTAGTGGCCGGAGGTCAGGGCGACAGCGAGAGAAAACATTGGACTACCCGGGCTGTATCAAGCAGCACCGCCTACTGCATGACAGTCGGAAACATGCCCACACGGAGTTCCAACCGCCTGAGTTGCTTAGCGACACTGGTTGGAACTAACCCGGATGGGCAGGACTGTAAGAACGGTTTCAGTCGACACCACCCTTCACATGTCGGTAAACTCATGCTCCGGGTCCAGATATTATTTTTACCAAAATTCCTTATTGGATACATACAGAACAGCATACGTACATAACATGGTACAAAAGAGTTACGAGAAGATAAAATTACTTGTAGGTACACAACTTTGACGGCCTCGGTTGCGTAGCGGTTTGGCACGCTGACTGTATAACCGAAGGTCTCGGGATCGATCCCCGACTGGGTCAAACTAGGAAACAAACTTTTCTAGTTTGTCTCGGGTTTCGGATGTTATATATGTATTTATTGTATTAAATCTATCGTCGAGTTAGCACCTATAACACAAGTCATTTAGTTGTACTTAGTATAGGGCTAACAAGATCTGTGTAATATGTCCATGAATATTTATTTATTATTTATTTATAGGTAAGCACAAATTTGTTTCACTTCACATTTCTAGACTTTACTGTTACAGGTAAAATTTAAAGCAGAAAGTAATTTCAAACAGCCCACCCTTTTGAGCCGTATCTTGACCATTGATTTACCGAATAATGTTATAAATGCCAATAGATGAAACGATTAATCTTATAAAGGCCGTAAGATTATATCCCGGGCTGCTGGCTGCCCCAAATATGTACCTTACTGTTAAAACTGGATAGATAAAGGTATGAGCAGTTGCTTAGAAAAAATATGATTGAATTAAGCATGAGACGTGTTATTTTAATAACGCCATACCTGAAGGGCAGGGTTATGTCCAGCAGTTGACTGATATAGCCTGAAAAAGAAAAAGAATAATACCTGAAAAGCAGTTCTTTAGTATCAAGTTACTTATTATTTACTAGCTGTTCCTCACGGTGTTACGAGTGGTTTCTCAATTTTCCCTTGGGAATAAGATATTTTCCCGCAGTGAAACGTAGTCTATGTCTTAACCCAGAGTGCCAGATTTATTGAACCCATACCAAATTTTATTAAAATTGCTCCAGCCGTTTCAGCGTGAAAAAGTAACAAACATACACACTCACACACTTTCGCCTTTATAGTATTATAAATATATATTATAAAGCGAGGTATTTAGTATTTACATATTAATATACTTACAAAATAGGTTTTACGTAAAAAGCTCTAGACCGCTGCCAATGTATATTTGTATATTTGTATAAGTATTCCTTTATATAAGGTGATTGCGTGAATAATAATAACAACTTCCACAAAAGACATTCATATGACCTGGTCCTAAACTAGTATATACTAAATAAAAATAATGTTTTATAAATTAAAATTTCAACTGTAGTACCCCATAGCTTTATAAGTTGAAAAATCAAAATATTTTTGGAGTGGCGTTTCTTCTATTTTAATGTTTAAATATTTTTTTCAACTTTAGCCCCACTCATGTTACCAAGGCTTGAAAAACGAACTTCAAAGTTATAGGGAACTCCCCATACACAAGTTAAAATTTAAGTCAAAAATTTACTTTTAACTAAATCACATTAAAGCGTCCTCGATTAGATGACAAATTTTGACATTGTGTACAATTCGATTAAAATCAGTTAACGATTCGGCTTTTCTCGGATATCATCGCCTAAATCCGGAGACAGAAATGACACGAAATACATTACCGTAGGTACCATTCAGTTTTAAGTATCACTTTACTATGTGAGAGATGAGGGATTTACGACCATTACCGAGGTTGACCGAATCGATAACTCATTTTAATCGTACTGTAAAGTACTACACATCATAAAAGTCCCTTCGGGAATCTTCCTTCGCGCAGACTAGGAAGAAGTGTAACGAAAGTACCCGAAACTATAAGTACATTCAACATAATCTTTAACCAATACGGTTAAGGTGCAGAATTGATTGCCGCAGTAGCGCTACCTATTTCGCTCACGCTAATATTGCCAAAATAATAGTCACCTGCATCGATGACGTTGAATTAACCAATAGCAACAAAGGCGTGCGGCCTGCCATAAAACTTGCCGCACATCCAAAATTTGGTCATCTGCGCAGGTACATCCGCGGGACTTATTTCTTGTGTAGCACTGTACCTACCTTTTAATAGCTACTAGCTGACCCAGCGAACTTCGTACCGCCTAAAAGTAGATTCTTTAATTTTCTCTCCGTAAGAACCATCCTCGTACTTCAAGGAATATTTAAAAACAAAAGAATAAGCGAAATTCGTACAGCTGCTGCTCTCGAGATTTGCGCTTACCAACACATTCAGGGATTCATTTTTATATTATAGATATATTAAATGGCTCTAATCGTTATTATTTATTAGGTAACTATTTATATATAACTATGTATATTGCAAATCATTCAGAAATACTACCTTTTATTATTCTACTTATAGTCAATAACATTATCGACTTGCAATTTTGCTACTATAATTTTTTTTAAAAGATGTGTGCGCCTTGTTGGCTAAATAAAGCGCATATTTGTTATTTATAAGACCATGCATGTATTGTACAACTATGTTTGACAAATGCAGTATCTGTATCTTAGTCGTCGTCGTCGTCAGGCTATACTAGTCCACTGCTGAAGACAAAGCCCTCCCCTAAAGAGCGCCACGTTGTGCTATCATAGGGGGCAATGCCCATAATCCCTACCCGGGCATGCGGGTTGGGGATCGCAGTTCGGTGGAATTGTACTGCAGGGGGCGCTGCTGCCCACCAGGGACAAAAACCGGGTTGTCCCTTAGTCGCCTTTCTATCTTAGTAAAGACAATAAATTAGAAGTTTGTGTTGGCCCTTCTTAAAGTGACTTTCCATTACTGGAGGTTGGCAGTCAGCTCTTTACAGCGGTCTCTGTTCAGAAATTCTAAACAGCTCCTCCGCGGTTCTAACACCAGTCCACTCTTGTGTGTATTGCCTAGAACTTAAAAAAATGCCTAGTTTTGGTGTTTTCTTCATCGGCGGCGGCGTGGATGCCAACAAAGAGACCTTAGATAGTATAGTAATCTATCTAAGGTATAATTTATATATTATTATAATTTATATATTTTTTTTAGTGTATTTATGTAAATTATTTGTATTTGTCTGCTGATAACTATATGTACACACTGTTGTTTAGACATGTATTCATTTATACCATTGTTATAAATAATCTTATATATTTGTACATCTACTTCCTTCTTCAATATATTAGTCCAGTCCATCCAAAGGCTGTCTAGAAGAGATCACTTTTAGTCATAAGGCCGCCGTCTGTACTCTTAGGTTAAGAAATATCTGTGTAATTTCCATTTTTATGTACAATAAAATGTTCTCTATCTATCTATAAATAAAAAATATTTTAATATAAATTCAATCTTATGTGGCTTATTTACCGTACAAATGTAGTATTTGAGCGCTGCCACTGTTTGCAGCATCTCACCCGGAGATATTTTGTTGTGTTGCGAAGGTTGTGTAAGCAAGAGGCTAGCGGAAGAACCGTGCTATATTCCAAAACATGTGCCCCGACCCTAAGATCGGCCTAAAGGAATTGTTTCAACAAATTGGAATTGAGGAATTTAATATTAAATCCGCGGTGAAAAGGGGCCCGCCCTCCCCGCCACCAATTATTAGTTTTTGGACATCGCCGAGATTCCATCAAAATATTTTCTAGCCTAACCCTCTTGGGTTAGGGGACTCGATCGTAGCGTGGTTATTACATCGTCAAGGGAACGGTCCTGCCAAAGTTGTTAATTAAAAGCTGTTCCTAAAACCTAAATACTGGCATAACTATTATAGGCTATCTATAGGTTGTTGCAGGAAGGGTAGATTTATACAATACACTGAATGATTTATACAATAGTATTTCATAATGATTCGCGTAGCGCATACATTTACAAACTAAACGGGTCTAATCGCGATTGATATCAACTCTTTGCATGTCCCCACTGCTGGGGCACGGGTCTCTTCCTGCATCGCAGGAAGGTTAGACATACTCTACCGCAAGAGCCACGTCTAGGTTTGCGGAAAACTGTAAGGCAGTAGCGGGCCTTACTGTCAGAAGTTATCCCACAAAAACATTCTGTAAAAACTAGCCAAGTCTCGATGGAGGTGCTCGTTTATCTCTAAAAAGTAATGAAATCTAGACAAAGTCGTGCCAAGTCTATGGTTTCTTACTGCGATCTGTTTATTAGTGTACTTAATGTTGTGCGACTTGCTTAACTTCGGAACTAAATGACCTACAGACTTGAAATTTTGTATTTTAAGTATGTGACTATAGCTTACTGGATGACGAACATTTCTGCGTTCTGGTCTTATTCACAGGTTCTCAAACAGGGGCCTGAAAATGGTTCCTGTAAATATAGTTACGGCAGTGTTTGTTTCGCGCTCGACTTGGCGTGGGCACTACCGTGCCCCCTGATACGGCAGTGTTTGCTTTGCGCTCGACTTGGCGTGGGCACTGCCGTGCCCCCTGTTTAAGCCACCCACAAGGACTTTGACATAACTTGACTTCCGTTGGTACCGACTGTCATGTAATGATATACCAACGGCGGAAAAAATGCCACTAGCGGTAGTTACAGGATGGTCACCCATGTAGAACCTGATCGTGCCTGTTGTTGCTTAACCCAAGTAATTGATTCCAATCACTCGGTTCCGCTAGACCACGAGCGGTTTTTTGCGAAAATATATGACGATCTGCACAATTTTAAGTAGCCTATAAACGAACTGCAGGGCACAAGTGTAGTGTCGGGAAGTAACACATACACATCAACAAGCCTGCCCTCACTTAGAGAGTATGGGCTTATTTAACACATGTGCCCAACCAGGATTTGCCGTTTTAAGCGCTGAAATATTAGAACACCTAAGATACTCAGGTATATACATACATACATACATACATACATACATACATACATACATACATACATACATACATACATACATACATACATACATACATACATACATACATACATACATACATACATACATACATACATACATACATACATACATACATACATACATACATACATACATACATACATACATACATACATACATACATACATACATACATACATACATACATACATACATACATACATAACCAAACGCCAGTATCCCAGAGGGGTAGGCAGAGACTAGGGCCTGCTACTTGCCACGATCCTGACAGATCACCTTCGCTTCATCAACGTTCATAAGTCGTTTCATGCACGCACGCCGGTTCCGAGTACTTTTTATTTTTGATTTTGCTAATACATTCCCTATACTCAGGTATTTATACAATATTTAGTTGCGATGGCACATAAGAAGTAAAGCTTGCTGCTGCATGGCTCAACCATTTCGTTAAGAAAACTCCGAAATGTTTCTGCAATTTTCATTTACCAAACGAAGTTTTTCTTCATGTTCATTATCAGCTTTTCTGTAGATACCTACTGCTTTTAGGATCCGGTGCCAAGGACAAAGGAATTGGTCATTTATGTACAAGGTTTATTTAAACTGAAAATACACTGGCACGGTGGAAATTATAATGTACCGAAGGAGTTAATAACACTAACTGCAATCATTTGATGAACTGAAAACAATAGCATCTGCGTGAAAAACAACATTAAATTACGATAGCAATCACAATTTTTTCAGACAGATTAGAAAAAAACTATTTCAGATCAAATTCCTACTTCTTCCTTCCCTGATTGTATAGCCTGCCAGCTATGCTTGGCGGTCGCAGGTCGAGCAATGAGGTTCGAATCTGCGCGCGCCTGACTCCCGTCTGTGAATGTGGTGTACACACCACAAACTCATTTCCTTAAACGGTAGAGATGGCAGGTTTGCATAAAAATATTTATCCATAATAAAGGATTCTATATAAATCTACACTACGAATGTCCAATGAAGTCACCATTAAGAAGCGAGTTTCGATGAAATGACACAATGACTTAAATACAGTCAGAAATTACCATTGCTAACTCTTTTATTAATTTAAAACAATTCAAACGAAGCTCAGTCACCAGTGACAGCGGAGTCAAACTGTAGACTGACTCATGAATAAATTGGACCAAACTCTTGACGAAGTGTGTCGCTACGAGATAAATACAAACTTTTACAGCCTCTTATAGGCGTTTACTTCCCCGAATTTTGTGCTGAAATAAGCAGCGCAAGAAACACGACTCTATTTTTACGTGATGGAAAAATATAACATAAAACTAAAATATTGTATTTACATACTGGCATATACATTGCTTCTGGCCTCACACTAGGCTACCCTGTGTCGTAGAAACCAGAAACAGCGATATCACAAACAAGTAAGTGAAAATCCAAGTACTGGGTTTTTTTTTACTCCACTCCACTCCACTCCGCTCCACTCCGCTCCACTCCGCTCCACTCCGCTCCACTCAACTCCACTCCACTCCACTCCACTCCACTCCACTCCACTTCACTTCACTTCACTTTACTTTACTTGTAGGGCACAGCCCTTACATTATGGTCCTTCGAGCCGGGTGGACTTTACTTGATGTAACCTTAAGGGCTTGATGACTACGGGTTTTGAAATTAAAATATAAGTTGAATTTTAATACCGCCTGAAATAAGAAAAGTCGTTATTCTGTTCCTACTATATTGAAAAGCCTACAACACTTCTCTAATTCGCCTTAGCAAAGTATTAAATTTGTTTCGTAAAGTTACATTGTCGAATTCTGGTGATTGAAATTGGTACGGCCATCTTGAAATAAATTTGCAATACAAGTAGGTACCCAAATGCTGTTTCCGGTAACGAAAAATGCATATTTGTAATTTTTGGTAGTTCTTATAAACTGTTTTCCAAATTTAATAAAATGTTTGCAGAATTGTTACACATTAAAAAATCTAATCTAATCTAATCTAATCTAACGTCGCACAATAGTTATACCTTAGAGAAGGTAGTATAATTGTAGTATGTAGTATAATTATATGAATTTTCAAATCAAAAACTTAGTCGCTATATAGGTTGTAACCAAATCCCCATATAAATTAATATCAATAATAACATCTCCACATCTAAAAGTGTCGGGTAGTAATTATCAATACAAAAAAATCCGATGTTACATATACTTTAAATCTAAGTTGGTTTATTTAAGAGCTGTGTACAAAAAATATTTCAGAAAAAATTGTACTGGCGCGTAGAATCAGAAAAGAATGGGTTTCTATAGATATTTGAATTTTGTTAAAGTCGGTATAAATAACGCTAAACGTAATTTCGTAACATGCAAACAAAATGCATACACAAATATTGGTCGACAAAAAACGAAACATAAAATAGGAAAGTTTCTTTAAAAAAATAGAACATTTCACAGTTTGTGTCTTCCGGCTTGACATTAGACAAGAGTAGAAAAGATACAGAGGCCTCACTGTAATCACAGAAAATATGAAAGAAAGAATTTCCAGCCAACATGAGACAGATTATGAATAATAAAATAGAACGGATGAACAAAAACTACAGTGAAAAAATGTAACGAAAATCTTGAAAAAAAAACATTTCCCGACAAGAACCCAACTCTTGAATATAATAATGACGAAATGGGTTTTCTGTAATTTCCTGTGTTTTGACTTCACCCTCGAGTACTTCGCTTTGGACATCGGAATGCGCCGCGGCATCCCACTGTGCGCTTTATTAAACTTTCATGAGCCCCGACCGCACAGTGGTTCCTATTATACGGGCACTGTCCGGTTTTGAAATTATTTCCCCTTATCCCATTAGTTTTTAACTCGGTTTTTCGTCTTCACTGCAGCAACTGCGAAAAATTTTTCCCCCTTTTGTTTTCGTTACGAAGGAACTGACTCAAAAAGTGCTTTGAATAATAATAAATTATATTGTTTTGTGATGAAGTAAGGTTTTGTCCATAGGAGGAGGTTATTCTTAAGATGGATGGATAAACAAGAATAGATAATTTTCAAAACCTATTTAGAGGCTGAAATTGTCCTTAGCACGGGTTAGTGCATTAAAAATAATATAAGGAATAGATAATTTTTGTGTTGCACAAGAAAGATTTTATATGAAGCTTATTCTCTTTGTGCGATTGATTTTTTATATGTTATAAATGTTAACTAAAACTTTGTATATTATAACACTTGGTTACAAAATCTGTTTCGGAAAGAAACTAGGAGGCAAAAATCATTTAACGAACATTTCCTTTATCAAAAAACTATTATATATGTATGAAGTAAGGTTTTGTCCATAGGAGGAGGTTATTCTTAAGATGGATGGATAAACAGGAATTGATATTTTTTGTGTTGCACAAGAAAGATTTTATATGAAGCTTATTCTCTATGTGCGATTGATTTATTATATGTTATAAATGTTTACTACAACTTTGTATATTATAACACTTGGTTACAAAATCAGTTTCGGAAAGAAACTAGGAGGCAAAAAATCATTTAACAAACATTCCCTTTATCAAAAAAACAATTATATATGTATAATAGTTTTGTGGTTTGAGGTTTTGTTCAAAGGAGGAGGTTATAAACAGGAATGGATAATTTTTCTGTTGGACAAGAAAACATTTTTAACAATCGTGTTCCTTTTCTGTGGCAGATTTGTTAAGTGATAACTCTGTATATATTAGAACACTTCGTAACAAATTAAATATGAAAAACACCTAGAAAGCAAAAAGTCTTTTTACAATATTTAAAATGACTTTTGGTCAGTCAGGACTTAAATACAGTATGCCGGGACAAAACGAACCCATTATGCAAATGTTAAACGTCCTTTAATATGTTTAATCAACGTCACACATTTTATACAGGCTCCTAACTGACCTACTAACAAAAGCTGAGCTTCATACCAAACAAAATGGCGCTTCTGTATAATGTATAAGTCATAGATATGTTTTTGTAGAAACGTGTCCTTCTACTCCAATGGTGACAGTTATATTATTACCTATTTGAATATGTGAATATTCAAATAAGAAATAAATGGAAAAAAGGAAAAGGTTTTTTTTTAAATCACGTTTTGGTAATTAACTCCAATGATATGCAATATCCCTGTACAACCAAATTTGATTTGCTTGACAGAGTTGGAAATACAAACTCCACATGTGATACCCAATAATATCAACGACGAGATGCTTCCAAATGTGGTATACTAGCTTATTCCCGCGACTCCGTCTGCGCAGAATTACTGCAGGACGCATTCTCAATTGAGATAGTCTATATTCTTAGTTAATCTGTACAACAAGTAATTGAGTAACAAATATCCAAACATCTTCACATTTCTAATATTAGCAAAGTGACAGACCGTGACTGGTGACCGACTGACTACTGAAAGGTAATAAAAAGCCAACAAAGACTGTCAGAATCGTAGCTAGTGGCAAACCTTGGTTCACAACTATACGTTTCCGATAATTTCTGGAAGAAAATACCTTCTTATTCTACTATTAATACACAAAATATAGAAGACGGCGGCTACCCGTCCCTCTAATGAGGGTTTCGGTCATTTTTCGCTAATTCCCATGCAAATCTAAGGGCCGCTGTGTTTAAAGAGTAATTCCGATGCAACCGCGGCTTTGGTCCTCAAGGAAAGGCTTTCTGGTGTAGTTTCCTTGTAGAGGGGTGGGCTTTTGCAATGGATAGATGGATGGATGGATGGATGGATGGACGGACGGACGGACGGACGGACGGACACACAAACAAACAAACAAACAAACAAACAAACAAACAAACAAACAAACAAACAAACAAACAAACAAACAAACAAACAAACAAACAAACAAACAAACAAACAAACAAACATACAAACAAACAAACAAACAAACAAACAAACAAACAAACAAACAAACAAACAAACAAACAAACAAACAAACAAACAAACAAACAAACAAACAAACAAACAAACAAACAAACAAACAAACAAACAAACAAACAAACAAACAAACAAACAAACAAATAAACAAACAAACATACAAACAAATAAAATTCATGGACATATTACACAGATCTCGTTAGCCCTATACTAAGTACAACTTAATGACTTGTGTTATAGATGCTAACTCGAAGATAGATTTAATACAATAAATACATGGATAACATCCAAGACCCGAGACAAACTAGAAAAGTTCGTGTCCTAGTTTGACCCGGCCGGGGATCGAACCCCGGCTGTAACCTTTGGTTTTACAGCAGCGTGCCAAACCGCTGCGCCACCGAGGCCGTCAATAAATTCAGTCTGTGTTTTTTTAAAGTAATCAGCACACATTTACGTAGAAATCTTTCGTCATAATAATGACATACATGTTTGTTTCTACCATTCAATATAAAAATATTATTAATAATTATAGAAAATTGTTTTAACAACTACCTACTAGTGTTATTTAAAGAAAAGCGATTTCGTAAAAACACTCCTGAATGGCGGTTACGTCTTACAATTTACAACAGACTATTTAAAGTTGCCTTTGAGAGTTCTAAGAAATCGTAATTTGTAAATAACGCCATGCAAAGTTATTTCTAAAATGAGAGATTATTATCAAGTTTTCTTGTATTAGTTTTTTTTCTCTAACTAATTTATATTAGGGTGTAGGTACATAATCATGGTAACATCATCCTTAACGAAATTCAGATGAAAAAAATGTTTTAAGATGTTGTGTTACGTAATAAGTAACAGTGATATTACTTTGTGTCGAACAGCAAAATCGAGATTTTGCAGAACTTTCAGGTAAAAACTAAATCTATATATTAAGCAAATATGTTATTAAAACATACGCTCTGCGACAAAAGTTCTATAAAGATTATGATGAAATTCACGCCTGAATAGAACGTTCGAAATGACTCCCCGAGTGTCGTGGCAGATAAAATGGAAAACGGCCAAAAGTTTGGGTGTAAAATGTCTTATAATGTCAAAGTTTTAACAAAGAGAGTAGCCATTCAACAATAGGGAAAAAGATGCTGTGCAAGCTCATTTTATAGGGTACTAACTGTATCTTTTGGTGCTCAAGGAATGGTTATTTTATCCAAAATAACAATTAATAACTAATTATTTGCCACAACGTTTGAGCCACTGATTCCAACTAATTATTTACACTTATATAAAACTTCGAAATGATTGACGGGATCCATAAAACAATTGATGTTATATCACGCGTTATATTGATTGTATATTTGTTGAATTTGTCATTCATTTAGTGTTAAAAAAACAGCCAATGGTTTTCAAATGGGTTTCAAACCTTTTTCAAAGGTGACCGACCTTCTTTTATAGCCTAAAATTATATTTTAGGCTATAAAAGAAGGTCGGTCACCTTTGAAAAAGGTGATTATAATTACGTATATAGGCTAATTTATAGCCTATATACGTCCCTGCTGTGTGGACTATAGACAAGCACTAACCCAATTCTTCCCGCGGGTGTCGTTAAAGGCGACTAAGGGACACAAACCGGGGGGTCGGCAGCAGCGCCCCCTGCAGTACATTTCCACCGAACTGCGATACCCAACCCGCACGCCCAGCGTGGGGATTATGGGCATTACCCCCTATGATAGCACAACGTGGCGCTCTTTAGGGGAGGGTAATATCCAGCAGTGGACTAGTATAGCCTGATGACGATATACGTCCCCCTGCAGGTTGTCTCTCAGAGAGAAAGAGAGTAAGATCTTGGTTACCACGCGTGTCTATCGCGGATTGGCTATCGAGATATTCAAGCGCTGAATTACGTGAACACCTCAGACACTCAGTTTTCCTCGCGATGTTTTCCTTCACCGTTAGCAGACGGCATTGGTACTACAAATTCATAAATGTACGAAACTTAGAATGCAAATCAAAACCAAGGGCAAATTTGTATTGGTGCGGGAATGCAGAGCGTTTAGTCTCGAAAAAGTAATTTATTTACACATACGGTCGCGGTCTAAAAATGTTTATCAGTTTTCAAATTAGATTCTTTAGCACAATATGTGCAGTAAAGTCTAAAATGCTATATCTAGGTACGTATTACTTTTTAATAGTTGTAGCTTCGATTCTAACAAAAAGAGTATTCATGACGTTTTGATGATGAAACTCTTTTCTTTATTTAAAAGTGGACATAATTGAATTTTTTACAATGACATTTATCAAAAATACTAGGATTGAAATAATAGAAATTGATTGTAAAACCATGGCAACCTCGCTTGGGTGAATCTCTATTGCTTCTTCTATGCTCTATGCCTAATCTATGCTCTATGCCTAATCAAATCACATAATATCATCGACCATGTGGCATAGATGTGTGCATGCAATCACCAACCTTAAGGTGGTAAACATTTTCAGACCTCGAGTGTACATACATACTTACATACATACATGCAAAGATACATAATTACATACATGCGTACATACGAGTCAAACACATAACCCTCCTCCTAAAGGGGCTCCGCTGCAGTCGGTTAAAATCTTATTTCCTCAAAAGGTATGCAAAGTAAGCAGCTCTACAAACAGTGATTAATTCGTAAGCAACAAACCAAACAGCAATAACGCCGAAATTGTGATGGAAGTACAAGCAAAATAACACATTAACTTGTTTGTTTATACCAGTGGATTCGTTCGCTGAATCTCCAATTTCATAGTTATTGTGACTTGTAACGGCAAACACTGAAGACTTCAATTACGTTCGAGTCTGTTTATTTCCATGGCTGTTGTTTTGTTACCAACATTAGATTAAATTCCCTTTCGTTGATATCAATAAAGAACCATTTTCTTTACGTAGCAACGATTTCATCAAAGGTATACTTATAGAGTTAATAAAATAACGCAAAACCAGCTCCGATATCACGCGCATAATCATCCAGAACGATTTTAACCGTCTTAATGTCAGATTATACGTTATATCAAGCCTTTGTATGTCCCCACTGCTGGGGCACGGGTATCTTCCTGCATCACAGGAAGCTTGGGCCATATTCTACCACAGGGGTCAAGTCTGGGTTGGTGGAAGATTGTAAGACAGTGGCACATCTTACTGTCAGAAGTTATCAAGCCGCCCATAAGGCCTCTTATATGGCTTAACGACTGACATTCTTCGTCTTTCGTGTCGAAAGCGCCACCCTCCTCTCAGACATCTCGCTCCCAAAACTGCACCATGCCCTCCAGGTGGTATTGACTCCGCCGGCTTTATAAAGTCAAGAAGGTGTTCTGTCTGCTCTCTCCACCTACGCAGTCGAAGTTCCGTCGGTGGGGCACGACTGCCATTACATGTTATTTATTTATTCGATAAATACATAGATAATTTTGTCTTGCAGCTTATGTTGCAACATTTATCGCGGAACAGCCGATGCACTGGCCGTAATTACGTTAGTTGCGGTTACCGGGCACGCCGGAGAGTATTTCGGAAATTCCGATAATATTAGCAAAACCAACACGTTGAAGCACTTAGTAGGTAGGTTCTTAAGGTGCAGTGTAACAGGGTTAGAGCTGATGAATACCGGCATTTAACAGGTAAGCACGTAACATCGTAGAACCCGTCTCCGCTTACTATCAGGCGTGATAGGGGTCAAGTGTCAACATGCTTTGTTTAAAAAAAAATTGTTTTATATTGCATAAACCTTTCCTCACATACTTGTTGCTACACCATTGGATTGGCATTTTGAAATACCAAAGTTTGTAAGTGAGACTAAGACTAAGTTTCAGAACGTTATATTTCTTTACATTTACAATTAACGTCGTCGTCAGGCTATACTAGTCCACTGCTGGACATAGCCCTCCCCTCCGCCAAGTTGTGCTATCATAGAGGGTAATGCCCATAATCCCCACGCTGGGCATGCGGGTTGGGGATCGCAGTTCGGTGGAATTGTACTGCAGGGGGCGCTGCTGCCCACCCCTCGGTTTGTGTCCCTTAGTCGCCTTTTAAGGCACCCGCAGGAAGAATTGGGTTGGTGCTATTCTCTAGGCCGACACCACACAGCAACATTTAACGTAGGTAACTCATAAAAAATAAAGGTACACTAACCAAATAAACCTCAGGCACAAACGCATTTCTGACATACTAATTGGGCTACGACTCGTTTTCAAACTTACCAAAGACATTTTAATGTAGCCTCGATTGTGTCCCACTGCTGGGCAAAGGCCTCCCCTTTCGCTTTCTATTCCTCCCTGTTCATGGCCACCTCCTGCCAGCCTGGCAAAAAGGTCGTGAGATCTTTCCGCCATCTCCACTTGGGTCGGCCACGTTTGCGAACCCAGTCAGTGACGATTTTTGCCCACCTCTCTGGGCCCATACGGCTTAGGTTGTCCACTTCAGCTTAGCGGTTGCATCTCCAACATCGACTACCAAACCCAAACTACCAAAAATACAACAATAAAGCCGCCAAATTGTATTGTATATTTTGTTTACAATTTTAGCTGCCAACCTTCTATTATTTCGGCTAAGGAGACCATACTTATAAAGACCAGCTAAGCACTTATCACGTAGCATGTTCAAAAAGCTACTTAACTCAATATTACAACTTACCGAGGATAACTCAGCAGTAATTCAATTAGGCCCGCGCCTAAACTCGAAAATTTAAAACAAAAGACCTAGTAAATTTAAGATAAAGACCCTTAAAAGGTCGAATAGAGGGTTAAGGGTCTCATTTAGTTCAAATTCAAATAAGGGCGCTGGGCAGTAAAGTTTATTGATCTAGGATAGGGTTGAACTAAGTCCTCGCTAGGGTGCCCCTCGATTGCTAAGACCCTGTCCACACGGAACAGTGACCCTTGGGACATTCATTAAGAGAAGGATCTTGGTGCTATAAAATCCTCGGTTCTTGTGTGTGTAAAAGTGAATCGCAACAGTGCATTCTTAGCAATATTTCAATAGCTGGTATATAAGAGGACGCCTAACGATGCGATTTCCACACAAATGTAGTTTGATTTTTATTCTTCTTCTTCCTAGCGTGAGTATATATTTCTCCTTCGCCAAATTCTTCAATTTGAGGTTGCCTGGAAGATTTTGCTATTAGCAATAACGCCGATAATTGAACCTTCTCTTCTGTATCTGCTGTTTTTGTAACTATTTTTCTAGTATACAAAAGAGAATATTCTTATATCATATCACATCACACAAATATTATAAAGGCGAAAGTTTGTGAGTGTGTATGTTTGTTACTTCTTCACGTCTAAACGGCTGGAGAGATTTTAACAAAGTTTGGTATGGAGTTGCTCACTTACCTAGAGCTGTCACCCTGGAATAGGTTTTATTGCGGGAAAATGTCTTATTCATATGGCAAAATCGATGAACCGCGGGTAACACCGCGGGGAACAGCTAGTGTCTTATCGAGCTGTAATTTCTAGTTACTCTTATTTTCAAGCACGAACAAACCTCGATTTAGTATAGTTTAGCATAGTTTAATTGCGATCCAGAACGTAATTTGAGAATTAAAACCAGAAGAAGAAGAAGAAAAACATTTATTATAGCCACAGTACACACGCCACAGTAACAAAACAAACTTAAAACACAAACACTAAAGGTCACGGCGTGTCACTGCCGCTATAAACGGCAACTGACTCAGCCTATGCTGAAGGGCAAGCCTTCAGCGCTGATTTTCAGTCAGTGCCAGGAGGTGTTCCGCGAGCGTTACAGACTGCGGTGTGGTGCAATCATGGAAAATACCATACTAAATAGAATACTTAAAATGTAATAAAGAGTAATAGTTGTATAGAATAGAATACGTAATATGCATACAAAATGAAACAGATACTTAAATAGTTTTAACTAGCTGACAAAATAAACTACGGTATACACAAACAAAAAACTTACACAAATGAATATAGTTAAATACATTAATGATATATATATATATATATATATATATATATATATATATATATATATATATATATATATATATATATATATATATATATGTGTGTGTGTGTGTGTATTGATTATATATATATAATCAATACACACATATATTTACTTAAATAAGCGAGAAAAAAAAATAAGATGTGCATATATATAAATACAGTGTTGCCATGTTGCCCTACCATGCGATTGCAGACTCGTGTCAGTTTTTGCGGCAAGAGGTTGGAAGGGAGGGGAGTAGCGGTCTCTGAAGCTCCAGCAAATATGCCCTGAGCTTGCGCCCAAAAACATATGAACTGGACGCTTCACGGATTGGGGGAGGAATGTCATTCCAACACTTGGACGCCGCAAACCTAAAACTACCGCGGAAAGCCATGGTCCGATGCGCCGGTGTCAGGATTCTTTCCTTATGCACATATCGTTGTCTAGTGGACCATTCAAGCTTTGCGAACAAATAATATGGGTTTTTAGTTCGTATTACACCGAAAAGTAGTTTAGCAAAGTGTAGATGCCGACGTGCCTCCATATTCAAGAGCTTTGCTGTATCCAAGTGCGGACTGACGTGGGATCTAGGAGGGATTTTGAAACAAAATCGTGCACATGCGTTTTGTACACGTTGGATTAACCTCTTTGTCCTACCAAGTATACAGCCATGATAGACGACGTCACAGTAGTTTAATCTGGATAATATCAGCGATTCACTGAGCCTGACACGCAAATCAGTGCTCAGGTAATCGCGTATATTATAGAGAATTTTAAGGCGATAGAAACAATTACTGACTACGTTTCTGATGTGAGTTTCGAAACGAAGTTCACCGTCCATCAGTAACCCAAGATTTTTTGCTTCCATAACCCTCTCTACTGGTTCACCCCTGATGACTATATTCTAGGAGGCTAAGGCTTGTATCGTATTATGGATTTGATGTTTAGTACCAAGTATAATGTACTTGGACTTGCCAGGATTCAGTACAAGACAGCTCCTGTCAGACCATGATGCTATGCGATCTAGATCGCTGTTGATGGATTGGACAGCGGCCCCTATGTCAGATGGAACAGTAGAAATATATATCTGTGTGTCATCCGCATAAAGGTGACACATGCTGTTCTCCACGACCGATGCTATATCTGCTGTATATAGAATAAATAAAAGGGGTGCTAGAATAGACTTCTGTGGCACACCCCTTGCTAAATGTTTTGTCGAGGAGAACGACACAGTACCATCGCTTTTTTCCAATCCAACAATTTGCGCACGGCCCGAGAGGTAGCTGTCAAACCATCGCACCGTAGCAACATCAAATCCATAATATGACATTTTAGATAATAAGAGGGAGGTATTCAGACAGTCGAAAGCTCTGGAGAAATCTAGCAACACCAGGATTGTGCTTCTTCCTCGATCCAGCTCTGACAAGATGTTCTCCACGACATCAAGCAGGGCTGTTGCTGTCCCTCTACCTTTTCGAAAGCCTGACTGCAATTCCGGTAATACTATTTTCCTCCAGATATTTCGACAGTTGATCACACACTGCCCTCTCTATTATCTTAGAAAGGCAGGGAAGGATACTGATAGGGCGGAGATCGGAGTTGTGTACGGGATTGGGTATTTTAGGGAGTGGAATTACCTTCGCAGTTTTCCAGTCAGTCGGAAAAGTGTCAGTCAGTATGCTGTGGTTAATTATGCCAGTCAAGATTGGTAGTGTTCTCGGCATAGTCAGAAGTAACATGTTGATGTTGATTAGGTCAAGTCCAGTCGCATTAGTCTTAATTTTTGTCAAGATCTTCGATACCGCAAAAGGTGTCAATGTACGTAACTTAAAATTAGTAGCCCTACAGTGTCGATGAAATTCATAGTAAGTAAGGTCTGAGATAGTCACATCGGGTGTTCCAGGAACTTTAAAAAAATGGTCATTAATTGCGTCAGGGTCGCTATAGTGTGAGGGCAGCTCCGCATTCCGCTGGCTTGGCAGAACTGTGCGCTTGAGACTCTTCCACAGACGTTTCGGGTCACTGCACCGATTTATGTGTTCCTCAAAAAAAAACACTTTTTTCCCTATGAAGAGAAGAGGCTACTAGATGTTTTAAATCAAGGTAGTACTTCCTGTGACTTTCTACCCTTGTAGTCTTGTATTTTTTATGTGCTGCGTCTCGGAGTCGCATCATCAAGCGCACTTTGTTCGTGAGCCACGGCTTGGGAGCCTCCCTCACAATTGTAGTCCGTGTCGGGGCGTATTGGTCGAAAAGGTCTGTCACAAGACAAGAAAACAGTTTGACCATTTCGTCAACATTGTCAAGTACCAGTATACTGTCCCAGTCCAAAGAGTTAAGGCTTTCGTCAAATCGAACGCGGTCTATGTCAGTAAGAGGTCGATAAGTCACGGATCTCGGCTGGAGTTTTTGCTTCTTTACATCGAGGTTGACAGTAATGAAAGCATGCCTACCAAGATCCGGAATGTGATGGATATCCATACTGCGAATTCGTGTGTTTATTAGGTCAATAGTTGTTTCACTGTGGTCGGTAAAATGTGTCGGTCCGTTTACAATTTGTGTCAACTGCAGAGAAGCCAAAAACTGAGTCAAGCACGAAAAGTTTTTGTCGCTACGGTCAGTTATATTGATATTAAAGTCGCCTAGTAATAGAACACTATCGTAATCGGTCATAGAAGTCAATGAGTCTGTAATCGCATCAAAAAAGTTGTCGGCGTTTAACCAAGGTGGCCGGTACGCTGTGCCGACTAATATCTTTCGCCGGTTAATGTTTACGCGCAGCCACATCTGCTCGACGCGACGGTGGGAGCGTGGGGATGCGCGCAGAGCCGGGCCGCGACGCCTCGCTTCACATAGAAGCCGACGCCGCCGCCGCGCGCACGGACCTCTCGCGGTCGAGGAATGTGGCGCAGCCGGTAGCCGGGCACGACAGGGGCGCGGCCCTCCTCGCCCTTGCGAAGCCAGGTCTCGTTAATTGCCGCTACGTCGGGAGACAGATTTAGCATGGTGACCGTAAATTCATCGTGACCAGTACCAAGTGAACCGGCGTTAAATAAGCTAACTCGGAAGGATTTAGCGCAAGGCATATCGATATATATATGTTACAGGTGCACACAATTGAAGGTAAGATAATACGCATATAACAGTATTATTTATAAATTAAAACAAGACAGGTTTATAGACTGATGCAATAATAAACAGAATACATACGTAAACATAAATATTCGATTGCAGGCACACAGCGAGAACCGGTTCGACCGCGAAATTATGGCATGCACTGACCAAAGCTACTGTGACACACCGTGACCCTTCCGTGGAAAAATGATAGACAATATTACAACACGATGTACAATACTGTATACACGAACGAAATAAAATGAAATAACTACATGCGACAATTAAAACAGGTATTTCAATTTTCATTTTATAAAGAAGATATACGTAAAACAAGGAACAACACAATTTAATATTTACATAAAACATGTTTTTTTTTAGAACAATTGTGGACTAACTTTTTCTCCGCCAAAAATATTTGCTATGTCCCGTTGCTTGCGGACCCTATAAGCTGGCTGGCCCTCGGCACGTCGGACGTGGAAGCGTCCGTCCCTCGTCCAAACCCACCTCCAACCGTGAGCTTTGGCCTGCTCTCGCGCCATGGCGAACAGCTGTCGGTTCAGTTTGGTGAGTCGCTCGTTGACGTAAAAACGTCGGGGCTCACCGGGCAAGCCCATGTCTGCAGTGGAGGCACCGCGGCGCACGCGCGCGCCGCGCAGTAGCGCGTCCCGGGTTGCGCGCCGCGCAAAAACCAAAACTAGTTTGACAAATGACTAACTGCAAAGTAGGTACTCGGGTTTGCAAGTGATGCAAATGACTTCAGCCAGATGTCGCTGCCTGTACGTAATATCGAGAATATTGTAAAGAGGTTCGAAATTTCACTGATGCCAGTGAGTCGCCCATTAGCTCAGCTGGAAAGAGCTCTGGCACGGATAGCCAGAGGTCGCGGGTTTGAATCCCGGCATGGGTGGAATTTTTAGCCTCTAAATAGGTTTTCAAACTAGTTTTGTATGGGAATTGCTGCTTGAGGGACCCCCTTGAGAAAATGAACTACAAAAAACCTATTGCCGGGTTAAAACGCTTATCTTTACGCCTGCTACTCCACCGTGTGGACGGCGTCTTACGGACGAATTTCTTTCCAAATTCATTTTGTTTCCTTGACGATTTATTCACTTTTCCCCGTCTTCCCGAGGGTCTTAAGTGACAGTTCCCTTTCAATTGAGAAAGAAAGTCAATGGAACGACAAGCGGCTGTATCATTTTTCGACGAGATTATTTCATTAGAGTTGATTTCGCTATGAAACGATTTGAGAAGTATAATCATGTAGGTACAGCGATATCATTCCGATGTAAAAGCCTAACTGCAAAGTAGGTAATCGGGGCTGTAAGTGATGCAATCGACTTCAGCCAGATGTCGCTGCCTGTACGTAATACAGAGAATAGTGTAAAGAGGTTCGAAATTTCACTGATGCCGGTGAGTCGCCCATTGGCTCTGTTGGATAGAGCGCTGGCACGGATAGCCAGAGGTCGCGGGTTCGAATCCCAGCATGGGTGGAATTTATAGCCTCTTAAAAGGTTTTTAAAATTGTCCTTAGCACGGGTTAGTGCATTAAAAATAAAAATAGTATAATAATTTATATTTGTCAAATATGTATATAAGGATAATAGGGCAAATGTATTAATAAATAAATATTACTATACTAGCTTTTGCCCGCGACTCCGTCCGCGTGGAAAAGATTCAAGAAACAAAATTTTGCAACCCCGTTCACTCGCTTAAGGGTTAAATTTAGAAAAATGGCGAAACACATATTCAATCAATTGTGTTGAAGAGTATTTATTTTAAGTTTCAAGGAAATTAGACAACATTTCATACAAATTTATACCTTCCATACAAATTTTGGCATCCCTTTTCGCCCCTTTAGGGGTTTAATTTAAAAAAATACGGTCTTATTCCTTGCCTACATTATACACTGACCCTCTGTGCAAAATTTCAGCTTCCTGGGTCCAGAGGCTTGGGCTGGGCGTTGATGAGTGAGTCAGTCAGTCAGGACTTTGAATTTTATTTCTATAGATTACTATTACAATTCGATTTACATTGCAAAGTTGATTACCCGCCAGATTAACAAGTAGACTATGCTACCAAATCTACCCAGAATTGTCATAATAAAATACGAATGATTAAATTATGAGTAGTGGTAATTTTAATCATTAACAATACTGTTGCAATGAAAAGTTGAGCGTCCTCTGATAATATAGCTAGCGACTTCACAATCACCATGTAGGTGTAAATCTATCAAGCGATGCTATTGGATTATACATGCGCCGTTATTATGCTTCGTCAATATGGAAGTTCTACTTCAGATACGTACGTACACTCGCGGTCTGAAAATGTTTACCACCTTAAGGTTGGTAAGGTTGCATGCATATATCTATGCCAAATGGTCGATGATATTATGTGATTTGATTAGGCATAGAGCATAGAAGAAGCAATCGAGATTCACCCAAGCGAGGTTGCCATGGTTTTACAATAAATTTCTATTATTTCAATCTTAGTATTTTTGATAAATGTCACTGTAAAAAATTCAATTACGTCAACTTTTATATAAAGAAAAGAGTTTCATCATCAAAACGTCATGAATACTCTTTTTGTTAGAATCGATGCTACAACTATTAAAAAGTATACTATTTTTATTTTTAATGCACTAACCCGTGCTAAGGAACAAATTTAAAAACCTATTTAGAGGCTAAGAGGCAATTTGCTTAAATGTCGCTGCCTGTACGTAATGCAGAGAATAGTGTAAAGAGGTTCGAAATTTCACTGATGCCGTGAGTCGCCCATTGGCTCAATTGGTAGAGCGCTGGCACGGATAGCCAGAGGTTGCGGGTTCGAATCCCGGCATGGGTGAAATTTTAGCCTCTAAATAGGTTTTTATATTAAAAAGTAATACGTACACAGTGTGCTAAAGAATCTAATTTGAAAACTGATAAACATTTTTAGACCGCGACCGTATATCGTCAACACAAGCAGCATAAGAATATATCAGGTCCCACGCAAGGCAGACGCACCTTATTTCGGGAAGAGATGACGGGATTAATCACAATAATTATAATAATAATGGTGTCGACTGAAATTGTTCCTATAGTCCTGTCCGCGAATGGCTAGTTTCAACAAGTCTCGCTTACCATCTGAGGCGGTTAGAACTCCGTGTGGGCATGATTCCAGCTGTCATGCAGAAGGCGGTGCTGCTTGATACAGCACGGATAGCCCGACGTTTTCTCTCGGTATCACCCTGACCTCCGGCTGCTTGGACTCCTCAGCCGGAGGGCGTCCAGCGGGCCGCTTTGGTCAGACGGGACTTATATCTTTTTTCCCCTTATAAAAATAGCTCCCACACAACGCAATTACTTTTCCAGGGCCCACACTTGGTTACCGTGAGCTTTTATAGCTAGTTAGATATCACAAGCATGGAAATGCTCTCACTGAGAGCATTTGTACCAATCAAATAGAGAGCCCCCCTGGGAATCGAACCCAAGAACTCTGTTTTTTCAAGCATCAAGGATGTCAACCGCTACACCGTGGCAGTCAGAAAGCGTACCCACCACCAATAAAGGCGACTTCAAGCGCTGAAAAAGTGGGCCAAGCACTTTCCTAGACCATTCAATAAATAAAAAGCAAAGCAAGTATATTTTCACTTTACGTAGAGATAAAATTACATATTAAGTAAGCACTGCGACGACGTGGGTGTCCACTATCTTTAACGCAATTTGCGGACAGTCCGAGTGGTGTGACGTCATAAAACACGATTTTTACTAGCATTCATCTCTTCACGCAAACATTTTCTGAGACCGGGTTCAACGCGCCACTCCCATCCTAGAAATAAGGCTCAAAATGGACTGGCAAAAGTTACGTCACCACGTGGGACCACGTACATTAATGTCATTCAAATAAGGATTCATGACGTCATAAAGACCGGATCCGAGTGTGAGCTGCGGGCCATCGTTTGATATTTTATTTCACATTCGAATGGAAATATTTATTTTTTTAGCCAGTGAGAACTTTTCAGCCAGTACTCACTTAGCTATGAAGATTCTTTTTTTTTTAGTTTCTGTCCGAACAGGAAGGAAGAAATAAAGAACGAAATTTTGAAAGTGAATAACAAATAATCTACTGAGTACAATACGAGTATATCCAAATTACTTTTGCGGTGATTCAATTAAAATATTTTTACTTCCTTGACATTTGACAGGTTGACACGTTCAAGGGGCGTAAAACTTTTGCACCAATTACAATGTTTTCTGATCTATGTTTTTTTGTGAATTTATAATAGCGATAGCAATCATTCTATGACATTAAAATGCGGCAGGAGTAAAATCGACGAGATTGCCAGTGGAAACTCTTGTTTGGCGTGACATGGAAGAGGCCTGCTCCCTGCAGACTTTAATGGGCTAAAAAGATAGCCAGATAAATGATCTTTGTAGATCTTTTGGAAGATAAGCTGATGATTCAGATAAGTTAGCTAACGCTCTTTGAAATATTCCCATTTTATACTCCACGCAGCTCAATAACTTCTATAGATACGCCATTGAAAGGCACCTCGTCTAACAAAATGAATATAATTGGCGACGCGAATCCAGCCGCTGCCACTTCAGACAAATTGGTCTGCGGTCTGAGAAAGCACTTCTATTGGATTCAGCCGAACTCGACCAGAAATTCTTTCACATATTTAGTTGGATTGCACGATGCCGCATAACAGCTGCTAGAGCACGTCTAGTTGGCTGCCGACATTTTTGTGTGAGGATAAATAATTGTCAACTCTTGAACTGTTTCATTACTGCCACTATCTTGAATTTTAAACAACTGACATTTGATTTTAACTGAGTACGATGTGTAAACTGTTTTTGGGTAGTAAACCTAGATCCAAGACTGTATGTAATTAATTAATTATGCTTTACTCCACCCAGACAAGGCCCCCGTGGTGAAATATAGCCTAACCTTCTTGCGATGCAGGAAGAAACCCGTGCCCAAGCAGTGGGGACATATTTTTTTTATGATTGATGATTGATATCAAGTTATTGCACACGAAACATTTAACAGGACATGATTCAGGCAGGTCTGCAATTCGTATAATATCTGTGACTAAAACGGTTGTAAATTTATCTGTAAAAATATATATTTAATAAATAAAATATTTCAACTCCGAAAATTTTCTATACCGACTTTATGGGACATGCGCCGGTAAATACCTGCATAGAAACAAATCGAGCAATTTTCCTTAGATCGACGATTTAGTAGATGATGAGTAGTTGATGAGCTTTCCACGGTGCATTTCCCAGTTCATGTTAGTTACGATGGTATATTCAATTAATTAGTATCTTTTGCCTGCAAAACTATGCTTGATTGGCTGACTGGCGGCCGTTGTGGGCAAGCCAATAAGAGTATTTGGCTCAAATCACTGCGCTGAGTAGGCTGGATTGGTGATCAAACAGTTCATTACTCTGTTACTAAACAACCAATAACAAGTTGGTAAGACCATGTGCTCGATTTCTTTAGGGAGCCTTCATAAATTGGCTTCTACATATTATGGCCTCAATCTGTAAATGTTAATTTACTGTATTATTCCCGTTCGTTTATTTCGTTCTCTTAATACAACCTGTCAATATCGTATTACGTGTTTTGACACTTCCGGGTAATTAATTCCGCCACGTGGAATATCAAACGAAAAGTACCTCCCCAAGAGATTGTTTTATGCTGTAAAATTAACGATAATATTTAGTAGTATAGTACCGTTCACTGCCGATAGTGGGCAGTGGACTTTGTAAAAACGGCGTGAATCCCAGTAGGCTAGGTTGTCAATTATTTTTCAGTTACAGAGTCTTACTAAGAATTTATAGACACCGTTTTGGACGGCGGACGCATGACGTAAGAGGGAGAAAAAGGAAACGTTCATTCACTCATTCATTCTTCGTTCACTCAGCCATCTTCATTCACTCAATATTGCTGTATTGATGTCACCTTTCTCTCTCTCTCGAAAGAGAGAGAGAGATTCTCTCTCGCTATTTTTGAGAAAATACTTGACCCTGCATAGGACTTTAAAAATTTTTTTGAAACTCAATGTCGTAATAAGTTGATACCAATCAATTGAATGCCAAGTAATTGCGGTGAGACAGTTCGTGGAGCAAGTGATACGGGGTAGAGGCAAAGGGTTGATGACATTGCAGCAGTTAAGCACGTACTTAGAGTCTAATTTAACTCTATTCATGAATATTTTAATTTCGCTACGTTTACTCCGGATATAAAATGTCCCAAAACCCGCGTGCATGCATCGTTATAAACCCTTGTACTCGTATGTCCCCACTGCTGAGGCACGGGTCTTTTCCTGCATCGCAGGAAGGTTACGCCATACTCCACCACGGGGGCCAAGTCCGGGTTGGTGGAGGATTGTAAGACAGTGGCGAGCCTTACTGTCGGAAGTTATCAAGCCGCCCATAAGGCGTCTGACATGGCTTAATGTCTGCCATTACATGACAGCCGGCACCAACGGCTTACTGTGCCTTGCAAAGCACGGAAGCACTCGGAAAAATGTCACTAGCGGTTGTCACGGGACGGTCACACTGACCGCCCCTGTTGTTGCTTAAATCAAGTGATTGATTCCAATCACTCGGTTCCACTAGGCCACGAGCCCTTCTAAAAATAAAATATCAGCTATTAAGGAAGAAATACTGTCCGAAATCACCAAGTACAAAACTCGAATACCAAGCTATCAAAACCCCTTAGTGCAAGAGCTACTGCGCTACACTGCGACAAAAAGAAAGAATATTGTAAAATATTAAATTGTTTGCTTCTGTAACAATCACTCATTTTATTTTTTTTATTATTTTATTATTTCTTTTTGGGAAACTTTCAGCATACATTTAGACAGTTCTTAGCGTAACTAAAGCTTAATACATTAAATGAAGTTTGATGTTGAAGTTTGATCTTCGGACATACAACTATCCAACTGTGAACGTGGGGAATCGAAATTGAATTTTATGTGAACAGGGAAGTAGTTAAACTATCTCTATACGGCAAAGCATAGAGAACAATATGTAGGCCTTTCAATGTATTTTTTTATATTCTGGTGTGTTTAATGATGAGGTCTAATGTCATTTCGTTTGCCTTAAATACTTAAAATAATAATACTCCTTACCTTAACTAAAGAGAACATCAGCTAAGAAATCAGAAAGAGGAAAGACATAGGTATCTTCTTCTACGGCCAAATGAACCGGTTCAAACCAGACTAATTAAAACTCGTGCGCTTCTCCATATTTGCCGTTTGCCGCGCTCATTATAACAATAACACTTCATCAGTAACTTTCCTACGACAATCTCCGCCTGCTTGCTAGACGTTGGAATCCAGTTTAAGAATACGTATTCGACTAAGGCCGACTTTTCATATTAATTTTAAAAGAACAACCAAAACGAAGCGCTCGTGGCCTAGCTGAACCGAGTGATTGGAATCAATCACTTGAGTTAAGCAACAACAGGCGCGGTCAGGTGCAGGATGGGTGACCATTTCATGACCACCGCTAGTGGCATTTTTTCAGAGCGCTTCCGTGCTTCGCAAGGCACGTTAAGTCGTTGGTTCCGGCTGTCATGTAATGACAGTCGTTAAGCCATGTCAGAGGCCTTATTGGCGGCTTGATAACTTCTGACAGTAAGACTCACCACTGTCTTACAATTTACCACCAACCCGGACTAGGCCCCCGTGGTGGAGTATGGCCTAACCTTCCTGCGATGCAGGAAGAGACCCGTGCCTCAACAGTGGGGACATACAAGGGCATACCAACCAAAATGTTTATTTTTTTATGTAGCGTCGATTGTGACCCATTGCTGAGCAAGGCCTCCCCTTTTGCCTTCCTCTCCTGCCGGTTTATCACCACCTCCTGCTAGCCCGGCAGATTTACCAGCGGGCAATGGAGCGCACTTTTCTAGGTTTAAAACGAATTGACAGAATTCGTAATACAATGCTGCGCTCCAGAACCAAAATTGTCGATGTTGGGGCTGTAGGCGCTTAAGTGGAATTGGGCGGGCCATCTAAGGCGTATGGGCCTTGAGAGGTGGGCAGAAATCGTCTCTGACTGGGTTCCGCGCGACGGATATGGCAAACGTGGTCGACCCAAGCGGAGATGGCGGGACGACCTCACGACCTTCATACTTTTATTTTACTTTCTTTATATTTTATTGCACACGAAAAACACATTAAAGAAATAGAATGCAAGAGAATACATGCATAAAGGCGAGCTTATCCCTGTAAAAACATATAATAATATACTAATAATTATGCGTGAAAGTATGGCTGCATATGAGTGTGAGTGCGTGTTTGTTCCGTTTTGATGCTCCGTGAGTCACCAGATAAGGCCCTTGCTGAAAATCAGTGTTGTGGGTGCAAACCCTCAGCTTATACTGAGCATGAGGCCTTTTTTCCGCTGCATCGACATACTGTGTATCGTTGGAATTTATGTTCGTTTCTTTCATCTGTAGTTCGTCTTTTCTTTTGCTTTTGTTTTACTGCTGCTCTTCTGTATTTTCCTTTTTCTGTCACATTTTGTGTGTCTATGTGGCGTTAAATAAATGTTTTTCTTTCTTTCTTTCTTTCTTTCTTTCTTTCTTTCTTTCTTTCTTTCTTTCTTTCTTTCTTTCTTTCTTTCTTTCTTTCTTTCTTTCTTTCTTTCTTTCTTTCTTTCTTTCTTTCTTTCTTTCTTTCTTTCTTTCTTTCTTTCTTTCTTTCTTTCTTTCTTTCTTTCTTTTTTTTTTTATTCTTTCTCTCTCTCTCTCTCTCTCTTTCTTTCTTTCTTTCTTTCTTTCTTTCTTTTGTGACGTAGCTGACCACGTCACCAGTCACACCACAAGCACCACGCAGGCACGGCGTGACAAGGCGCCAGCGGAGCGCGGCCCGCGGCGCGGGGCGCCGCATGCAGTGACGCCAGCAAGGACTGGCGGGAGGCGCGGCACGGCGGCGACGCGAATATAAAAGGCGCAGCGCTAGCTCAGTCGAGCGGCTCCCACTACCAGTAAAGACGTTCACCGTAGGTCCGGTCCCGGTGTCAATTTAAGGGGTTTCTGGTTCGCTGTGGGAGTCCCGGTAGGGCTTCAGGACAGTCGGAGGGGATCCCGATCTGTAGAGGGTTGAGGAGCAAGTGAGGGCACATCGGCTGATCGCCGGAAGCGGTACAGTGGTCCGCCTCTGTGGGCCCATCCGAGGTTAGCCGATGCCACTCACGAGATGTCCTAGGGCATGGCATGTTGGTTCCGATATTAGCCGGCCTAGGACATCTCGTGTGCCCACCTTAGCCTCTGGGTGCTGGCACGTTGGGGTTCCCGATGGTGGCCACCCCAGATAATAGGGAATCCTGAGAGCGGTATGTTGGGGATCCCGATATCGGCCACTCCAGGATCATTGAGAGTCGTAGGTACCTCTCACCGGGAATAAGTACAGCAGTTAATAATAGTGAGCAAGTCGCCCCTAGTGTCCATCAGTAGTTAAGTTGTGTGAGTGTCCGGTGTGTAACAAAGACAGTGATAATACAGGGGACAATGGTTAAAACCAGTGGTAGGTTAAGTGAGAGACAATTTGAGTGTGTAGGATTAGTTATGTAAATATTAGGTCTGTGTATATTAAATGGTGTCGGTTTTTGGAATTCAAGCGTAGTCATTTGTGAGTAGTCCCCATAGGCATCCTTGAAAGCGCCAACCCGGGTAGTATTTCACCGGGTCGCGCATAAACCTAGCCCCTCAGGCAGAGCACCTCAAGAGGTTAGTGTTACAATGGCGCCCAACGTTTAAAACCCATATATCCTAGGGACCATACTCACACAAGTGACAAAACGACGATTATCCTAAACGATTATCAGAGAACTTAACAGTGTAGTCAGGGAAGTCATCGAGTGCGAACCCCAGCAAAATAAAAATAATCGCGAAGAAATTAGTGAAAGACTTGCATATCTAAATAAATAGAACCTGAAGTTGCGAGGGAAACAAATGCCAACTTCCTGGATTTACGCCCTGAAGAAGGACGAACTGACCAGAGTAGCAAGAGAAAAAGGCATAACGACAGACGGGCAAACAGTAGACACCATCAGAAAAGCAGTAGTGGAAGAGATAAGGCGGGAAGAACAAGTACAACCGAACGAAACTGTCATAGAAGAAGATACAGAAGAATTTGCTGAAGCCATGACAAACATGGAGAAAACCTCGATCACCATGCTCACCAACATGGATCTGGTGTTCGACATCGGGGAAGATCCAGTTGAATTCCTGGAAAGGTTGGAAGAACTAATAAAAATAAATGATACGAAGCCTGATGCAGCACTAGCCAAAAGTTCTCAAAGGGAAAGCGCTCCTATGGCATAGAAACAACAGCTCACAGTGGAAATCCTTTGCAGAATTTACAGAAGAATTCAAAGAATATTACTTCCCAAGAAATTTTGAAACAGAGCTACTTGAAAGAATTATTTCACGAAAACAGGGGTACACAGAGCGTTTCATTAACTATCTGATAGACCTACAAACACTTATCCGAAGACACGGAAAAATGAACGAGGTAGAGAAGTTAGAACGAATATACCAAAACATGCATCCAGACTACAAGTGCTATGCTAAGAGACAAGACGTCAAGAACATTCGGGACCTGATCACCCTAGCGAATGAGTACGAGAAAATACAGCAGGAACGCAACAACTATCATACGGCTATAACAGAACGTCAATACTCGCCAATAGCAAACTCAAGGTGGCTAGACCAGACACGAAACATGCCAGAAACAGGTCGCAAGATAACCCCGACATACGAGACGATACGATGCTGTTGGAACTGTGGAAAATACGGCCATCAAAATTGTTGTGAATCAGGGAGGAACCTAGAAGGAATCAGGAGAAATGAATACGCCAACACCTCAGGAGAGGATGAAAGGAAAGACAATAGACACTACGTCGACATGAAGGTAAGAAACAAGACTTTCAAAGCACTAATAGATACGGGATCAACTAATTCGTATATTAACCAAGAAACGTATCTGTTTTGCCTAACAGGAGGAGCAGCCAAAGAACTAATATGTAAACGCAGTATCACACTAGCTGATGGTAGTACATTAAGTATCACAAAAGCATTTGCTCTAGAATTAGAAATCAATGGGATAAGCTTTGTGCACCAAGTAAGCTATCTGCCCGGTTCCGCAATAAATATAATAGGGATGGATATAATAAACAGAATCGGCCTCAAATTATCATGGGAAAAACCACAGGTAAAACAAGAAACAAAATCAAGAGAAACAGAAGTCATAACCGATACCCTAACAGAAAACCAGGAACAGAGACTGAAGAAAATATTACAGCAGGAATTTGAGGCATGCGAAAGAACGGCAAAAGGAAACACTTGGCTGAAACATAAAATAAAAATGAAACATACAGTACCGGTGAAACAAAAGTATTATCCAAGAAACCCCAAACTACAACAGATAATAGATGAAAAGATTACAAAAATGTTGGAAGACAGGGTGATAGAAAAGTCAAGCAGTCCATACAGCTCACCAATTGTACTAGCGAAGAAAGAGAATGGGGACTACAGATTCTGTATTGATTTCAGGAGGATAAACGAGATATCAGAGAAAGACGCATACCCGATACCCCAAATAGATGATACCTTAGAAAAACTAAGAAACGCTAACTACTTCTCGAAACTGGATCTCAAGAATGGATACTGGAACGTGGCTTTGGAAGACGAAAGCAAACCTTATACAGCATTCACAGTCCCGGGACGAGGACTATACCAATTCAGAGTAATGCCTTTTGGTCTGCACTCTAGTGGGGCAACGTTTCAACGGCTACTGGACATGGTCATCGGACCAGAGTTAGAACCAAACGCCTACGTTTATCTGGACGACATAATAGTATGCAGCAACACCTTCACAGAACACGTAGACCACCTAAGAGAGATCTTCAAAAGAATAAGAGAGGCCCGACCAAACATCAACAGAGAGAAATGCGAGTTCTGTAAAGCCGAAGTAGAGTACTTGGGACACGTCGTAACAAGGGAAGGGATAAAAATGAACGAGAACAAGGTTAAAGCAATAACACAACTAAAGGCACCAACAACGGTAAAGGAACTAAGAAGATTTATCGGAATGACGTCTTGGTACAGGAAGTTCATACCAGGATACGCTGACATAATGGAACCACTGGTCCGACTACTGAAGAAAGAACAAAAATTCGCATGGGGAAAAGAACAGGAAAAGGCAATCAACACAATGAAACAACTACTAACTCGAAGCCCGGTACTAACGAGAGCAGACTTCACGAAACCGTTCACAATTCAGACCGACGCCAGTGACGTCGGACTAGGAGCCGTACTAACACAGGAACATGAAGGACAGGAAAAAGTAATCATGTACGCGAGTAGATCGTTGCTACCACGGGAAACACGATATTCGACGTCGGAAAAGGAGTGTCTGGCGGTGGTATGGGCGATCGAGAAAATGAGAGCATTCGTGGAGGGATACCATTTCACAGTACTGACCGATCACCAAGCACTGAAATGGCTGAATAATCTTAAAAACCCTTCGGGAAGACTTGCTAGATGGGCACTGCAACTACAACAGTACGATTTCCAAATACAGTATAGAAGCGGTAAAGAAAACCAAGTAGCAGACGAGTTATCGCGAAACCCGGTATGTACTACAGATATGAACACCACGACGGATAACTGGTATGAAGGGAAAAAGAAACAAACCGAAGAAACACCAAATATAGATCCGAGTTACTGCATCAGAGACAAAAAACTCTACAAGAAGATCGGAAGTATGTCATACGGGGTAAAGATACAACCGCAATCAGAATGGAAACTTTGCATACCGAAAAGTTCAAAGACAGAGATACTCCAGGAGAACCACGATTCACCTAACGCGGGCCATCTGGGAACAGCCAAAACTTTAAATAAGATAGCTCAACGGTACTACTGGCCAGGAATGTACCGAGATGTTGCAAAATACGTGAGAAACTGCGAAACTTGTCAACGAAACAAACCACAGCAAATAAAAACAGCAGGCTTAATGCACGTAAACAATGATACAGAACCATGGCAAACAATAACAACGGATCTAATAGGACCACTTCCAAGGTCATCGAAAGGTTACAACTATATAATAGTATTCCACGACAAGTTTACAAAGTGGACAGAAGTAAGAGCACTGAGAACAGCAACCGCAACGACCATAATAAGAGCCCTGAAAGAATGCATTCTTATGCGCTACGGATGTCCTAGAACAATTTTATCCGATAATGGCCGGCAATTCGTCAGTAAACAGTTTCAAGACGAGCTCAAGAAATACGGCATCGAACAGAGACTAACACCTCCCTATTCGGCACAATGCAACCCCACAGAGAGAGTAAACAAGACGTTAGAATCAATGATAACAGCTTACATATCAGAAAACCACAAAAAATGGGACGAGTTCTTGCCAGAGTTTAACTTCGCACTTAACACATCACGACAAGAATCAACGAAATATACGCCGGCCTTCATGCTGTTCGGAAGGGAACTTAAAATGCCAGGAGATAGGAACGATTTCCCTACACCAGCCCTAAAAGAAAGACAAAGAATCGAGGAGGTATATGAACTAGCACGAATACATCAGAACACGGCATCGAACAGGCAAAAAAGACATTACGACAAGCACCGGAGACAGTGGGAACCACGCCTAGGGGATTTAGTTCTGAAAAGAGAATTCCCACTCTCAAACGCGGGTCGAGACTTCTGTGCGAAACTAGCACCAAAGTTTTCAGGACCCTATAGAATAGTCGAGATAATGTCACCCATAATGTTTAAGTTAAGTGACCAGGCACGAAGAAGGCGATTGATAACAAGCCACGTAAAGGATTTAAAGGAATACCACACAGAAAAATAAAAGATGATATTTACAGAAAACGGAACAAATAAATTCTCGGTACAAATTTATTTTTTTTACGAACGATTTTATTTTAGTTACTAAATTAGTAATCGATACTAGGGGCGACAAGTAGCCGTAGAACGGAACGCAAAAAAAAAAAAGAAGTCGATGACAGCTTATTTATCGGTAAATTGTATTGTCGGGAGGTTATCAGGTTACAATCGTGTAAATAAAACAGCTAAAGAGCTACAATACAAGCTAATAACAAAGTAACCAACTAAAATGTTCTAGGAAAAGGATTAAAAGGCAAGTTCGTGTTATTAGACAGTCGGGGAAAACGCGTAAGGGAGTAAAGTGTTAGGGCAACCATTCCGGGCGTTTCTGTAATGCTGATTTTTTCCCCACAGGAAAAAATCCTCACACGAAGGGGGGGAATGTGACGTAGCTGACCACGTCACCAGTCACACCACAAGCACCACGCAGGCACGGCGTGACAAGGCGCCAGCGGAGCGCGGCCCGCGGCGCGGGGCGCCGCATGCAGTGACGCCAGCAAGGACTGGCGGGAGGCGCGGCACGGCGGCGACGCGAATATAAAAGGCGCAGCGCTAGCTCAGTCGAGCGGCTCCCACTACCAGTAAAGACGTTCACCGTAGGTCCGGTCCCGGTGTCAATTTAAGGGGTTTCTGGTTCGCTGTGGGAGTCCCGGTAGGGCTTCAGGACAGTCGGAGGGGATCCCGATCTGTAGAGGGTTGAGGAGCAAGTGAGGGCACATCGGCTGATCGCCGGAAGCGGTACAGTGGTCCGCCTCTGTGGGCCCATCCGAGGTTAGCCGATGCCACTCACGAGATGTCCTAGGGCATGGCATGTTGGTTCGCCGATATTAGCCGGCCTAGGACATCTCGTGTGCCCACCTTAGCCTCTGGGTGCTGGCACGTTGGGGTTTCCGATGGTGGCCACCCCAGATAATAGGGAATCCTGAGAGCGGTATGTTGGGGATCCCGATATCGGCCACTCCAGGATCATTGAGAGTCGTAGGTACCTCTCACCGGGAATAAGTACAGCAGTTAATAATAGTGAGCAAGTCGCCCCTAGTGTCCATCAGTAGTTAAGTTGTGTGAGTGTCGGTGTGTAACAAAGACAGTGATAATACAGGGACAATGGTTAAAACCAGTGGTAGGTTAAGTGAGAGACAATTTGAGTGTGTAGGATTAGTTATGTAAATATTAGGTCTGTGTATATTAAATGGTGTCGGTTTTTGGAATTCAAGCGTAGTCATTTGTGAGTAGTCCCCATAGGCATCCTTGAAAGCGCCAACCCGGGTAGTATTTTACCGGGTCGCGCATAAACCTAGCCCCTCAGGCAGAGCACCTCAAGAGGTTAGTGTTACACTTTCTTAATAATATAATAATATATCGTTCGTTATCAACCCTTGTATGTCCCCACTGCTGGGGCACGGGTCTCTTCCTGCATCGCAGGAAGGTTAGGCCTTACTCCGCAACGGGGGCCAAGTCCGGGATGTGCAGGATTGTAAGACAGTGGCGGGCCTTACTGTCAGAAGTTATCTAGCCGCCCATAAGGCCTCTGACATGGCTTAACGACTACCATTATATGACAGCCGGCACCAACGGCTTAACGTGCCTTGCGAAGCACGGAAGCGCTCGGAAAAATGCCACTAGCGGTAGTCACGGGACGCTCACCCATCCCGTACCTGACCGTGCCTGTGGTTGCTTAACCAAGTGATTGATTCCAATCACTCGGTTCGCCTAGGCCACGAGCGCTTCTCTAAGCGCTAACAGTACATAATAATACAAATAATATATAATAATGCCGCCTACCGCTCGAGGCAGCTACCTTTCTGCGATGCAGAAGAAACCCGTGCCCCAGCAGTGGGGACTTACAAGGGTTGATACCGACCAGAGCTTAAATTTTTGCTCATGGCAAGTTTCTGGAAACTACTGGGTGCCGCAATGGTAATGACACTACTTATTTGGTCGAGCATCTATTCTATAAGTAAATTAGAAAACGAAAAGAATAGTTTTCATATATGTATATTTAGGCCATGAAATTTTATCGCATTACGATTTGAAGACGATGTCCCTTAAATGGTGACCTCCAAAGTTGATGCACATTTGAGCCCCATTTATAACATGTATCATAAATCATAACTTGCCTTAACACTTCCTGTGATATGTTCCTTGTTTCTTGACGAATGTTTTCTCGAAAAGCTCTAAAGGCTGCGAGAGTCTGTGGTTTAGTCTCACGAACCACAGGTTTCAAATAACCCCAAAGAAATAAATGTTCAAAGAAGCACAGAAACTGCGGCTTAATTAACGTTACAATTCAAACTAGGTGTCCATTTCCAAATCTAGATCATTTTGGAGAAAAAATGGACAAAAACTCCAACATTTGTAAAACATTTTTAGCCCCTCTTTCTTTGGGCTTATTTGAAACCTGTTAGTAATAATGTAACCCCGACGTTTTATAAGGCCAATAATAGCGTAAAAACTATCTTACTTAAATAATTTTGTCAGAGTTTCTACACGTGCCAACTCTGGACCAATTACACCCAGAGGACCCACGATGGCATAAATTTGCTTTCAGTACAACAACGTATTTAGACACCAGAGTGCTTAGTGCGAGTTTTTTAACTACTCGATCGCGTTAACGTAAACTCATATTTCTATGGCATCGAGGAAGCGCCACCTAGCGACAAGTATGGAAATTAAAATTGCTGAGTGCGAGTTGTAATGGTTTACGTTGAGAAGTGAACACGTTTACCAGCCAAAACACGAATAAACGCGAGTGCGAGTTGTACTGTGACAGCGTTTTGCCAGTTCGAACGGTTAACTTACTCATACTCACTACTCGATGCTCGATTAACGCGGTAGTAAAGTTATTCGATTGGATCTGTCAAACTCGCACTAAGCACTCTGAGTGCTTAGTGCGAGTTTTTTAACTACTCGATCGCGTTAACGTAAACTCATATTTCTATGGCATCGAGGAAGCGCCACCTAGCGACAAATATGAAAATTAAAATTGCTAAGTGCGAGTTGTAATGGTTTACGTTGAAAAGTAAACACGTTTACCAGCCAAAACACGAATAAACGCGAGTGCGAGTTGTACTGTGACAGCGTTTTGCCAGTTCGAACGGATAACTTACTCATACTCACTACTCAATGCTCGATTAACGCGGTAGTAAAGTTATTCGATTGGATCTGTCAAACTCGCACTAAGCACTCAGATGGGGCTAAAGGGATACCGTAGTACCTCAACCATGTTTGCTGACACGCGTGTCAATATATTTAATGTCATTGCTAGACTCCGTGTTGCCTCATTAATGGACAGGATTGCCACGTATGGAAACTCAATAACAAGGGACAAGGGAAGTCTGACAGGATCTTTTTGACGGACACTTACAAATGTTGGATAAGAGTATCAAGTAATATAGGTGCTATTGTGCGCTCTGACCCTACTTTTTTACTTAAGTATTTGACTGTGCGTGCTGTGGACTTGTATGAAATAAAGTTTTATTAATTTATCTATTATTGTGCGGCCAGTCGGTGCCAGACGGCGAGGAAGTCATCGACGAAATTCACGTTGTGTTATTATTACAGATGAGTTATTCTGTAAAAACATCGACACGATTATTCCATGTTTAGTAAAACGGTCCATGACTATTTTTAGTGAATTTTACTTATTTTTTTTTAAGTAGGACAGTTGACCTCTAGTCACGCCTGATGGTAAGCGAAGACGGGGTCTACGATGTTACGTAATTAACTGTTAAATGCCGGCTAACGTTACTTTTAAAGACACCCAGGTTATGCGCTGAGACACGCTGCCATCGTCTGTATTCTGAAAGACAGACGATGGCAGCGTATTCCACAACTTTGCTGTTCTTATTATAAAAGGATTCGCGAATCGCTTGGTGCGGATTCGCTTAATTTCGACGACAAAAGTAAGCATTCGACCCGATATCGTCTGATGGTCCATTTATTTCAATATTTATTTAATTTTATTTGCATTTATTTACCAGAAAGTTGAACTATCAACGGTCATATAAAAAATATAGGCAATTTCTATAGTGCTAGTACTTTTGCGCCACGCAGAACAATTACATTGCCGGAACTAAGAGAGAGAGAGAGACATTTATTTGAAGCCACAAAGATACAATACACATAACACACATAACGATATTAAAATAATACAGACAAATAAGAAAAGAAAGAACAAAGAAAAATATTATATAACAAAGAATACGATATAAAACAAACATTTACAATTGGAAAATAAGGAAAGAATTAGGAAGAAAAGTATAAACAAAACTGAAACGGTCGTTGAGACGAATGCACCCGGATAGGTGGGCGGGACACGTCACCAAGTAGTTGCCACAAAACGGACATCGAAATCGAGACCAGTGTTGCTGTCCAGTATGCTCAAAATCAAACAAATACCACAATCAAACATTGGTTTAAACGGGTTATACCAATACAGATAATGAGAACAAAAAACGATTGAACCGGTAAACAGCATTAAATCTGTGGAATGCCATAATGCCACAAAAAGGTTTAAAATCAATCACTACGCGACCCACAACAATTAATAGCATACAACAGCGAATTACTACGTAGCCACAGGATATGTGTTTGTATTGCGACGAGTACAGTGTATACTCTTCGTAGCTGATTAGTTAAAGTTGTCACCAAATTCGTACACTTTATTAAAAAGATGTATAGTCTGAATCGCTCGTACCCCGGCTGCCTCAGTGATCTTAACACAATCACGAAGGTTAAACAACATAGGGTGTGTTCAGTACATGGATGGGTGACCTATGACTAAGGCTAGTGGCATTTTTCCGATCCCGTGCTTCGCAAGGCACGTTAAGCAGTTGGTGCCGGCTGCAGTCGATAGATGGCAGTCGTTGAGCCAAGTCAGAGCCCTTAGAGCGGCTTGATAACTTTTGGCAGTAATTTTCTTTCTATGTTATCTTGTTTTGTTTTAAATGCGACAAGATGAAAATAATGACGATATAGCGAAAGTAGATTGTCGCAAGTGGCAAACTCTAGTCTCTATTATAAATAGAGATCGGTTAGAATAGAGATTATAAATAGACTCATCGGGTGATTCATACTATTATAAATCATCATCATCAACCCATTATGTCCCCACCAAGGGGCACGGATTTCTTCCCAGAGGGTTGTCTAGGACTGGCCCACGTGGTGGCCATACTCCACCACGTGGGCCAAATCCGGGTTGGTGGAGGCTTGCAGGGGTTGGTGGAGGCTTGCAGGACTAGTGGCTGGTCTTACTGTCAGAAGTTGTCCGCCATGAGGCCTCTGACTTGGCATAACGCCTGCCATCTATCGAATGTACGTATAATCACAAAAAGTATGGAGTAGAAAACCCGGCGCACATCTACTGTAATTTTTGCTGCCGGAATACAGTGTCATTAACGCGAATGCATTACCGGGAAACAATTGTGAAAAGCCAACTTCACGAATGCTAACAATCACGGTGGCAAGTTTGTGCAAAATTTCAGTTACTGCCTTTAGGCCCCGGGGTTGGAACCTAAAGCAATTTATTGTCATACTATTTTTATTTCCCGTGCTAAGTGATGCAATTTACTTAAGCCAGATGTCGCTGCCTGTACGTAATACAGAGAATAGTGTAAAGAGGTTCGAAATTTCACTGATGCCGGTGAGTCACCCATTATCTCAGTTGGAAAGAGCGCTGGCACGGATAGCCAGAGGTCGCGGGTTCGAATCCCGGCATGGGTGGAATTTTTAGCCTCTGAATAGGTTTTCAATTTATTGTCATAAAATTATCATAATAATAACTTACACACAACACAATCGCAGGTCTTGCCCTTGTATCTCGTAACTCTCCACTCTAAAGCATTTAGACAACTGCAAAGTGTCAAATTATGTAGTTCTGAGTAGGCCAAATTAGACAACTTCGTGCAGTGCACTTACGTGATCGACCCTTGGTCCCAACTGTGCTACAGTAGATTAGATTATAACTCTTTATTGTACACACCAGAAATAAAATACATTAAAAGCTTACATAATATGTAAGCTTTTAATGTATTTAATTTTCTTATTGCCGCCTTATCCGCCAATTGTATACGGCAAAACTTAGACATTATCTAAGTTTTGCCGTATACAATTGGCGGTCTTATCGCTTAAAGATAGATAGATAGATAGATAGGTAGGTAGGTAGGTAGGTAGGTAGGTAGGTAGGTAGGTAGGTAGAAAGGTAGGTAGGTAGGTAGGTAGGTAGGTAGGTAGGTAGGTAGGTAGGTAGGTAGGTAGGTAGGTAGGTAGGTAGGTAGGTAGGTAGGTAGGTAGGTAGGTAGGTAGGTAGGTAGGTAGGTAGGTAGGTAGGTAGGTAGGTAGGTAGGTAGGTAGGTAGGTAGGTAGGTAGGTAGGTAGGTAGGTAGGTAGGTAGGTAGGTAGGTAGGTAGGTAGGTAGGTAGGTAGGTAGGTAGGTAGGTAGGTAGGTAGGTAGGTAGGTAGGTAGGTAGGTAGGTAGGTAGGTAGGTAGGTAGGTAGGTAGGTAGGTAGGTAGGTAGGTAGGTAGGTAGGTAGGTAGGTAGGTAGGTAGGTAGGTAGGTAGGTAGGTAGGTAGGTAGGTAGGTAGGTAGGTAGGTAGGTAGGTAGGTAGGTAGGTAGGTAGGTAGGTAGGTAGGTAGGTAGGTAGGTAGGTAGGTAGGTAGGTAGGTAGGTAGGTAGGTAGGTAGGTAGGTAGGTAGGTAGGTAGGTAGGTAGGTAGGTAGGTAGGTAGGTAGGTAGGTAGGTAGGTAGGTAGGTAGGTAGGTAGGTAGGTAGGTAGGTAGGTAGGTAGGTAGGTAGGTAGGTAGGTAGGTAGGTAGGTAGGTAGGTAGGTAGGTAGGTAGGTAGGTAGGTAGGTAGGTAGGTAGGTAGGTAGGTAGGTAGGTAGGTAGGTAGGTAGGTAGGTAGGTAGGTAGGTAGGTAGGTAGGTAGGTAGGTAGGTAGGTAGGTAGGTAGGTAGGTAGGTAGGTAGGTAGGTAGGTAGGTAGGTAGGTAGGTAGGTAGGTAGGTAGGTAGGTAGGTAGGTAGGTAGGTAGGTAGGTAGGTAGGTAGGTAGGTAGGTAGGTAGGTAGGTAGGTAGGTAGGTAGGTAGGTAGGTAGGTAGGTAGGTAGGTAGGTAGGTAGGTAGGTAGGTAGGTAGGTAGGTAGGTAGGTAGGTAGGTAGGTAGGTAGGTAGGTAGGTAGGTAGGTAGGTAGGTAGGTAGGTAGGTAGGTAGGTAGGTAGGTAGGTAGGTAGGTAGGTAGGTAGGTAGGTAGGTAGGTAGGTAGGTAGGTAGGTAGGTAGGTAGGTAGGTAGGTAGGTAGGTAGGTAGGTAGGTAGGTAGGTAGGTAGGTAGGTAGGTAGGTAGGTAGGTAGGTAGGTAGGTAGGTAGGTAGGTAGGTAGGTAGGTAGGTAGGTAGGTAGGTAGGTAGGTAGGTAGGTAGGTAGGTAGGTAGGTAGGTAGGTAGGTAGGTAGGTAGGTAGGTAGGTAGGTAGGTAGGTAGGTAGGTAGGTAGGTAGGTAGGTAGGTAGGTAGGTAGGTAGGTAGGTAGGTAGGTAGGTAGGTAGGTAGGTAGGTAGGTAGGTAGGTAGGTAGGTAGGTAGGTAGGTAGGTAGGTAGGTAGGTAGGTAGGTAGGTAGGTAGGTAGGTAGGTAGGTAGGTAGGTAGGTAGGTAGGTAGGTAGGTAGATAGATAGATAGATAGATAGATAGATAGATAGATAGATAGATAGATAGATAGATAGATAGATAGATAGATAGATAGATAAAACATTTATTCACTTAAGACACACACACACGTATACAAAGCAAAGCAGTACATAACCAAATACAAGTCACAACACGAACAAAGCATATAACAAAAAAGTAGCATACATAAAAGGCAAAAACACACAGAAGATAGGCATACACGGTACTGTAGTGTACCTAGGCTAAAAGCGATGTCATCCAGTCAACTTTAGGATGGACACAAATCACAGATGAAAAGAGTAGGTAGAGGTCATATATAGAGATCACAAATGTGGAAATACACCTAGACTGTGCCTTAGTACAAATCCAGTACGTCAAAGCTTCAATTGCGGCTAAAAAACTGCCACACTAGTCGTTAAGGCGCTTGATTGCTCGAGGCTAAGACGAAGGATTTAATTCCCTACATTTGTACAAATGAAAAAGCAAGCTGAAGTGGCAGTGGAATGGCCATATCTCGCGAAGTACCGACAACCGTTGGAGTAAACGTGTCCTTGAGTTGAGACCGCGACTCGGCAAACGAATTGTAGGACGCCCTCCGACTAGGTGGGATGTCGATCTGCGAAAAACTGCAGGCAGATTCTGATGCGGCAAGCTGAAGACAGGGCGCTATGGTGCTCATTAGGGGAGGACTATGTCCAGCAGTGGACTAGTATAGCCTGACGACGACAACGACGACGATTTGTACAAGTACGGGGGCTGCCGTACATTTGTACAAATTTATATATTTTCATGTTTGTGTCGTCCTTGCCTGGTTCCCATAGTAATGGGTTTGGGACTAGCTCAAGTGTTTGAGTTTTTGAGTTGTGTGGAAGTTACAGTTGGTAATAAACTTTTAGTTGTCCGTTATTTTTGCCTCCCGACTGGTAATTACAATAATTAACATGAAAACCCAGTGGGACATCCCACTATAAGTCATAGGGCAATTTTCTGAATGGAGAATTTTGCTAAGTAAATAGTTAACTACAGTATTGTCTCGGTGAATTTCTCAGCAAAGAGCGTGACAGGACGAAGTTTAAAGATTATAAGAGATTGAAATGCATTTTAAATCACCTGTTTCAGTCGGAGAATGCAGCCGTAACTTCATAAATTAATTATCTCTAAGAGACTAAAACGTAAGATCCCAAGGCAAGACCGACGAAGTTCGCACAAAACGTCATGTCATGGCTAAACGCGGTGTTGCCAGCACACGTGTTAAAGTTTCGCTGCTACATTGTTTCTTTGCAGCCGCTCTCGGCAACTTTGTTAGGCGTAACTGCATAAATTACTTATTGTTATTTTACGCCGTGCTATGAAGCCGCTAGCAGTGAAGGGAACATCGTGTGGAAACGTTAGATGGCTTCGTAAGTCTTGGTATCTTATTTCTTACAGATTAACAGGAGAACTGTTAGTTGTTTACTGCCTGTGCGCTTAACCAACTTTTTTTTTAATGACAACTCGTATCCCTCCTGTTCTAGACGACTACTTTTGCCAATGACGAGACAGTGATGGGAATGACACAATTACAGTTGACCGGTTATTCAAATTGTAAGTAGGCCGGTGAGGTTAACAAGCTGTCAATCAACGCTTAGTAGCTGTCAGAGTGCTTAGTGCGAGTTTTTTAACTACTCGATCGCGTTAACGTTAACTCATATTTCTATGGCATCGAGGAAGCGCCACCTAGCGACAAGTATGGAAATTAAAATTGCTGAGTGCGAGTTGTAATGGTTTACGTTGAGAAGTGAACACGTTTACCAGCCAAAACACGAATAAACGCGAGTGCGAGTTGTACTGTGACAGCGTTTTGCCAGTTCGAACGGTTAACTTACTCATACTCACTACTCAATTTAAAAACCTATTTAGAGGCTAAAAATTTCACCCATGCCGGGATTCGAACCCGCAACCTCTGGCTATCCGTGCCAGCGCTCTACCAATTGAGCCAATGGGCGACTCACGGCATCAGTGAAATTTCGCACCTCTTTACACTATTCTCTGTATTACGTACAGGCAGCGACATCTGACTTAAGCAAATTGCATTACTTACAGCCCCGACTACCTACTTTGCAGTTAGGTTTTAACATCGGAACGATATTTATTACTATATTACGTACAGGCAGAACGCTGCCTGTACGTAATACAGAGAATAGTGTAAAGAGGTTCGAAATTTCACTGATGCCGTGAGTCGCCTATTGGCTCAATTGGTAGAGCGCTGGCACGGATAGCCGGAGGTTGCGGGTTCGAATCCCGGCATGGGTGAAATTTTTAGCCTCTAAATAGGTTTTTAAATTTGTTCCCTAGCACGGGTTAGTGCATTAAAAATAAAAATAGTATAATCACTTCTCAATGCTCGATTAACGCGGTAGTAAAGTTATTCGATTGGATCTGTCAAACTCGCACTAAGCACTCAGTTATCAGCTGTCAAAGTGCACTTTTTTATTTTTTATGTAGCCTATAAACGTCTCACTACGGGGAACAGTTTTCTTTCTACTAACGTAGTAATGTTATGTAGGAACTCTAATTCTTTTACTTTTGATTTTGTTCTCTTTCTTTTTATCCTCTTGTAGAACTTTATTTTAAATAATGTAACTTTGAGTATGTTTATAATAAATTGCTATATGTATTATATGTTAAGGTTTATGTAAGTATATTATTTTTAAGTATAAGTATATCAATATTCATATTTGAACCAACTAACCGTCTCACTTTTCCTTCAGCAAATCTCCATCGTAGGTTGTCTGGAAGAAATTGCTCTAAGGCAATAAGGCCGCCAATTCGGGATGCAAAAAAAAAGTGAACTGCCTGAATCGAAAACCATTTCGATCTTAGCATCCAAACTACAGTATTTTTAATGTAAGAGATTTTTATCATGAAAGATAAACGATATATTATTTACTTTGAGTAAATAATAATATTTAAATGCCCTTCATATGACCTCTGAGGACCTCTATGATGACGTCACATGTTAAATCCTCTGTGGTAGTAGTTATTCTGTGGAAAAACTACCAATCGTAGAGGGACTCTATCTACGCTACCAATTATAGCCGGTCAACTTCATCTGTCAAACACATCGATGTCATTCACATGTCACACTAAACCACAGACAAATCCAATCGCGAGCTCTACCTACACACAGAGTATGTAACATATGACGTCACGCCGAATATTATTCATTTTAATTAAATAACAATGATAAACTCGATTAATCACGGAAAAAAAGAACTTAGTTTCTTAAAATTATGTCTACTACCAGAATATAAAATAAAATCCGATCATAAAAAAAACTTTGCATCCCTAATAGTACTGTATCTTTGTAATTATTTTTTGTTTTTTTTTCCTCGTGTACAATAAAGGATATTTTTTTTATCTTATCTTATTAACGTAGTGATGTTAATGTAGTGAACATATTTATGAATATTAGTAATAATAACTTCCAGACAACACAATCATTTGTCCTGGAAACTAGGATACCCTCTGTTATGGTGACCAGGCAAGGATATCTGGAAAAATAGGAAATACACCCAAACGGCCATTTGTACTGATCACATACGGCGCCCTCCAGCGGGAAACGAACCCACATCATCTTTGGATTTTTTCGCTTTATTCTTGAGATACTTATAACAGTTTCATACCAAGTGACATTAAGGGACTATAAGACTACCTACTCTGGTACAAAATCATGCCTTCAAGTGACGCGTATCTTATAATAGCGATGTAATTTAATGTGAAGTAAATTTATAGTGCTCGTGGACTTGTCGAACCGAGTGATTGGTATCAATCACTTGAGAAAAACAACAACAGGCGCGGTCAGGTGCAGGATAGGTGACCGTTTCGTGACTACCGCTAGTGGCATTTTTTCGAGCCATGCTACGCAAGGTACGCTAAGCCGTTGGTGCTGGCTGTCATGTAACGGCAGCCGTTAGCCCGTGTCAGAGGACTTAAGGGTTGCTTGATAACTTTTGACAATAAGGCCCGTCACTGTCCTACAATCATTGAATTTTCAATGCTACAATTCTCCACCAACCCGGACTTCCCGTGGTGGAATATGGCCTAAACTTCCTTCCTGTGGGGACATACAAAGGTTGATCTCAAACATTTTTAGCCTAATCATGAGCAGGAAATCATGACCAATCCCAATCGTGTAACTATGAAACCTATACCAATTTGACAGTTATACTATTACGGGACGGTCACCCGTCCTGCACCAGACCGCGCGCCGGGATGGTATAGACATACTTATATGTGCAGTAAAATAAGTAAAAAAATAAATTTAAAATTTTAACTGTTTATTTCATAGTAAAAAAGTTTTCTTGTTCTGGAGGGTAAAAATCTTTCATATAAGATTATAATGCTTCCAGAGGTTGCTCTATATTAAAAAATAAATTTTACAAAGCAAAACAAAGTAAAAGTGCGGACAATGCCAAGGAACACTATGCCAAGGAACACACTATTAAATTATAATATATTCTATATATGTAGCGAGGTATTACTATTTAAAAACCTATTTAGAGGCTAAAAATTCCACCCATGCCGGGATTCAAACTCGCGACCTCTGGCTATCCGTGTCAGCGCTCTTTCCAACTGAGCCAATGGGCGACTCACCGGCATCAGTGAAATTTCGAACTTCTTTACAATATTCTCTGTATTATGTATTAATATTACTTAGCATGAAAAGTGGGACGCACTACCATTTCCTGGATTTCCTGGACTAGGAACCGCTTATGCAAGAAGCTATCCACATACACATGACAGGGATCAATAAGGCCCAAAACTACACGCTTCACTTACATTTATCATAACATCAATACCCTCAAACCACGGTATGCAACAGTTATTCTCTTGCGAAGTGACACTTCCAGGTAAAAAAATGGCACTGGCATGTTTTTGTGGCGCTGACACAGCTTACTGCGTGCAAGACAATCTTCTTCTCTATTTATTACTAGCTGACCCGGCGAGCTTCGTACCGCCTAGCAGTCATTCTTTTTTTAATAGTCGATTTATAATTTTCTCTCCGTAAGAATCATCCTCGTACTTCAAGGAATATAAATAAAAAAATTAGCGAAATCCGTCCAGCTGCTCTCGAGATTTGCGCTTAGCAACATACTCAGCGATTCATTTTTATACTATAGACTAGCTGACCCAGCGAATCTCGTACCGCCTAACCGTCGAGCCTTATTTTTTTATTTTTCCCTCCGCAAGAACCTAGGAATATTTAAAAAAAATAATTAGCGAAATCGGTTCAGCTCGTCTCGAGATTTGCGCTTACCAACACATTCAGCGATTAATTTTTATATTATAGAGATAGTCTATTGCACTAGTGACAGTTTCAAATCTGGGCCACGCGACATATTTTATCACTCCATTAGTTAATGCCCAGAAACTTTCTGTTTGACAGCTTAGTCGGCCTAGCCCACAGGAAAGACTAGTCAATACGTTCGGAGCCAACCAAGCCGCGGGTTTTCTCACGATGTTTTCCTTCACCGTTAGCGTGTGGTATTGCGACTACAAACTCGCAAATGTACTGAGCCAATGGGCGACTCACCGGCATCAGTGAAATTTCGAACTTCTTTACAATATTCTCTGTATTATGTATTAATATTACTTAGCATGAAAAGTGGGACGCACTACCATTTCCTGGATTTCCTGGACTAGGAACCGCTTATGCAAGAAGCTATCCACATACACATGACAGGGATCAATAAGGCCCAAAACTACACGCTTCACTTACATTTATCATAACATCAATACCCTCAAACCACGGTATGCAACAGTTATTCTCTTGCGAAGTGACACTTCCAGGTAAAAAAATGGCACTGGCATGTTTTTGTGGCGCTGACACAGCTTACTGCGTGCAAGACAATCTTCTTCTCTATTTATTACTAGCTGACCCGGCGAGCTTCGAACCGCCTAGCAGTCATTCTTTTTTTAATAGTCGATTTATAATTTTCTCTCCGTAAGAATCATCCTCGTACTTCAAGGAATATAAATAAAAAAATTAGCGAAATCCGTCCAGCTGCTCTCGAGATTTGCGCTTAGCAACATACTCAGCGATTCATTTTTATACTATAGACTAGCTGACCCAGCGAATCTCGTACCGCCTAACCGTCGAGCCTTATTTTTTTATTTTTCCCTCCGCAAGAACCTAGGAATATTTAAAAAAAATAATTAGCGAAATCGGTTCAGCTCGTCTCGAGATTTGCGCTTACCAACACATTCAGCGATTAATTTTTATATTATAGAGATAGTCTATTGCACTAGTGACAGTTTCAAATCTGGGCCACGCGACATATTTTATCACTCCATTAGTTAATGCCCAGAAACTTTCTGTTTGACAGCTTAGTCGGCCTAGCCCACAGGAAAGACTAGTCAATACGTGCGGAGCCAACCAAGCCGCGGGTTTTCTCACGATGTTTTCCTTCACCGTTAGCGTGTGGTATTGCGACTACAAACTCGCAAATGTACGTAACTTTGAAATTAAACAAAGTCATTGGTACATGCCCGCACTCGGGATCGAACCTGGGGCTCTCGCTTGCCAGTCCATGGTTCTACCCACTGAGCTACCACCGCTTTCTCCATCTCCTTTACCATCTCCTCCATATACCACCATAAATTTTACCTTAACACTAGAGATCGGAGAATCGATCGAGATCGTGGTTACCGGTACTATGACATACCGGTAGCATGAGAACCAGTGCTTAAGGGCATGAGACCCCCTTGCTAGAAGTGTGACTGTAGAGTATAAAATAAAAAATAAATTTAATTTCAATTAATAATCAGTATTTTTAAGTTCATGTAAAGTAATTACTTTATAAATTTAATTTTAACTTCAATTACTAATAATCAATATTGTTGACTTTATATAAAAAAAATAATTGGTTTGCCTATTTTGGAACGTAACTTCATAATTAACTTTTGTAATTTTTGCCGAGGCTAGTAAACTAACCGTTAATGCTTTCTAAAAGACGACCGTCACCTCAGTCATCCGAGACCACGGCACCTGAAAAAGTGCCGAAACGTTGGAAAATTGTAAAAAATGTAATAAACGATCATAAATCCGTATAAAACAGTTTTAATTACGTCTACTGCTCGTGTTAACCTTAGAAAATGTTTATGTCTATTTACTTAAAGTTAGTTTTAAGCTCTTCTTCTTCTTCAGGCTATATTATGTAGTCTATATAAGTTTTAGGCTCATGCCTCATCAATTTATCAGTATGAAAGTGTAAGAAGAATTGATTCTATAATAAAAAAACAAAATTTGTCGATCCCTGAATCCCGGGATATTTCGATACGAAAGTGCTATCCATGTTAGCCAACACCTCAACTTTAGGCAAATATGCATCCAAATATCCGATCTCTACTTATCGCTTTAAAATAAGGTCCAAAACCAATGAAAACTTTTACTAGCTCGGCTCGTTAAAGGATTAATACAATAAAGATAATTAAAAATTGTAGAGTAATATTATGATTTTTTTTTCTCTACCTCAAAAAAATGTGTTTTGGACATATGTGCTTTAATTCGCCGACCCTAAAATATACTTCTGTAAACCGGATTATAATAACCTCGAAGAAAACCCTACTCTTCATCCCACGATGCGCCAGAGCCGACCCCAGAAGATTCGTTCCCGAAATTCCTCCAGGAAAGGTAAATATTATGATGATCGGGTCGGGCGGTATGTGAAATCGAGCGGTGGGAGGGTGAATAAATCAACATTAATTCAGGGTACGTCCCACGCGGCCCAGGCTTTGGTGGGTGCAAGAGCGGATCCTTAGCTAGACAAGGAATTTTGTGCTGGGCAGACGGGATTATTTTCGGAGCTCTACTAATTTTAAAACTAGCTGATATGGGGCCAATTTCTGAATTGAAAATTTTACTAAGTAAATACTTAAGTAACATTCTGTCATACTTTTTGCTGAGAAATTCGTTGATTCGAAGTAAGTTAAGTATCTTTATACTATTTTTATTTTTAATGCACTAACCCGTGCTAAGGAAAATTTTAAAAAACCTATTTAGATGCTTATTAGAGGCTAATGAAACATATTTAGAAAGAGCGCTGGCACGGATAGCCACAGGTCGCGGGTTCGAATCCCGGCATGGGTGGAATGTTTAAACGATGTAAAAACATATTTGCAAAGTAGGTACTCGGGGCTGCAAGTAATGCAAATTACTTCAGCCAGGTGTCGCTGCCTGTAAATAACACAGAGAATATTGTAAAGAGGTTTGAAAAAGCAAAGGTTGCGGGTTCGAGTCCCGGCATAGGCGGAATTTTTAGCCTTTATATAGGTTTTTAAAATAATTTATTCACATAAGACACACACTCGTATACAAAGCGACACCACAGAAATCTAATTACAAGTCACAATACGAAGAAACCACATTTAAACAAAACAGTAGCATATATGAATAGCAAAAATACGGAAAATTACCCAAACACGGTACGGTAATGTACCTGGACAATGTACTAGACTAAAACTAAAAGTGAGCAACATAGGTGTGGCAAATGTAGATGGGCAAATGTAAAAATACAACTGTTAGTTGTTAACAATATTACTCGTAGTGTACAGGAAAGAGTAAGCCTTGTTACTGCTTGGCACAACCAAGAGTCACGTACGTGAATCACGAGACACACGAGGGGGAGATAATCCTAGAATGTCTTATTTAACCACCAGCTAAAGACAACCCGGCCCGATGGCTAGTGGAATGACACATTTACCCCACTAGCCATCTATTCTAATCTAATCTAAGAAATATCTGTGTGCCGAACTCCACGCTGGTTAAACGGTTTTTATATCGTTTTAAAAAAGACTTCTTTTATACGTCAGATGGTTTTTGTGTTTTGAAATATTTTGGCTGCCACGTAGTTATCTTTTCTGCCCATGTATTTAATTCCTTAAAATCATACTATTACGGAGATTTCTACGCTTTTATTATCAATCATATAGCATTCATACAGTCCATCAGGTTTCGTCATTTTTAATCTGTGTATTTTGCAATTGAATGTACAATAATGTATCTAACTATTGACAACTCTATTTGTTACAGCTGTTCGTTGACGAAAGAGTATAAAAAATGACAGCTGAGAGCCAATTCTCACTTCATTAGCAAATAAGTCGTATACGACTCTAAGGCTTATGACTTGGAATTGTACGTTATAAGTCGAGCGACAGCCAAAATCTGTATTCTAAACGCCATGCTAGATCTAATTCGAATGAGATAATAAATGTTGAATGACTCCAGCGAGTTGTCTTATCTTATTTTTATGCGACAATGTCTAAGCCTTCGAATATTTTGCGTCTACGCTTTTAATTCGCATGGGCGAGAATCGGCCCCCTGTTAACAGTACATTAAAAGCTTGTTCGTTGTTACCTAATCTTGCAACATCAATTAGATGAAGGAAGAAATCTCTTACAGAGATAAGCTCGCCTTTGTACTTTTTATTCGTTATGTAACGTCCTATTTTGTGTTTCGTGTACAACAAAGTATAATAATAAAATACCTCACTGTAGCCTCAGGCTAGGTCCTCAGACGCAAAGCCTGAGCTTTGTTCGGCTGAGAACTAAGCGCGGTACAGCGTGCTTCATTTGACTGTTGCGAGACGCGAGTATAATGTTTTACCCATCCCACTTGACATCAGAAGTGGAATTAATTTGGGACGTCAACCTAATAGCTTAAGAAACGACCTTACGACTTTATGCAAGTGATTGTGCTGTGTGAGAACTAAGTGTGGCGGGGTGCCTCATTTTGACTGTTGCGAGACGCGAGTATAATGTTTTAACCATTTCACTTGATATCAGAAGTGGGATTAATTTGAAGCGTCAATTCAATTAAATATTTAGGCAAAAATGCAACCAGCCGGTGTCGACTGTTTCTGCCCGAGTCACGTCTTGATAATATGAGGCATCATGTTGAAAGCTTGAGAAACGTCCTTTAGACATTATGCAAGTGATTGTACTATGTGGAGGGTAGGTATTTTTATTTACGCTAGTTTTAAGTCAAACTATTTTCTCTATACGTTCATGTGAGTTGAAGTTCCATACTCGAGTTGGAACGATGTAATTGGCAAGGAAGCGCATAGAACGCTAATACGCTACTTCTTAGCAACGTCAGATAGACCTCACTGTAGCCTCAGGCTAGGTTCTCAGACGCAAAGCCTGAGCTTTGTTCGGCTGAGAACTAAGCGCGGTACAGCGTGCTTCATTTGACTGTTGCGAGACGCGAGTATAATGTTTTACCCATCCCACTTGACATCAGAAGTGGGATTAATTTGGGACGTCAACCTAATAGCTTAAGAAACGACCTTACGACTTTATGCAAGTGATTGTGCTGTGTGAGAACTAAGTGTGGCGGGGTGCCTCATTTTGACTGTTGCGAGACGCGAGTATAATGTTTTAACCATTTCACTTGATATCAGAAGTGGGATTAATTTGAAGCGTCAATTCAATTAAATATTTAGGCAAAAATGCAACCAGCCGGTGTCGACTGTTTCTGCCCGAGTCACGTCTTGATAATATGAGGCATCATGTTGAAAGCTTGAGAAACGTCCTTGAGACATTATGCAAGTGATTGTACTATGTGGAGGGTAGGTATTTTTATTTACGCTAGTTTTAAGTCAAACTATTTTCTCTTTACGTTCGTGTGAGTTGAAGTTCCATACTCGAGTTGGAACGATGTAATTGGCAAGGAAGCGCATAGAATGCTAATACGCTACTTCTTAGCAACGTCAGACAGACCTCACTGTAGCCTCAGGCTAGGTTCTCAGACGCAAAGCCTGAGCTTTGTTCGGCTGAGAACTAAGCGTGGTACAGCGTGCTTCATTTGACTGTTGCGAGACGCGAGTATAATGTTTTACCCATCCCACTTGACATCAGAAGTGGGATTAATTTGGGACGTCAACCTAATAGCTTAAGAAACGACCTTACGACTTTATGCAAGTGATTGTGCTGTGTGTGGGAGGTATTATTATTTACGCTAGTTTTATCTCGAACGAATTTCTCTATGCCATTTCGTGTGGGTTGAAGTTCCACACTCGACTTGGGACGGTGTACATGGCAAAGAAGCGCGTACATAGAATGCAAATACGCTACTTCTTAGAAACGTCAGATAGACCGCACTGTAGACCCAGGCTAGGTTCTCAGACGCAAAGCCTGAGCTTTGTTCGGCTGAGAACTAAGCGCGGTACAGCGTGCTTTATTTGACTGTTGCGAGACGCGAGTATAATGTTTTACCCATCCCACATTGACATCAGAGGTGGGATTAATTTGGGACATCAACTTGATAAAAGACATTTTGACATTATGGTTTAGTCTAGTATTATTCCCTATCGCGCATTCTACATTTTAAACATTGTACAATAATGAGTGTTCGTGTTTAAAAGCATGAAGTGACATTTAGCTGGAGAGGTCTTTTACCTGAATAATTTTGTACATTTTGTTCTTTTCAAGGTTAAGACAATAGAAAAAATCTATAGCTTCCGCACACACAATCGCTTGTCCCGGTCCTAAACTAGGATACCTTGTGCTATTTTAACCAGGCAAGGGCATTACAAACATGGAAAAATACACGTACTGAGGTCATTGGTACAAATGTACGGCGGCTCCGGGTGGGAATGGAACCCACAACCTTTGGCAAGATAATCAGACAGAAAACCTCTAGACCAATGAGGCAGTCTTTGCGGAGGAAATGTTTATTGTTTTGTCAGACTTGGCATAGGGCAAAAGTTTATTTACCACGCTTTGATTAATTTCATTAAACAACTGCTTAAGGCTCACTTGCGTCAGCCCGCGTTATTTCGAGTTAAATGAGCTACTTACCTTAGGACCTTAGTAGAGAATTAAAATCAATAGTGTTAGTTTTTGATATTTCAACACTGTTTTATTAAATTAGTTCAGTAGCGATGCCTTTTACTCCAGAATAATAAACATTAAAATATACACATATTGACTATTTTTTATGTATAAAAGAAAACCATTGAAAAGTCAAATAAAAATCGATCTAATATCCTTTTCGATTTTTATTTGACTCTCCATCAGGTACGTAATTAGGTATGCTTATAAAGTCCTACCAAGACACGAAAATATTGTTACAAAAAAAAACATTTTTAACACTTAATAGCAGTAAAACAGTCTACGAGCCCACTGCACGGCACAGGGCTTATCTCGAAGAGAAAGTATGGGTTTAATCACTTGGCGCGACTTCCGTGTATAAACGTGTTAAGGTGCTTCGGGGTGCTAACTAGCGCCAATAATGGAAAAGAAATCAATACTCTTCTTCTTATTCAGGCTATATTATGTAGTCCACTGCTGGGCATAGCCCTCCCCTAATGAGCGCCATAGCGCCCTGTCTTCAGCTTGCCGCATCCAGCATCTGCCGGCAGTTTTTCGCAGATCGTCATCCCACCTGGTCGGAGAGCGTCCTACACTACGTTTGCCGAGTCGTGGTCTCTTCTCAAGAACACGTTTACTCCAACGGTTTTCGGTTCTTCGCGAGATATGGCCAGCTCACTGCCACTTCAGCTTGCTGATTGCCTGAGCTATGTCGATAACTTTGGTTCTCTGTCGGATGCATTCGTTACGAATCTTATCCTTCAGAGAAACTCCGCGCATAGCTTAATCAAAACTCAATACTCAATAATTCATTGCATTCCACAAGTATGTACAGATGACATAACTAAAAATATGGATCTTTGTGAACCCTGTAGGGCACGCAATATTATAAATTATAGAAGGCCTTTATAAATTAAGCCTATGACATTTTAATTCTAATTATATTGTATTGTTATCATGACTTGTGTTATAATACGTTTTCATTTAAAAGTGAACATGAGAAATCTTAACAACTGTGACAACTATTTTTATAATCTACGGTCTAGAGCCTAGAATCATCAAAGGACTTAAATCACTTTCCGTAAAAACGGCTGTTTTAGCGGATATCGATTAAAGTTCTAATCTATTGATCAAAGGTTTTAGACTGTACGTTCTAACATTAGTTGTCACAGCTGTTAAGATTTCTCATCTCACTTGGGAAGAGCGCTGGCACGGATAGCCAGTGGTCGCGGGTTCGAATACCTCCATGGGTGGAATTTTTAGCCTCTAAATAGGTTTTTAAAATTGTCCTTAGCACGGGTTAGTGCATTAAAACAAAGAATATAAGATTTCTCATGTTCAATTTTAGATAATAACGTATTAACAAGTTATGACTTTTTTTCATACCTTAAGGCGCTAAGGCTATGTACCGACACTTAGTATGTACAAATTTCGTCAAAAATACACTAGATTTTAAAGTATATTAAATTTTTAAAAACCTATTTAGAGGCTAAAAATTCCACCCATGCCGGGATTCGAACCCGCGACCTCTGGCTATCCGTGCCAGCGCTTTTCCTACTGAGCTAATGGGCGACTCACCAGCATCAGTGAAATTTCGAACCTCTTTACAATATTCTCTGCATTACGTAATTGAAATTACTTTTAGCAATAAGGCCGCCAATTGTACTATGTATATTTGCAATTGTTTTGTATTTGTTGTTTTTCCAGTGTAAAATAAAGAATATTCTTATCTTATCTTATCTTACGTACAGGCAGCGACATCTGGTTGAAGTAATTTGCTTCACTTGCAGCCACGAGTACCTACTTTGCAGTTAGGTTTTACATCGGAATGATATCGCTGTACCCACATTATTATATTCTTTTTAATGCTCTAACCCGTGCTAAGGACAATTTCAATATTCAATTTCTTTAGAGTACATAAAGGACCTTTAAGAAATTGCAAAACTTTAAAGCACACGACGCCAAAGTGCTGCCTAATTGGTCTCGGCTAGACAGAAAACCTAAAATATTAACCGTTACTGAAAATTAACGCTTTATGAAACAATATTCAAGTTATAAGGTGATACTAGAGCCCAAACTATGAGGTGATACAACACAACGATCGCTTTACCTAAAGAAACCGCTTCACGCTATACTCGTACTAGTCTACTGCTGGACATAGCCCTCCCCTAATGAGCGCCATAGCGCCCCGTCTTCAGCTTGCCGCATTCAGCATCTGTTTTTCGCAGATCGTCATCCCACTTAATCGGAGGGCGAGCATCTGCGTAATGAGATGATTTATACATAGAAAGAGAACACTTTATTGTACATAAAACAGGAAATTACACATATCTTATATATATATATATATATCTTAACCTAAGAGTACAGACGGTGGCCTTATCACTAAAAGTGATCTCTTCCTGGCAACCTTTGGATGAACTGGAGTTCAGAGAAATATCTAAATAAATACGATCTTTAATATACACAGCAATTATTTTCAATTAATAAGTAGTTATATACCACTAGGTACTTAGATTTTTGACTTAGACAAATATGACGAATTATTATGTAGGTATTGTAGAAATGTTTTGAAGTCGGTGCCTCAAATTTGCTCGCCTTGTAACGTGGCACCGACTCCAAACTATACTTCCTCAAATTCAATAAATTAATTAATTAATTTGATGAAATTAATTTTATTTAATTCGACTCTTAAATAAATTTCTTGTAAATACCTACATCAAATTTTAAGCTCGTATTCGTTTAAATTATACTGGCCGTCTAAACTAAGTTTTGATCACACTTTAACTTTTTCACACTTTTTTAAAATTGCAATAACTTTTTAAGTGCAGAAGATATACTTTCGAAATAAAAAGAACTCGAAGAAAGCTTAGTTTTGTATTAAATCTCTATGGAAGGTAACGTCCTTTTAAGACATGGCTGAAAAAAAAATGTTTGGCTAGTTTAGGATAAAACAAAATGTAAACTGTAGTAGGTACTTAGTTTTGTAGGTCTGTGTATTACTCTGTTTTAGTGTTGCAGTGTTGTGATGTTGATTTTTATAATCCCTAGACGGCCCACCCAAAAGGACTTTACAAACAGACGGACTCCCTTACAAGAAAATTTTCTTTTAAGTATTCCATCTTTCTTTTTTAGTATCGAACCCAAAAAAACGCACAGTGTAGTGAAGATAAGATAGCGGCAGCATGGGAACCAGTGCTTAAGTGCATGAGACCCCCTTGCTAGAAGTGTGACTGTAGAGTTAATTTTAATTTCAATTAATAATCAATATTTTTAAGTTCATGTAAAATAATTGGTTTATAAATTTAATTTTAACTTCAATTACTAATAATCAATATTATTGACTTTATATAAAATAAAGAAGTTTGCCTATTTTGGAACGTAACTTCATAATTAACTTTTGTAATTTTTGCCGGGGGTAGTAAACTAACAGTATTCAAAAAGATGCCTGTCACCTCAGTCTTCCGAGACCACGGCACCTGAAAAAGTGCTGAAACGTCGGAAAATTGTAAAAATGTAATAAACGAGCATTAATCCAAAGAAAAATTTCCTGTAAGAATTCCATCTTTCTTTTTTTAGCATGGAACCCAAAAAAACACACAGTGTAGTGAAGATAACATAGGCTAAATATATGAAAAGAACACTGATTTATTGCTGGAAATATAGACCGCACAAACTACAGATGAAATTTCTGGACTTATTGTTTTGGAGGTTAACATTTTATGACAAAAGGGTCTAAAAGTGGACCTTTACAAAATAGTTGAGTTTCAGAATAAATGTCTGTTTGTTCTCGCAGAAGGACAAAGTTAATTAGAAAGTACAATGTTGTTACAACTTTAGGGGCGTTAAGGTTTTGTTAATAAGACTTGTTTCTAGATTACAGAGATAATAATTGTAATTTACCTACCCATGGTATTAAGCCCATACTCTCTCTCTGGCTCTGAGAGAAGGCATGTGCCTACAGTGAGAAGTTTATAAGTTGTATTAGGTATATGATATTTGTCTCGCCCGTACATTTTAATATCAGGTATTATTGAAGATACATCTTGTATTCCCAAATGTGGCTTAGATGGCACTAGGGAAATAATGACAAGAACACTTTTTAAGTACGTTTTTGTTTTCGTATACATTTATTTTATAACTATTAAGAAAACTCACGATGTCGTCTGACCATCGTGTCGGTGGTCTGCCTACCAACCTCCTTCCCTCCCTTGGCCACCACTCCGATACTGCCCTGGTCCACCGGCCGTCTTCCCTTCTAGCCAAGTGTCCTCCACTTTAACTCTGTGATCCGCTTACCAACTTCTTCGACCTTGAACGTTACTTAAGTTTTTTTTTTATATTGGGAAGACTAACAGCAACATACAAAGAGTAACAAAAACATTGAACATACAGCAGTCCAATATTATAAGTCTCCACTTATAGAACCTAGCGAACTTACATATTTACCTAGCCTAGAACACTTATTTACCTAGCAAAATACGGTTATCAGCCCTACGTGCCATGGCCTTCAAAACCAGCTGTTGTAAACAAGCGCCCGCGTTTAGACCTTGGTAACTCGGTAACTCTACAAATTCCCGAGATTCTCCCCTGCACGATGATTAAAACATAGCGCGTGACTCCAATTTGGAAACAAATGAATTTCGTGAGCCCAGACGCTTCTTGTTAAATATGACGCACGAAACGACATTATTAGTTTCACTGATGGCTTAATTTAACGTTTTAAAGGTAGGCAGGATGAGATACATTCAAAACGCGCGGTAGCGTCGAAATTTCATGCAAAAGTTTGGTTTTTAATACAAAACGAAGCGAATAGTCAGATACGTATGTGCGTAGTAATGTTTTTTTTATTTGTACTGTCTCCAATCGGAGGTGGAAAATAAATGGGGCTTTTTTCTACTCTGTTTGAACCACTCTCCTTAACGCATGAGAATTTAGACAATCTCACAAACTAATCTATATTTTTTTCAAATTCTATTCCATAATCTGCGAATTAATGAATGTTAGAAGTTGAACTAAACTCTGATTGTAGACTTTTAGTCCGCATCTACTTACGGGTGTTGTTATATCCTGGTCGGAATCTTCCGATATAACAACACCCGTAAGTAGATCCGGACTAAGTCTACAATGTGTTGTGCTTACGAAAGTTAAACTCTGATTTTTATTCTGTAGTATTCTGACATTTTAAAAGTGATGCTACTAAGTGATTGTGTTGTGTGAACTTGTGTGAAAGTTAATATTATTACTAAAAAAGCTCTCCACCGAAAAAGGGATATATTTGACCCATTTGAGGGCAATAACAAATAAAATGCTAGATATTAAAAACCTATTTAGAGGCTTAAAAATTCCACCCATGCCGGGATACGAACCCGCAACCTTTAACTATCTGTGCCAGCGCTCTTTCCAACTGAGCTAATGGGCGACTCATCGGCATCAGTGAAATTTCGAACCTCTTTACACTAAAATTGTCCTTAGCACGGGTTAGTGCATTAAAAATAAAAAATAGTATAATCATGCTAGATATTATTTAATGTTTTACTTACAAAAGTCAAGAAATTATAGCTAAAGTGTAAAGAGATTCGAAATTTCACTGATGCCGGTGAGTCGCCGATTAGCTCAGTTGGAAAGGGCGCTGGCACGGATAGCCAGAGGTCGCGGGTTCGAATCCCGGCATGGGTGAAATTATTAGCCTCTAAATAGGTTTTAAAAAAATGATAACTGTCAAAATTCTACGGAATAAAAGATCTAAGTATAGTTTTCCATTTCAAAATCCAGCTATACCTAATTTTAGAGAAAAAATGGAGAAAAAACCAAATTTATTTTTTTGAGAGATCAGTTTTGTAGAGCGTTATACGCGCTGTGTGGTTTGAAATGAAATTAAATGAATAGATTTTATTCAAAGTAGCGCCGATACTGCGGCTTAATTAACGTTACAAGTCAACTAGGTGTCTATTTCAAAATCCAGATTATTTTGGATAAAAAATGGACAAAAAATACTCCAAACTTAGTTCTTTCAAAGTCCTAAATTATTTCAGTAGACAAATCCTGTTTCAAAAAATGGTTGTACTAGAAGTACTAACTCTCCATCTATCAGAACAATGAACAAGCAGTATGCACGCACCACTCTGGCTGGGTACTATTAGTCCAAACAGAATCGAGCTTTTCGATATCAACCCTTGTATGTCCCCACTGCTAGGGCACGGGTCTCTTCCTGCATTGCACGGCTCTCTTCCTGTCTCTCCTTGCATTTACCTCTCTGTGTTTGTGCGTAGATGCAAATAAATGTTTTTACATCTCTCATGTTCGGTAAGTAGGTTCTTATAACCTCCAAATGGGACTTGTAGGTGACTAAATTAGCGCTCTATGTTAATAATGTAGCTAGAAAAGCCCTAGGGCGGTAAGTAATTAAAAAAAACTCTTCTTTCTTTCAAAAAGTTCGCGTACATCTAACCATCATACTGGCAATAGACATCATGCATTCAGCCCAATGACCAGAGTAGTCGCCTTGCTATTCAGCCCTGTCTTCGTGTGAGTATAATACTCATCAATTTTAATTATCGAACGGCGAAGCTCAATTTAGTTCTTCAAAAAAAATATTAAAAAGTTCTTTAATTGATTCTTTTTAATGAAAAAAGGCTGGAATAGAAAACTTTTACTTTAAATACTGTTTGTTAAATGTTTTATTCTTGTAATGCCGGTTTTTTTCTATTTACCTCACAATCGAGATGTTAAGCAGAATAGTTAGCTAAATAAATAAAAGTTAAATATCTCGGGCTGTCATTGATGCCTTACAGCCCTTGGCTACTAATCTACTATTATTTACCTAACTATCTATCATTACAACAAGGTTAGGCTATGCTCCACCACGCGGGCCAAGTCCGGGTTGGTGGAGGGGTTGTAAGACAGTGGCGGGCCTTACAGCCAGAAGTTATCAAGCCGCCCATGAGACCTCAGACATGGCTTAACGACTGGCATTTCATGACACCCGGTACCAACGGCTTAAGAAGCTTTTGTCGCATTCAAAAAAGAAACAAACCAGCGTACTCGACAGTCATTGTTAAGGCACGCCAATTTTGCTACGGCTTTCAAACAACCTGAAATTCATGGTGTATGGTCACGTGCACTAACATGTATGCATTTTAGAACATTGTCATTGTCAAAATAGTAAATTTCTCATACATCACACTAGAAAAGGTTAACATGACAAGGTTCTAGCGTGTTACAGGTTAGCAACTGTACACCCAAAAGCAAAGCAAGAACCTATGAGGGCAAACTTAACCCATTCAAGTCGGAGAGTCCAATAAAATTTTAAAACAAATTGTAAGGTCGCATCGATGGAGGCGAGCGAATTTAAATTCAAGACGGTGAACTGGGACGTATTGTGGATTAACTTGACGGGGTTTTCTGCATTTATTTAGGAATATTTGTATCCCCACTACTGTGTATGCCACTTCTCGGCAAAGGCTTTCTTTATACTTTATTGCACACGAAACATTAAATAGGACATTACATAAGAAATAAGATGTACAAAGGCGAGCTTATCTCTGTAAGAGATTTCTTCCAGCAAACCTTGGAGAGTCGGAGCAGCAGTAAAAAACGGGTCTGTATACGTGTACAAAATAAATTACATAGACTACAAAAGCCCTTAGCAATAACCTACGCAGAAATAATACACTACATAAACTAAATACCTGTAAATATAAATAAATAAAATACATAGAAAATAATAAATAAATATATAGCTCAAAGATATGATAAAGATAAATAGTGCTCTTTCAACTGCTTCTTAAATGTACCAAATGTGGGACTAGCGCATATTTTCTGTGGCAGTGCATTCCACAGCCTAACCGATTGGACCGTGAATGAGTCACCGTAAGCTCCAGTGTTGTGAGCAGGGATTTCAAGAAGGTGGGAGTTAAGAGTTCTAATTGGCCTATCCCCAGAGTGCAGGTACTGAAACCTTTCTCTGAGGTAGGCGGGAGATGAGGGATTATTAAGAATTTGGTATAATAAGGAGAGTATATGTGCATTCCGGCGAATACGAATTGGGAGCCATTTTAACTCATGACGGAAATGAGACACATGATCATATTTGCGAAGTCCGTATATGTAACGGATACCCAAATGTTGTAGTCGTTCGAGTTTGTCTAGCAGCTCCTCATTGGCATCCAAGTAGCAAACATCCGCATAGTCGAGAAGGGGAAGAAGAAGGGACTGAGCAAGAGTAATTCTGGTTTTAAATGGGAGAAAGTTTTGGAGACGCCGCAGCGAATGAAAAGTCGCAAAGACGCGCCGACTGACTTCACCGACATGCGCGGACCAAGAGAGATGACAGTCAAAGAGCACTCCTAGGTTCTTGGCCTTTGCCGTATAGGCGATAGGCGTGTCGTTAAAAACGACAGAAGGAACCACTGATTGCTTCATCAGCAACTTGTAGAAGTGCGGACTGCCAATAAGCATCGCCTGTGATTTTTTGGGATTCACTAAAAGTCCAAAGTGCCGAGCCCAGTTTTGAATACGCGCGAGGTCAGCATTCAAAATATCAACCGCAGAGTCAAACTCATCCACACTGAAATGCCTGTAAAGCTGCAGGTCGTCTGCGTACAGATGGTATCGAGACGACAACGTGTCAGTGACAGAGTTAATGAAAATTGAAAACAAGAGTGGGGAGAGGACCCCACCCTGGGGGACGCCTGCAGTGAGTTCACACCAATCCGAGGACGTCTCGTCGGAGCGTATGCACTGCTGGCGCCCCCGGAGATAGGTGTCGAACCATTCTGTTACAAGAGGAGATACATTAAGAGAGGCTAGGATAGCTAGAAGGATGTCGAAGTCAACACAGTTGAAGGCACTGCTGAAGTCAAGCAGTGTCAGCACCGTAAGTTGCTTGTTATCTCTAGCGAGACGTATGTCATCAGTGACCTTCAACAGTGCCGTAACCGTGCTGTGACCAGGACGGAAACCGGATTGGAAATTGTTAAGGAGATTGTTTTGGGTGAGGAATGTCGAAAGTTGGGTGTTTACAAGAGATTCAAGAACTTTGGAAAGGAAGGGAAGGATGGATATGGGCCGATATTCTGAGAACGATGATGGATGCGTAGTTTTGGGAAGCGGTATAACGTGGGCTTTTTTCCAGGCGGCTGGAAACAGGCTGGTTACCAAGGAGAAGTTTATAATATGTGTGATAGTTGGAACCAGCCCGTCAATGGCCAGGAGCAGCATTTGAGAGCTGATCTGGTCATTTCCAACCGCTTTGGAGGATATGGAGAGGATTGCTCTCTTAACGTCACTCGTGGTAACAGACTTGAAGGTGAAAGGAACGCAGTCGGGTTTTCGCTGTGAAGAAAGATTATGGAGAGTGACCTTTTTGGCGTTGTCTTCCAAAGTTACTGGAGGCATTGAAAAGTGTTTATTGAGGGCGTCTAAATCAACATTTATGGGGCTTCTATCAGGAGATTTACCGATCCCGAGCGTTTTAAGAAATTTCCAAACTTCGCTAGGGCTGTATTTATCAATTGACTCGTTTATGTGTCGTCTTTTAGCATCCCGACACATCCGACTGCAGCGATTACGTAGCATCTTGAAGCGAGAAAAGTTAACCTCCGTGGGATCCTTCTTAGACTTCCACTTGGCTTGATAGCGCTTAGCCATTAATTCCTTAATGTCTTGCGTGAGCCAGGGTGCAGGTAGATGCCTGACTTTCACCCTTTTCACAGGAGCATGTTTATCAAAAAGGGCCAACACTGCGGAGTTGAAGCGAATCACCTTCTCATCACACGTGATGCTGTCAGTGACCGGCGACCAATCAGTTGCGGCCACATCCTCCGCCAGCGCCTCCAAATCAATCCCTTTAAAACTTCGAAGAAAGAGATATTTTGCCTTTTTTTTAGGAGGATGAACTTTATACGAGACGTAAACAAGATCATGGTGAGAGAAAGGGGCATCAAGCTGGCCAAAAATGGCAACTTTCTGCAGTCGTGACACAAGCATGAGGTCAAGTAGGGAAGGTATGCAATTCGGCGCGTGATGAGTTGGAGATAGGGACAATATATTTAGATTATATGAAGAAATGAGAGACTGCAGCTTGGTGGCTCGGGAATCATTTTTAATAAGGCAAGTGTTGAAATCTCCCAAAATTAGAGAGTCGTCGTAAAGGGGAGAAAATTTATCCAGAAGGGATTCAAGGTTGTTAAAAAAATTTATGTGTAGAGACGGGCTATAGTAGACACCAAGAAGAAGCTTAGAATGACGAAGGGAGATTTCTAAAAATAAATGTTCTGGGGATTCAGTTGCCTGGCTGACTGATTGACTGATTATGATGCATGGGATGTCAGAGCGCAAATATATTGCGACTCCACCACAAGCCCTTACAGTCCTATCATTCCGGATAAGTCGGAAGCCAGGCAAACTAACCATTGTGGACGGTAATGATGGCTTAAGGAAAGATTCAGATACAAGTATAGCATCTATGCGTTGTCCACTGAAGGATGCCAAGAAGTCGGAGTAATGAGCCGTAATGCTTTGTGCATTAATGTGCACAACATTGAAGTTTGGGTGAACATCCTGGAACACCGCATCTAGACGGTCCTACTTATAAAAAATGCTGGAACCATTTTGTTGGCAAAAGACATTTTTATTGTTTATTTTGACTTTTTGTACACATTGTCTATGTCAGTTTTAAATTTAGTTTATGTCTAATCTATAATTAATTGTCTGGTTAAAATATTATTATGATCGAATAAACACGGAATTATAAATAGAAATATATTTTATTTAAAACCAAAGAGTAGGGCACCATACAGTGCATTTATTTAAATGTAGACGCCACTACTAGATGCTTTGTCATTTACACATGAGTAAATTGGTGTACTATTGCTCTAATTGTCCAGCAGTTAATTAGTTTATACAAAGGTTGTCTGTGAGAAATGACTTTTAGTGATAAGGCCGCTGTCTGTATTCTTATCTTAAGAAATAACATCTACATACAAGCACATACATTGCTTATGGTCCCACACTAGGATAGCCCTGTGTCGTGGAAACCAGAAGCAACGACATCACAAATATGTAAACATCCAAGACCTGGAGCTTTTTTTTATCCCCAGCCGGGGTTCGAAATATCTGTGTATTTCCATTTTTATATGTAATAAAGTATTCTCTATCTATCTAATTGTAATTTTAATCCTAAATCTGGTTTACCGAGGTAACCGCACCGCTTGATATTCCCAAATGGCCTCAGGCTGGGTATTTTCCTCTCTATCAACGTGTCTGGCCCTCGTACTATACAATTTAACCTTAACTAGTTCTCAACAATTCATACTTAGTGGTAGTAAAGATCTAACTACATTATAACAGGCCTGCAATGTGCGGACTGCATGATTTCAATCTAAAATAGTTTCTAAATACTCATTGAATTAGAGACTACATTACAAGTGAAAAACAACCATTCCAGTGTTGTGCCCGTGCGATTTTTTTCTCTCAATAAATAAAAAAAAATAAATAATAAGATAAGATAACTATATTATTTTCAATGCACTAACCCGTGCTAAGGTCAATTAAAAAAAATATATCATATTCAATATTCTCTGTACCTACGTAATACAGAGAATATTGTAAAGAGGTTAGAAATTTCACTTTTGCCGGTGAGTCGCCCATTAGCTCAGTTAGAAGAGCGCTGGCACGGATAGCCTCTAAATAGGTTTAAAAAAAAGATAAGATAAGAATATTCTTTATTGTTCACCAGAGCACATATTATAAAACATGTAACGATACAAAGTACAATTGGCGACCGTATTGCTAAAAGCAATTTCTCCCAGACAACCTTATGACGGAAAGTTATGACTTATGACGGAATAATGTTTACAAAAAACAAGCTTTGCTTCCTTAACATAGCGGAGGATACCCTGCGACCAGGTGGAGCGACGTCATTCGCAAAGAGGTAGGCAGTGACTATAAAGGAAGAGCTGGAAATCTGACACCGGCCGATTATGGAGATAATGATGGAGGTTATTTTTCTAGTTACATAACTTTAACTAAAGAATACCGAAATTGTCATTTCCATCCCTCGTTCCTTTAGAAAACTGATTGCCTGGGGTGTCCACATACCTCTGGGCTTGAAATTACTCGTCCGTTTTTGGAATGCGTGATACTTTAAGCCCAAATTCTCTCTCAGAGAGAAGGCCTGTGTCTTGTAGTGAGACGTTTAGTGATTACACCAAAAAAATATTTATTTACAAAAACCTATTTAGAGGCCAAAAATTCCACTCAAACCCGCAATCTCTGGCTAACCATGCCAACCATACCGTGGCACGGTGAGCCAGAGGTCGCGGCTTCGAGTCCCGGCATGGGTGGAATTTTTAGCCTCTAAATAGGTTTTTAAAATTGTCCTTAGCACGGGATAGTGCATTAAAAAAAATATAAATATATATTCATTTATCCACAAAAAGTTTGCAATAATGTATGTTTATATTTTTATATATTTTATCATTTTAGTTTGTCTCGATTTGAAACTCGGTGAGTTACGAAAAGGCCCGTGCTGAAAATCAGTGCTGTGATGTACTGAGCTCGAGGCCATTTTACCGCTGCATGTAATATGTACATTATTATATGTACATTATATGTACATTAGTATGTACATTAATTACAAGCCGAGGCAAGACCTTTTTGTCTTCATTTGTAATTCACACGCTATTAGATAAATATCTCTTTAAATATATAGTATAAAAATGAATCGCTAAATGTGCTGGTAAGCGCAAATCTCGAGAACAGCTGAACCGATTGCGCTTATTCATTTTTAGAATATTCCTTGAAGTACGAGGATGGTTCTTACGGAGGGGAAAAAAAAAGAATCGACTGTTAGACGGTACGAAGTTCGCTGGGTCAGCTAGTTGTCATTTATATGTGACATATCTTCGATGTTTTGCAATAGTTTTATTCTTTGTTTTGTTCGTCACTTGTGTTTTTCTTCTTTCTTAATTGTTTTGCCACTTTCTTTCTAGAAGGGTAGAGTCTTCAACGGAGTTCTCAAGAAGGCAGAGTAACAGCGGTAGAAGAAAACCCGTGGCTATTAGGCGGGAGGGGTGGCCCGGGAGTCGTTGGAAGGATTAAAAGCGCGCGCGAACTGCCACTGTAAATTTATTAAACCTGTCTCAGGGATCGCGAGCGAAATTCCAGAGTGGAGGCGCGTTTAGACGAAGTGTCTACTTGCTTCGTTTTTGGTCAGGCAAGTAGACACGCCGATGTATATTGATATTTTAATGCTTATCTCAGCGTAACTTGTTACGCAGCTGGATGGGGTGCACGCTTGTGCCTACGACATACATATTTTGTCAAATAACGTTAAAATTTAAATACAGAGAAATTTCGCAGTAGTTCAAAATAGGTCGTGCACTGCCAAAAATAGAGCGCACTCTATGCTATAGTACTCTTGTGAAGATGTTTTTCATTTAGCAATACAGGCAATACGGACCATTTTCTTAATTTCAAAGGACTAATATTGGAATAGCTTGGAACGTTTCAAACATGTTTAGAACGTAGGACTAGATAAGAATGACACAAACTTTCAAATGCTCAGCAGGAAGATAGGACGCCTGATTTCTACCCTTGAAAACATTTCCTAATTTAAATAATTGGAAATAAACCCCATAAATGTATACACACTTTGCATCATTGCAGCCCTTGACATTAACGTAATGAGATGATTTATTTTTAACGCACGGCTTTTGTTTCTTTAAATTAATTTTTTTATTTTATTTGTTATTAGATTTCGTAATGTATCAGCTTATCAAAAGACAGTACCTATTGTTGCGAAAATATTTATGTAAATTGTATATATTTTTAGAAAACATCACAATATTTGTATTATTGTTGTAAATATTTGCCGCACTGTACGACTTTACTATTAAAATTTAGGTGCAATAAAAGTATTAATAATATTAAAATATCGACCATTGATTTTTTTGTAAATTATTATATACCCAGTGTCAGTAAAAATCAATCTAATGACACCTCTCAAGCTAAATTCCATCTTTCACACAAACATAAATAAAATCGCTGTCGAGTCGCTCGTAGCTAAACTCACATGTAAATACGCAGTTTTTGCCGACTAAACGCTCCACGAGGTTTAGTGATTCCGAAATAAGGCACGGAACTTTTAAAACGTTTTATTGTTCTTCTTCTTGGCCGTTGTGTTTTGGAATTAAGTTTATTTTTTTATTTATTTCATTGCACGCCGTTTTGTAATGCGATAAGGGAATTGTTTGTTGGATTTGTTCTACTGCGAGTTTCCTTTTTGGGAATTATGTTTTCTTCGTAACAACTTTGCGATTGTAGATTTAAAGAAAGTTATGATGATGTCTTAGTAAAATTGGTCTGTAGAGTTCCGTACCTCAAAAGGAAAAACGGAACCCTCTTACGATCACTTTGTTGTCTGTCCGTCTGTCTGTCGAGACCCTTTATCTTGAGAACGCGTGAAGGTTCCAAGTTGAAATGAAACCCACATACTTAAATCTTTTTTTTTGTGTGTGTGTGTGTTTAACCTATTATTAATATTTTATGTGTTCTTGATGAAAATTTATTGGAAATCGTACTGTGCATGTATTTTTTTTATTAAGTGTGACATGTTTTGTAACTATTTTATTTTGTATTGACATTTTTATCTTAATATCTGTGACATGTATTATTTCGTTATGTTTTAAATTTTGTGATGTAATTTATAAGTATGAAAAATGAAGTTGCTTAAATATACAGTCAAAAATATGTATAGAGTACTTACTTTCCGTTGACTTAAGAATTATAAAATTTGGCAAGACATATTTTTAATATATTTTCAATTATATATATATTTTTTATTAATTTTTATAATGATAAAGCTCGAATAAAACTGCGCGACAAGGTTCCTAAACTATTTATAATAATATTAATTGTAAGCACCTACAAATTTGTATGTAAGCCTCGGTGGGTGAGCCCGACACGCACTTGTAAATTTTTTTACTGTACGGATCACATCAACAACACTTTTACATATGACTTTGCTAATTAAACTTTTTATGTCCTGAACAATAAATTATATACGGTCTTTTTTGTAAAACATGATTCCTTATAACACTCATCAGAATCAGTTTAAAGTCTGTGATAAAGTAACTACAGATTATTTAAAGTACCTAAGCGGAATCGTGTTTATATAAATATGACCGTTTGTGTTTAGGGTGCTATTAACTAACGTCATAAATGAAATAAAAATCGTAAGCTGTTACGATTTACACCAAAGGTTACACTAACCCGGACTTGGCCCTCGTGGCGGAGTATGGCTTAAGCTTTCTGCGATGCAGAAAGAGACCCGTGCCCCAGCAGTGGGTACATACAAGGGTTGATAACGAATTATGTGCTGGCTATCTGAGTCTATTGGCCCTCTAGCCTTAGTTTAGGGTAAAACGTTAATGAGTAAACGTTATTTTTTTGCTGATATTGCGCTATATGTTAAGGTAAGGTAACAGGCCGCGCCAGACGTTGCCACGTCTGTCAGGGCTGTCAATCCTGATCCATCGCTATCATCATCATCATCAGGCTATATTAGTCCACTTCTGGACATAGCCCTCCCCTAATTAGTGCCATAGCGCCCTGTCTTCAGCTTGCCGCGTTCGGTATCTGCCTGCAGTCTTTCGCAGATCGTCATCCCACCTGGTCGGAGGGCGTCCTACACTACGTTTGCCGAGTCGCGGTCTCCACTCAAGAACACGTTTACTCCAACGGTTGTCGGTTCTTCCCGAGATATGGCCAGCCCACTGTCACTTCAGCTCGCTAATTCTCTGAGCTATGTCGATTACTTTGGTTCTCTGTCGGATGCAAGTATATGCAATACGGTACCTCTAATACTTCTAAAATACATAGTTAGAATATTTTCGGGGCTTAATCGCGTACCTAGTAATTTATTGCTTTTGCCGAAGATGCGAACGGGTGCCAGCCATCAGTCTTCTCGTGACCACGATGACTGTACGTCGTCGAAACGTCGAGGTAAAATAGCAATAAATTACTACGCGATTAAGCCCCGAAAATATTCTAACTATGTTTACAAGTCGCGAAACTTTAAAATATGTTCTAATAATACGTTTATTGAAAATGTGAACATTATAAATCTTAGCGCACCGCGCAAATAGTTAGCAACCCGGTGCCTTAACATACAGCCAATATTATCAGCACGGCTGAATGCAGGTCAGTACCGATCTTCATAAAAAAAAAACAAACCTACGGCTCAAAACGAATGAATTTTGAACTAAAAATCCGTCAATCAACAGTGAAACGTTAACCCTCGCTGTGGGGCCGAAATTTAATCTAACGCCGAAATGGCCTAGTCAATAACTAGCACGAATCCATTTCGGGATCCCAACTGACATGTTGCGACGTGTTTACGATTGATATGCTACGACACTGCAGGCTGCAGTTTTCCCCGTTTGTATTGTTTAAAAAAAAAACTAAAAAAAAAATATTGATCGACTGTATGGATTGAAAAAAAGTTAAAAAAGCAAAATAATGAAATGAAAAGGTTTTATTCAAAGTAGCGCAGAAACTGCGGCTTAATAAACGTTACAATTCAAACTAGGTGTCCATTTCAAAATCTAGATAATTGTGGAGAAAAAATGGACAAAAACTCCAAACTAGTCTTTTCAAAGTCAAAGTTTTCAAAAACAAAACCTAAGATAGTTTACATAATTAATATAAAACATAGAACTCATGCATTGTACTGGCTTTAATTCCATACATCACTGTCATTTAAATAATCGTTTATGTTATAGTAGCCCTTTTGGCACAAAGTGTGTTTAACATATTTTTTGAACCGCGTTTCAGGCAAGCTTAATAGTCTATTATTATTGTACCATCGGTTCTTCGGCATGTGGGACTAACCCACTACTACTTCAGCTTGCTAATCCCATTGGCTACGTCAGTCCCTGAGTTCTTTAGTTTTGGTTCGTCGTCGTCGTCAGGCTATACTATAGTCCACTGCTGGACATAGGACCCCTAAAGAGCGCCACGTTGGGGATCGCAGTTCGGTGGAATTGTACTGCAGGGGGCGCTGCTGCCCACCCCCCGGTTTGTGTCCCTTAGTCGCCTTTTACGACACCCGCGGGAAGAATTGGGTTGAACCCAATAGTTTTGGTTACTTCATAGTAACTAAACCGAAGAACTGAAAAGATTGCATTTTTAATTACTAGTCACATAATTGTGACTTTCCATCCTCTCAGATTTCAGGGTGTATTCTATAGCCCAGTCCACAAATCTTATCTGCCTAGGGGAGAATGACGTCACGATAAAACTTTTATCCCTTTACCGGCTAGCGCCATCCTGCTTTATTTCACCATGTAAAGCGAGATGCCTTTACCCGATAGTCTGATAAAACTTCTATCTTGAACTTGAAGCTCCTCTAGCAGATCATCGGTCCAATGAGCCCGTGGGAGTCCCACACTGCATTGTCACTTTTCGTTTTCCTAAGAAACCCTCTTCTTCTTTAGGCTATATTATTTAGTCCACTGCTGGACATAGCCCTCCCCTAATGAGCGCCATAGCGTCCTGTCTTCAGCTTGCCGCATTCGGCATTTGCCGGCAGTTTTTCGCAGATCGTCATCCCACCTGGTCGGAGGGCATCCTACACTACGTTTGCCGAGTCGCGGTCTCCACTCAAGAACGTTTACTCCAACGGTTGTCGGTCTTTCGTGATATACTCGTATGGCCAGCCCACTGGCATTTCAGGTTGCTGATTCTCTGAGCTATGTCGATAACAATAGAAACCTATCTATCTTAGACTAATTGCCTTGTAATGTTCCTCTCATTTTCCGTCAACACTTCAGGGAAAGACCTTAGCATTCAATTAGCTAATTAATTTATGAAGTGCCGAAGGTTGCGCCCGCCGCGCTGGCCAGACACTGAAAAACAACGTGAATTAAAAAGGAACCACACTATGATGATGATTGAATGTATGATTTAAAAAAAAACTGCAATAAAGAATATTCTATCTATCTAAACTTTTAGTGATAAGACCGCCTTCTGTAGTCTTAGGTTAAGAACTATATGTGTGAATTCCATTTTATAAAGTAAAGTCTATTATCCGCCGCTGTCTGTACTCTTAGGTTAAGAAATATCTGTGTAATTTACTTTTTTTATGTACAATAAAGTGTTCTCTATCTATATCTAAACGATACCCAAAAAAATTAATAATGAAAGTTTTAGTTCAAAAACTAGGACATTTACATGTTATTATAAACATAAATACATTAATTTGTTTAATCAGTAGGTAAATAAAAAAAAACACATAATTAAAAGTGTAAAAACGAAATAACATGATTCGCGGTTGGCACAAACACAGTAATATATTTAACAGTGGAACACCGGCCTCACATTCGGAAGGTCTTGGGTTCAAGTCCCGGCATGGACCAACGACTTCGTTTTCTAAGTTACGTACATTTTTGAAGGTGTAGTAAACTGTGAAGGAAAACATCACGAGGAAACCGGAGTGTCTGGGGTATTCATACCTCAGTACTTGAAATTGCCAAATTGCGGTGGACACATGTGTCCTGCAACTCCTGCAGTGAGCCGTATATACAGTACATAAAAAAGTAGTGTCTAGAGACAGAAGTGGAAATGGGCGGTACACCTGTATGCTTAGTGCGAGTTTTTTAACTACTCGATCGCGTTTACGTAAACTCATATTTCTATGGCATCGAGGAAGCGCCACCTAGCGACAAGTATGGAAATTAAAATTGCTGAGTGCGAGTTGTAATGATTTACGTAGAGAAGTGAACACGTTTACCAACCAAAACACGAATAAACGCGAGTGCGAGTTGTAATGTGACATCGTTTTGTCAGTTCGAACGGTTAACTTACTCATACTCACTACTCAATGCTCGATTAACGCCGTAGTAAAGTTATTCGATTGGATCTGTCAAACTCGCACTAAGCACTCTGGCGAAGAGGTAATGCGGCAGGCGAAAATGGGACGCATGGCTTAGATTCATATATCTGCCCGACAGATGGCACTACATGCAGAACAACGTCTGTTAGGTCCGCTAGTTTTATACAATAATTGTGAAAGTTTTTGAATATGTTTGGATGTTTGTTACTCAATTACGCCAGAATGACTGAACGATCAGCCGGATGCATAGGTGAGGAAGATTTGCCAACGATTGGGTGTCTTTCAGACCAGGTTTCAGGCCAGGTAGAGAAACTAGACGGTAGCAAAACGATCTGGTCTGAGACCCCAACACATGTCGGAGCAGTTTGAGACGGGAGGTTATCTTTCAGGACAGACAGGCAGTTAATAAGGGTTGTCTACGTAACCCTAAAAAGTACAGCATATTCGTGATCGAATCAAAGCATTGCTCAATGGTATTTTATTAGAATAATACCGTTGTTATGTTGATTTCTCATGTGTGTCTCGTTCAATAAAGAAAGAATTGTGAAAGGGTCGTGAGTGTACAATTCGCTACAACGAGCCTGACATTATCAGACAGATCAGAAATTTATAGAAAAGACCTATGCTTAAAAGTGGGCAAAGGTGCTAATGATATGATTTGCCAATACAAATAGACCCTTATCAAAATGCATGAATGCTTGTTCAATGTTTTTATACGTGAAACGTATGCACGTAAACGCGAAAGTAACTTTTAGGAATCTTTAATTAATTTTTTTCCAAGTCCGGATTAGTAGAGGCTTGCAAGACTAGTGGCTGGTCGTGCGAATTTTTCATAAACGACATTTAATCGACGGTGATCCTTTTATCCATCTTGGTTAGTGATAGGTAAATTTGGAATTGTGTCCAAACAAATACAAGCTTCAGACTGTAAAGTTTCAGAACAATATACAATTAATTTACGAACACAAAATTCAGTTTTCTGTTATTTATTCGACAGCTTCGTGAAAGTTCAATTTGTTCGGGAAACGTTCGCAAATGCAGTTGCAGTTAGAACTGTTCCATTCCTGCCAATTCCTAAGCGCAATTTCAGATAAGTTTTAAAGACTAGCGACCTCATATCAAAACACAATTCCTGAGACACACCAAAAAAGGTGACTAAATTAGTCTGCGGTGGGGCTTTTAAAAGGAGATGAATGAATTAGTCACAGATTCTAAAGAGAAGCGCTCGTGGCCTAGTGGAACCGAGCGATTGGAATCAATCACTTGAGTTAAGCTGCTGTGTGGTGTCGGCCTAGAGAATAGCACCAACCCAATTCTTCCCGCGGGTGTCGTAAAAGGCGACTAAGGGACACAAACCGGGTGGTGGGCAGCAGCGCTCCCTGCAGTACAATTCTACCGAGCTGCGATCCCCAACCCGCATGCCCAGCGTGGGGATTATAGGCATTTCCCCCTATGATAGCACAACGTGGCGCTCTTTAGGGGAGGGCTATGTCCATCAGTGGACTAGTATAGCCTGACGACGACTTGAGTTAAGCATCAACAGCCGCGCTCAGGTGCAGGATGGGTGACCATCCCGTGCATTTTCCGAGCGCTTCCGTGGTTCGCAAGGCACGTTAAGCTCTTATCGGCTGTCATGTATCGGCAGTCGTAAAGCCAAGTCACAGTCCTTATGGGCAGTTTGATAACTTTTGACTGTAAGGCCCACTACTGTCTTACACCTTCCGGCCGCCATCGCAACTGAGTTTTGCAACCAGCTGCGATGGAGGATTTTTCATTCTTTGTTGGCAACTGGTTGCGACAGATTTTTACTTAACAGGCAATGAAAAATCCTCCATCGCAACTGGTTGCGAAAGTCAGTTGCGATGGCGGCCGGAAGGGTCTTACAATCCTCCACCAACCTGGACTTTGTGGAGTATTGCCTAACCTTCCTGCCATGCAGGAAGAGACCCGTGCCCCAGCAGTGGGGACATACAAAGGATTGTGGCAACATTGTAATTATCGTTCACTCACGGGCACGATGGATTTCCATCGATTGACCGCTCACTCATTCAATTCAATCATTCACTCGGTAACTCGGTCAATCGTTCTTCTCTCCGCTACGTCTGTGACAGCAGGACGTGCTCGTGGGATTTTTGGTTATAAAGAGACGCTATAACCTCAGGTGAATAGGAAACTGTTTCTGATTGTCATTGTATTTGCTGTTGTGTGCTGGTGTGAAATAAAAGCCTTAATTTTGTAAAGAGACTGACGTTATTGACGCCGCCATCCTCTAAAGTGGTGACCCCTGACAGAACACTGTCACGCGAGGTTTTTGTTACGCCGCCGCTCCGTCGCACCGCGTTCATACCATGACGCTCAACAGAAAATGGGGCTAATCGGCCCTGCCCCGCTGCTGCTCCGCTGCCACGCCGCGCCGCCCTGCGCCGCTAGGCGCTTACTTCAGCGCGCCGCCACGCGGCCGCCGCACTGCGCCGCCACGCGGGCGCCGCCCTGCGCCGCCAAGCGTTCGCTCCATCGCGCCGCCACGCGGCCGCCGCACCGCGCCGCCCACGGCAGCCGCCGCCACGCGCCACCGCGCTGCCACACGGCGCCCGCGCCACCGCGCTGCCACACGGCGCCCGCTCCGCCGCGCTGCCACGCGGCACCCGCGCTGCCACGCGGCGCCCGCTCCACCGCGCTGCCACGCAGCCGCCGCCCCGCGCCACCGCGCTGCCACGCGGCGCCCGCGCTGCCACGCGGCGCCTGCTCCACCGCGCTGCCACGCGGCCGCCGCCTCGCGCCACCGCGCTGCCACGCGCCTGCCGCGCCCGACCTTTCGTGCTGCCCGCCCTGCTAAGCCCACGCTGAGTGCCTGCCGCGCCGACGCGGCGCGCGCCCTCTGAGCCACGCCGCTTGTGCCCGCCGCGCCCGCCGCATCGGCGACGCTCGCACCGCTTGCGCTGCTCGTGCCTGCGCCGACGTTGCGCGCGCCCTTGTGCCACGCTGCTTAAGACCGCGTCCGCCGCACCGGCGCCGCCGCACGTGCCGCTCGTGCCAGCACTTGCCGCGCCGGCGCCGTTTGTGCCGCGCCGGCAGCACTGGCATCACCTGCACCTACACCTCACGCCGCGCCGCGCTGAGTGGCGCCGTCGACGACTGATCCTCCGCCTACGCGCACCCGGCACCCGTTGCTGCGACGTGCGACGCGTCCTGCCTGCCATCCGGCCACGCGCGCCCGGATCGATGGCCGGCTGCCACGGGACATCGTGAACCTCGTTTACAACGGACGCGGGGTAACCCTCACTGTATTTCGCTAACTTTATACTTAGATTATCCTATTTTTAGGTTATTTAGTTAGTGTATTTACCAATCAAAATGTTGCCAGTAACGAAATCACTTGACAGTAGTGTGCAGGACGGTCGGGATAGGTATGAGGGACCGCAGGTTGCCAAGGTGGCATGTAAGCTACCACCATTTTGGTCAGGAAAGCCAACCTCGTGGTTTAGTCAGGCAGAGGCATGTTTCGCCTTAGCTGGTATCACAGCGGAGGACACTAAATATAACCACATTGTGGCCAGCCTCACCGAGTCCGTGATAGACGTGGTAGAAGAGGTAGTGAACAACCCACCGGCCGAGAACAAGTACACTCATTTAAAGTCAGAGCTAATAAGTAGGCTCTCATTATCTAAGGAAAAAAGATTAGCACAATTGTTAGGGGATGAGGAATTGGGTGACCGGAGGCCTACCCAGTTTCTCAGACACCTTCGGACCTTGGCAGGGACTAGCATAGGGGACGACTCCATTGTACGCCAGCTGTGGCTCCGCCGCCTGCCGGAGCATATCCAGGCCATACTGGCTGCTCAGGCAGACCTACCATTAGATAAGGTGGCCGAGCTTGCAGACCGAATCGCGGAGGTTTCGCCCTCTACCAGAGTCATCTGCGCGACCACTGCTCCGGACCCTCTTCAGGACCTTGCCCGCCAGGTAAGTGAGCTGACTCGCCAGGTGGCAGCACTGCAGAGAAGCAGGTCGCGCAACCGATCTCCATCAGCGACTCCAAACCGATCCAGAGGGGCTACACCAACGCGAAATGGATGGTGTTGGTACCACAAACGTTTTAGAACAAAGGCCACAAAGTGCACTGGTAATTGCAGTTTCACGAAAAACACCCGGAGCAGTCAGTAGTGGCGGCTACTGACTGTCTTCCTGCTGGCCGCCGCATCTTCGTTACCGAACAACGCACTAAACGTCGGTACCTCATTGATACTGGATCGGACCTCTGCTGCGCACCTCGCAGCTGGTTCCCAGGTCGCAAGCAGTCGCAGGACTATGGCCTAACAGCTGCGAATGGCAGCAGCATTAGAACATATGGTTTGGTTTCCCTACATCTCAATTTAGGTCTTCGACGCGAGTTTGTGTGGCAGTTTGTCATAGCGGATGTTGACATTGCCATAATTGGCTCAGATTTCTTGGCTCATTACCATCTTCTGCCGGACTGCCGTACCAAGAGGTTAGTGGACGCTTCTACTGGACTCTCCTCGCCTGCTACCAGCGCTACAACTGACCAGGCCAGTATTAAGTCCATAATCTCCGGAAACTCGAGTTTCACACAATTGCTAGCCGAGTTCCCCGATATAACTCGCCCGCACGGCCTCCCAAGAGTGATCAAACATGAGACTGTACACCACATTAATACTACTAGCGGCCCACCCGTCTCCTGCCGTCCCCGCCGCCTGGCTCCTCAGAAACTTACTGAGGCCAAGAAGGAGTTCGAGGACATGGTGAGTTCCGGGACAGCGAGGCTCTCCAAGAGTTCATGGTCCTCTCCATTGCATATGGCCCCTAAGAAGGAAGACGCCTGGCGTCCATGCGGCGATTACCGCGCCCTGAATGCCAGGACCATCCCTGACTGCTATCCGGTACGGCACATTAATGATTTTTCTCACAATTTAGCCGGAGCCACGATATTCAGCACGATAGATTTAGTTAAAGCCTATCATCAAATCCCTGTGAGCGACCCTGATATTCCCAAAACAGCTATCACAACCCCCTTTGGGCTTTTTGAATTTCCTTTTATGACATTTGGTCTGCGCAATGCCGGCCAGACGTTCCAGAGATTTATTGATGAGGTTACTCGGGGACTGCAATTCTGTTTTCCTTATGTCGATGACATTTTAGTCTATTCAAAGGACAAAAGTCAACACATAGAGCATCTCCGAATTCTTTTTCAACGTTTGCAGGATTATGGGGTCGTAGTAAATCCAGCTAAGTGCATCTTAGGAGCTAGTGAGGTATTATTCTTAGGTTTTCATATCACCGCAGAAGGTACTCGTCCTCCCCCAGACCGCATTAAAGCCCTTGTAGATTATGCCCCTCCCAAAACTGTTCAAGGCATGCGTCGATTTCTGGGAATGATGAACTTTTACCGTCGTTTTATCCCTCACGCTGCTAAGAATCAAGCACCATTGATTAACGCACTCACGGAGCTCCAAGGGAAAGGTGCGAAGCCATTCATATGGACACCTGACCTCCTTCAGAGTTTTGCGGCCTGCAAGGAGAGCCTAGCTCAAGCTACCTTGCTGCAGCACCCCGTGCTTGACGCTCCGCTCGGTCTTTTCACTGACGCGTCGAGCATCCACATTGGTGCTTGCCTACAACAGTTGGTTAACGGTCAGTACGTCCCTCTAGCTTTCTTCAGCAAGAAGCTTACACCGAAGCAAATTGAGTGGCCGGCCTACTACCGGGAGCTGCTCGCCGTTTACGAGAGCGTGCAACATTTCCGGCATATACTGCAGGTCCAGCATGCCACGATTTTCACTGACCACAAACCGCTGCTGTACGCTTTCGTCCAGCGGCGAGAAAAGCTACCCCCTCCACAGCTTAACCAGCTATCCTTTATCAGCCAATTTACCACGGACATCAAGTATATAAAAGGTGAGGACAATGTGGTAGCTGATACGATGTCACGTATAGAAGCCATCGCGCTCGAGCAGGACTACGAAGCCCTAGCAAAATCACAGGAGACTGACACCGAGCTCGCAACACTGACTGGTTCCTCTGGACTGAGCTTGACTAAGGTAAATATTCCAGGAACCAATGTCTATGTCACTTGCGACGTATCCTCGGGAAAAGCTCGCCCGTACCTAACTCCCCGGTTTCGCCGTGCGGTGTTCGACAAGTTGCACAACCTGAGTCACCCCGGCGCAAGGGCAACAACCAAGCTGGTTACCGAGCGGTACGTATGGCCATCAGTTAGGAAGGACTGTAGAGAATGGGCCCGGTCTTGCCTAGCATGTCAACGCAGCAAAGTGTCGAGACATATCTCAACGCCGATGGGCAGCTTTAACCAACCATCTGGGCGTTTCATGCAGGTTCATATAGACATTGTAGGTCCCCTACCAGTTAGCAACGAGTTCCGCTACCTCCTCACTGCCATAGACAGAGCGTCCAGATGGCCGGAAGCATGGCCCATGCGCTCCATCACAGCAGAGGAGGTTGCTGAAACATTCACCCGGGAATGGGTCTCTCGGTTCGGCGTCCCCGTGACACTAACTACAGACCAAGGTACGCAGTTTGAGTCGGATCTATTCCGCCGCCTCATGGTCCAGTTTGACACCAAACGGGTAAGAACCACTTCATATCATCCTTGTGCCAATGGCATGATAGAGCGCGTGCACCGACAACTTAAAGCGTCCCTTATGTGCCACGAAGGCGCATGGACCAAGGCCCTACCTTTGGTACTGCTGGGTATGCGTGCAGCCGTCAAGGAAGACCTGAAAGCCACTGCAGCTGAGATGCTGTATGGCGAACCCATCCGCCTCCCTGGTGAGCTACTAGTTCAACAAACTAACCCAACCTCCGTCGACAACCCAGCTGATTTCGTCGTACAGCTACGGCGGAAAATGGCTGCCATTCGTCCGGTACCTGCTGTACATCATACCACAAAAACGCCATTCGTTTTTAAGGAACTGGCCACGGCGACACACATCTTTTTACGCGATGACACCATCCGCCGGTCCCTGCAACCTCCATACACAGGGCCCTACTCGGTTATAGGGCGTTCCAGAGATGGTAAAACCATTACTATCAGTCTAAAAGGTAAAACAACAGTAGTTAGCGTAGACCGTGTTAAGCCAGCGTTCCTGAAACGGACCCCGCAGTCAGGTCATGGGGACCAGCCTCCCCCGCAGCCGGTTTCTGCCAAGCAGTCACTCGTGCCACCAACCCAGGTGGGCTCGCCTTTCTTGCAGCCTACCATGGACCCATCCCCGGTCCAGGTAGCGCCGCCTCTACCTGTGGTCCATTCGCCTGTACCGACCCTACCTGCATTCATTAAACGCACCCGTTCAGGGAGACAGGTTAGGTTTAAAAACATAAAAGATTGGTAAATACAGTAATTAGGCATCTTGTATTCTTTTCATTTCACAAAGGTGTAACACATGTTGTGCAGGAGTATAGTTATGTAAATACTCAAAGGTAAATAAAACAAAGTTTGTATAATTTTGGAACAATATTTAATAATTTTGTTTTTGTATCCACAAGAGGTCTTTAATAATAGGCTTGCATATATTAAGTTAGGATATGTTATAGTAAGTTAAACATGTCATGTTGTTTAACTCCCTACTGTGTCTAAGCAAGGCTGTATGCCTGATTTTGCTGTGTTTAAGGTAATATTAAGCTCGCTACATTATAGTCATACATACCTTTTATGCCATTCTAAATAATATGTAGTGCTATGTTTTCTGTAATATTAAGTTTGCCATATACAGCCAGTATACTTACCACATAAGTCTAGGTAAACATTTGCAATGTAACCTTTATAGTATATCCCACTTACCATTCTCCGTAGGGGGGTGGTTGTGGCAACATTGTAATTATCGTTCACTCACGGGCACGATGGATTTCCATCGATTGACCGCTCACTCATTCAATTCAATCATTCACTCGGTAACTCGGTCAATCGTTCTTCTCTCCGCTACGTCTGTGACAGCAGGACGTGCTCGTGGGATTTTTGGTTATAAAGAGACGCTATAACCTCAGGTGAATAGGAAACTGTTTCTGATTGTCATTGTATTTGCTGTTGTGTGCTGGTGTGAAATAAAAGCCTTAATTTTGTAAAGAGACTGACGTTATTGACGCCGCCATCCTCTAAAGGATTGATAACCTTCTAAAGAGTGACATAAAGGATTCGTGTTTTTATAAATACGTAACGGTTTTACCCTCGGTAAAAATATAGGGTTCCACTTTTGAACACGGGCAAATTTGACTTTGAAGAAAGTTTGAAATCATAAAAGAAATATCAGCAGTTCCAAAGTAAAGTTACCACTTCTATCTACAGCGCCTACTATTGGGCCTCTTCTGTGTCACGCCAAACCAACCGGTCTGCCCACTGACTGTCGACCCGCTGTCGGCGACCAATATTATGTGCGAAGCGCTCGTGGCCTAGGCGAACCAAGTGATTGGAATCAATCACTTGGTTACGCAACAACAGGCGCGGTCAGGTACAGGATGGATGAGCGTCCCGTGACTGCTAGTGGCATTTTTCCGAGCGCTTTCGTGCTTCGCAAGGCACGTTAAGCCATGTCAGAGGCCTTATGGGCGGCTTGATAACTTCTGACAGTAAGGCCCTCCACTGTCTTACAATCCTCCACCAACCCGGACTTGGCCCCTGTGGTGGAGTATGGCCTAACCTTCCTGCTATGCAGGAAGAGACCCGTGCCCCAGCAGTGGGGACATACAAGGGTTGATAACGATAACGAACCCTGGCTAGGGACAAAAAAAAACCTTAGTCTTAAATGTTGACCTGTTTGTGATATTGTTGTTTCTGGTTCCCACGACACAGGGCCAGAAGCAATGTATGTGCCTGTATGTAAATGTTGTGTGTTTTTACTCCTTCTTCTTTGGTCCTTTAACTCCTAGTTAAAGGACCAAAGAAGAAGGTTCGCGGCAGCTTCCAATTCAGGCCAGCTAGTGCCGATCGACTTGGCCTCTTGGTCTATTGATCTTTTTCAGGTGGTCCTTGGCCGCCCCCTCTTTCTGCTGCCCAATGGGGTATAAGTACTTTTAATTACATATAGACATTTGCCTTCTACCTGCAACATAGGAGCCAACAAAGGAGCTATTTATTTGTGCACCATTTAGGACAAAACCTGGGGCAACATCAAGCGCCACTGACAATGTTGTTTATAATGTCGCGGGCGTGTATTGTGCCGGTTTATATCTCTCTGCCACTGTAAAAAACGGAGCTGGCTAGGTGTAGTGGCTAAAACTATTCCTTCTAGTGTGAAATAAAGTGATTTACGCGTCGTTCTGTGATACTGGGCGAACGGTCAGACTTAACGATCTTCTTAGGGTAGTTTATCCATGAAATGACTCTAGTTAAATGCGAGAGATGGATATCGGATAGTGTTGGGTAGGGTTGTAATGAATCTATATGTAGATAGATAGTTGGAAAACACTTTATTGCACACCAGAAAAAATAAAACACATGTGATTTTATCAGAAAAAAGAATACAATCATGATTTCCAAAATCTAGGTAATGTTATACATTTAATTAATTTCTTTTAGTTAAACATCTTAGACGCTTAATTAAACAGTTCTTACCAATAACGTCACCAATTGTTATTGTACTGTATCTTTATAACTATTTTATGTTTGTTTTTCTCCTGGTGTAAAATAAAGTATATCATAACTTATTTTAGTTCTGTTTTAGCAGTTTATAGGTATTTACAAAGATTTAAACCTTCCCAAATAAAGCCGCGTCACATCGTTGGTTATCGAACTCTTTAGAAACGGCTTCGTCGATTTTTGTTTTTTTTTTGAGTAAATTTGGTAGATCGATCCGAGAAAAGTTTGTAGGCTAAGTATATATTACTTAGCCTACAAAACAACGCTTGCGTGGTCAGAACAGTGAAGGAAAACATTGTGAGGAAAGCTGAGTGTCCGAGGTGTTCAAATACCTCAGCACTTAAAATTGTCAATCTCAGGTGAGCTCGCGTGGTAATTAAGCCCAAACATTGTGAGGAACCTGAGTATTGGAGGTGTTTAAATATCTCAGCGCTTAAAATTATCAAGTTTAGGTGAGCTCGCATGTTAATTAAGCCCGAACATTGTGAGAAACCTGAGTGTCCGAGGTATTCAAATACCTCAGCACTTAAAATTATCAATCTCAGATGAGCTCGCGTTGTAATTAAGCCCAAACATTGTGAGGAACCTGAGTATTGGAGGTGTTTAAATATCTCAGCGCTTAAAATTATCAAGTTTAAGTGAGCTCGCATGTTAATTAAGCCCGAACATTGTGAGAAACCTGAGTGTCCGAGGTGTTTAAATACCTCAGTACTTAAAATTATCAATCTCAGATGAGCTCACGTGGTAATTAAGCCCAAACATTGTGAGGAACCTGAGTATTGGAGATGTTCAAATATCTCAGCGCTTAAAATTATCAAGTTTAGGTGAGCTCGCGTGTTAATTAAGCCCGTACTCTCTCTCTGCGAGAAGGCCCGCAAATAAAACTTTACGTATAAAAATATACTTTCACGAGTCGAACAGTGCGAAGAGGATGCCTGGTTTCCTTACACCGAGGTGTCGCGCCCATCAAACCCGCACTAGACAAGTTTTATTCTAACGTTAGCCAGTCGAATGTGGCTTTTATTTTACAACTGTTCTATCTTTGTTGTTTTTGACACTGTAAAATTGTGGTCTCGATATAAAAAGAGACGGTATTTCTGCTAAACCCAACTAGGTAAATAAATAACTTCCACACAATACTTGTCCTGAGGAGTGTGTCTCTGCATAGTAGGTCTTCTTCTTCTTCAGGCTATATTATGTAGATCACTGCTGGACATAGCCCTCCCCTAATGAGCGCCATAGCGCCCTGTCTTCAGCTTGCCGCATCCAGCATCTGCCGGCAGTTTTTCGCAGATCGTCATCCCACCTGGTCGCAGGGCGACCTACACTACGTTTGCCGAGTCGCGGTCTCCACTCAAGAACACGTTTACTCCAACGGTTGTCGGTTCTTCGCGAGATATGGCCAGCTCACTGCCACTTCAGCTCGCTAATTGTCTGAGCTATGTTGATAACTTTGGTTCTCTGTCGGATGCATTCGTTACGAATCCTATCCTTCAGAGAAACTCCGAGCATAGCTCTCTCAATAGTTGTTCAATAGAGTCATATTAGTCCGGTTATGCTTAGTAGCATTAAGCTCGCCTATCTGCAAAATTTTTGTGCAATAAAGAAATTTAATAATGATGGTCGTTTCATTCACACTATCGGTAGTCTAGTAACCAATCGTATTGCAACCCGTGCTACTTAACTCGGCGCCTCGCGCGACTCAATCTTCTTCGCGAGAGATGCCCAGGGTTATAACTCTGGGATGCTGCTATTGCTTTGTAGACTACAAAATTGAGGCAAATAATAATAATACATTTGTACTAAAGGACTCCGTCAGGATGTTTTTTCAGTGTTTGTCATGTCCGTCACTGGTTACAATACCACAGGTAGTCTATCTCTTAGTCTAGGGCTTCGAACCCACGAACTCCCAAATGTGAAGCCGGCGTTCGTCCACATAAAATCACTACGACATAAAAAACTTCTTCTTCTTCTTCAGGCTATATGTTAGTCCACTGTTGGACATAGCCCTTCCCTAATGAGCGCCATAGCGCCCTGCCTTTAGCTTGCCGCACCCAGCATCTGCCGGCATAAAAAACTATCTGAGAGAAAATTCATAGAACAAACACAGACTGCCTCTGTGGCGCAGCGGTAGTGCATCTGCCTACCATGCAAGAGGTCCCGGGTTCGATCCCCGGCTGGAAAAAAAACCCCAGGTCTTGAATGTTTACATGTTTGTGATGTCGTTGTTTCTGGTTTCCACGCCACAGGGTATCCTAGTGTGGGGCCAGAAGCAATGTATGTGCCTGTATGTAAATGTAAAAAAAAAGTGGTTCTAAAATACATACTCTAATTGGGGTGTGTCCCTAAAGTTCCATACAGGCTGTCTCGAAGAGCTAATTACTGCGACAGAATCCGATTACACGATTCTTCTTACCACGGCAACGCGTAAATACCTTAGAATTTGGCTTGAAAGACGGTTACGGTAACAATAAAATACAATCCCACGGGAACAAATAACCGGGATATCAAGTATCCTATGTCTCACTTCAGATATTTGTCTATCTGTATGCCGAGTTTCATATAACTCTGTTCAGTCGTTATTGCGTGATTGAGTTACTACAAACATCCGAACAACTTCACAAATTTTCACATTTATATAATTATAAACACTAGCGGCCTTACTAATAAATAAGTTACACACTCTGAATAACTATTTGACATAATATCAATTTAAACTGGTTTAATCGCATTTAGCGTACAAATAACCAGTTTGTCAGACCTCGCATAACGGCTGTATACACAGCTCATAACCTTTATTTTTATTAGTAAGGCCGTAGCTGTGCCCCGCGGTGTTGCCCGCGGTTTTTCTATTTTCCCATGGGAATAAGATATTTTCCCGCAGTAAAACGTAGCCTATGTGTTAATTCAAGCTGTCGGCTAACTTCATACCAAATTTCATTAAAATCGCTCCAGCCGTTTTAGACGTGTATTAGTGACAAACATACACACAAACTTTGACCTTTATAATATTATATAATACTTATATAAGTGTGATGTATACATAGAGCGAAGTGTGATAACGATTTAGTTACACCTCTGATTTCTACATTTATGGTCATACTTGGGCCATTGTGCGTAGGGAGCGCTGAGATATGTTAACACTATGGTTTCCTCACGATGTTTTTCTTTACGGTTAGCGAGTGGTCTGGTATTGCTACTATCACTTCACAAATGTACATAACTTAGGAAACAAAGTTATTAGCGCAAGCCGGGACTCAAACCCACGCCCGATTGAGAAGCAGGTATTCTACCGCTCCACTGTTATCAACCCTTTGTATATCACCACTGTTAGGGCACGGGTCTCTTCCTGCATCGCAGGAAGGTTAGGCCAAACTCCACCACGGAAGCCAAGTCCCGGTTGGTAAACGATTGTAGGACAGGGCAGGACTCACTGTCAGAAGTTATCAAGCCGCCTATAAGGCCTCTCATGACTGCCAGCACCAACGGCTTAACGTGCCTTGCGCACCACGATAGCGCTCAAAAAAAGTGCCGCTAGCGGTAGTCACGGGACGGTCACCCATCCTGCACTAAACCGCGCCTGTTGTTGCTTAACTCAAGTGATTGATTCCGATCATTCGGTTCGACTAGGCCACTTCCACCGCCTAACATTTGCAATATATATATCGCTCATTTGGCAGAATAATGACGCAAATGTACTTTTTTGCCAATTTGAGTTAAGTATGCCAAAACACCCGAAATAACTGTTTACACTTGGGGAAAAAATGACAGTAATGTAGTTTTGTTTTTTATCGCGTGACAGCGCCACTGTCGTTGTGGCATTTTGACAAAGTTCTAACACTTCTGAATGAAACAACGGTCTCTCCTGTAAAATTGGAAAAAGTACATTTGCGTCATTATTCTGCCAAATGAGCGATATATAAATATTGGTATGTGCAACGCCAGTAAATCCCGTACCACTTCAATATCAGCAATAATACGTCACCATTGCCTCGCGGCGATAAACCATGTTTTATCGCGCAATATCGCTGCTTTATTTGTCGCAGATTCGATGTACAGCCTACAACATACAGCCGTTAGTCCCGGGCTTTGTGTTTGTTACTCCGGTAAAGCCTCGTTTGGACGGGCTTAGATGGAACGGCGCTTTTTACGCACATCACATTTGCATAAAACGCCATGTTAACCCTGAAACAGGGGTTAGCCCGTTGACTGGTTAGTTTGAAGTATGACGAAGCCAAATATCGGCAGTTTGTTTGGACCGCGGCAGGAGGGCAAGTCTCTGAAATGTAAAGTTGTTTAACAGAGTTATACTACTATGCGCAAGCGGTGCGCATGGCTGCTTAGCAGAGTACAGTCTGTTAGGTTTTAGAATATACCTCGACTACTATCGGATATCGGATGAAGGGCTCGTGGCCTAGGGAAGCGCTCGTGGCCTAGGCGAACCGAGTGATTGGAATCAATCACTTGGTTAAGCAACAACAGGCGCGGTCAGGTACAGGATGGGTGAGCATCCCGTGACTACCGCTAGTGGCATTTTTCTGAGCGCTCCCGTGCTTCGCAAGGCACGTTAAGCCGTTGGTGCCGGCTGTCATATAGTGGCAGTCGTTAAGCCATGTCAGAGGCCTTGTGGGCGGCTTGATAACTTCTGACAGTAAGGCCCGCCACTGTCTTACAAACCTCCACAAACCCGGACTTGGCCCCCGTGGTGGAGTATGGCCTAACCTTCCTGCGATGCAGGAAGAGACCCGTGCCCCGGCGGTGGGGACATACAAGGGTTGATAACGATAACGATAACTATCGGATGGACTCAGACTCTAGAGTCCGAGGTATATTCTAAAAGCTAACAGACTGTACAGGCCTGGGAGCCGATTCTCGCCCATGCGAATTGAAAGCGTAGACGCAAAATATTGGAAGGCTTAGACATTTGTCGCATAAAATTCAGTTTCATGAATTCTCGAAAAGTCGTACAGTACTACACATCATAAAAGTCCCTTCGGGAATCTACGTTCGCGCAGACTAGGAAGAAGTGTAACCAAAGTACCCGAAGCTATAAGTACATTCAACATGATCTTTAACCGATACGGTTAAGGTGCAGAATTGATTGCCGCAGTAGCGCTACCTATTTCGCTCACGCTAATATTGCCAAACTAATAGTCACCTACATCGATGACGTTGAATCAACCAATAGCAACAAAGGTGCGCGGCCTGCCATAACATGAAACTATCTGATTGGTCGATCAACTTGCCGCACATCCAAAATTTGGTGATCTGCGCAGGTACATCCGCGAGACTTATTTCTTGTGTAGCACTGTACGAGCAATTTGCAAATGAATTTCGCTCGCTTTGATGTGTTATACATAATCTCGTACGGTAATCACCACGCGATTATTTTTTTATTATAGATGGTAAATTATAGTTGGAAACCTATATTTTGTCTTTTAGTAACCTCATAAGTTAGAATCAGAAGCCTCTGTTTTAAATTCAATTCATATAATATGCCGTCCAAAAAGCACGTGTGTACTAGGCCTAAGATTTGGCCGCGTATTTGTTGCGGCAGTTATTGTTGGTAGGTAATTATGACTGATTTAGTGAGTCGCATAACTGTTCGTGCCTCGATAGGGTTTGTAATTGGTCGCCTAAATCATTTATTTATTAGACGGGAATGAAGCATGGCTGCTACAGAACAGTGAGTTATGGAACGAGCTGCGGCACCGAGTCTGACGGATCACATGAGAAATGATACAATTCTTTCTTTTAATAACTCGCGATGCTCATTAACAGTATGGTGTACCTAGAGTGTACTCCAAAAAATCACGCACAAACCTTCAATGTTTTTGTGAGTTTGGCTGCTGTTTTTCGTATGTAATTTTTTTAGGTCATAAATAAATTAACTTGAAATTAAAGAAACTATATATTTATTAGGTAAAATATTACGCTTACGTTTACTTTAATTCCCGATTACGTTTTATAATAAATAATAATAATATATTACGTTACGATAACATATCAACCCTTGTATGTCCCCACTGCTGAGGCACGGGTCTCCGACTGCATCGCATGAAGGTAGGCCATACTCCACCACGGGGTCTAAGTCCCGTTAAATATAGGTACATAGATAAATAGTTAGAGATTACTTTATTGCTCAACCAAAAAAAAGAATAAAACCATGATTTCTTAAATCTAAGAAATGCGCTCGAGAAGCGCTCGTTGCATAGTCGAATAAATCACTCGAGTTAAGCAACAACAAGCGTAATCACGTGCAGGGTGGGTGACCGTTCTGTGACTACCGCTATTGGCATTTTTCGAGCGCCGTTGGCGCCGGCTGACATGTAATGGCAGTCGTTAAGCCATATCAGAGGCCTTATGATAACTTCTGACAGAAAGGCCCACCACTGCCTTACAATCCTCCACTAACCCGGACTTGGCCCCCGTGGTGGAGTATGGCCTAAGCTTCCTGCAATGCAAGAAATCCGTGCCCCAGCAGTGGGGATGTAGAAGAGTTGATATCGAAGAATAAATAGTAGTGTTTGTGGTTTGAAAAACAAGGAACATAAAAGGATAAGACAAAAGTGTCGGTCCGTCTAGCCTGCCTGGTGGTTTATTTTTATGGGCCGGGCTGATTTGAAGTACCTATAATATATAATTTTTCACTTCTTTAGCTTCTTATATTATATTTTATCTGCAAAATGAGAATCGCAGCTCACAGAAAGGCAAACACTCCATGGCAATAATTTTCAAACGCGCCCTGATTTGTGTTGACACATGAGGTGCCCTCTCATGAACAACAAAATCAAGTAAAAACGTTACATTGCAGGGTTACTTCGAATTTGGTTGACAAAATTTAAGAGGGCAATCTAACCATGATTTAGAAATATAAGGCGCTAGTTATTAATAAACGAGTAAAAAAAATCCAAAAATTACATACAAAGCATAGAGAAACAATTTCAGAACGACAAAATAAATGAATAGAAAGAAATTGATTCAAGCGTCTTATATTGCGTCCAATTTGAGTTTGCCTGGAAGAAATTGCTATTAGCAACAAGGCCGCCTAAGTATTTGATCTTTTGTATCTGCCGTTTCTGTAACTATTTTTCCGGTATACAATAAAGAATATTCTTATCTTATATTTGACCGGCTTGCTTATTGTTATTTTAATTGTTTACGCTTATCGTATGGCAGACTCCATTTGACATATTAGAAAACATTTTTCAAAGTAATGGCACTCGGAATTTGGAATCACGGTTTTGGTCAAAAGACCAAAATAATGAATATTTACTAAGATGTCATACCACCACCATCATGATGAGTATTTTTCGACTATTTTTCGTTTATGGAGATAACATTGTCTCACAATTTAGCTAACAATTTCAAAATCACCAAAACAGGTTTTGGTACTTAGTTGGGTCTCAAACTTCATAATATGACGAGGGCTGAATCATAATCCAAACTAGAAGAGCATATAAAAAATTTAAGAAATCGATTATTATGTTTCGTATGTGGGCTATCGCATTTTTAGTTCTTTCCGAATAGTTTCATTTCAGACTCAGAGCAAAGACTAATGTTCTATAAAGTTTTTTTAAAAGAAATGCATAACAACATTCATCAAATATGCCAACTGGTCTTTTGCAGCAATGGAAACACACCGCGACAACTGCATTAATTGTGTTTATAACTATTTCTTTTCATGTTTTCCGTTGAGTTTGTTTAATTTTTGTTAAGTATTTTGTGTGTATAAATGTTTTCCTTTCTCTTTCTTAACCTAACTTCGTTTATATTATTTTTATTGTATTAACCCGTGCTAAGAACAATTTTAAAAACCTATTTAGAGGCTGAAAATTCCACCCATGCCGGGACTCGAACCCGCGACCTCTGGCTATCCGTGCCAGCGCTCTTCCAACTGAGCCAATGGGCAAGTGCCGGCATCAGTGAAATTTTGAACCTCTTTACAATACTCTCTATATTACTTACAGGTAGCGCAATCTGGCTGAAGTAATTTACATTACTTGCAGCCCCGAGTTCTGACCTACTTTGCAGTTAGGTTTCACATCGAAATGATATCGCTGTACCCACATAATTATATTCTTTTTATTGCACTAACTTCGTTTCCGAATGTGCAAGGAAATTAAAATATTGTTGACTGCTAACGACATGAGGGTGTGGTATATAAATGTTTATGAAACAAAAGAGGCTTCTTAGAATCTCGGACACTGCCTATCCCTACGGGATATAGGTAAAGTATGCAGTCCAACGATAGCGTGAAGTAACGGTTATCGTTCAATGAAGAACCGAACAATATCAAATGCGAAGAAGATTTTAACGTTTCGTTCCTGATATCCCTTCAGATTTGCGTTGAAGCGAGAGAGCTTTGCACCAGAAGTGTTGCGAAATTAATAAACGTCGGCTTGACAGATGAATATCGCGGATGCGGCAACGCCTGTCTGTCTTTTGAGACGAGATAATTGTTGTTTTTATTCATTACTGGTTGCGCCTCTAATTTCATTTACGTCGGATTAGAATAAAAAAGTTTTATTTTTTGCCAATATTTCGGATTATGTCTAGCAGCCTATCAATGGTCAGTGCCTCAACATGCCTTAATTCACAATACCCCGACGACGTTTTTTTTGTTTGTGAATGTCATATTTACAAAACTGTGTCAGCCAAGCTATGGCAGCAGACATGTAGGTACCCAAGTACATGTTTTTTTTTCTTTTCAATACATTAAGTAATGTAGATGTTTGCTATATAACCATTACAATTTTTACTACTACTTTATAATACTTACAAATTTATAAATTATCGTAATGGGCTATAGAATCTTTCTATATAGCAGAAAACTTTAACAAACGGAATATAGCGAATGAGTACCAAATTCCACGAGATTACAAGAAAAAAGTACTTCTCTTTTCAACCAATCGAGACTGACAAAAAAACCAAAAAGCAAAAGGCTCCTCTAATAATCTGAAAGAGTCAAAATGGCGGGCGGCGCCCATTTAGTCAGAGAATATAAACATAACCGTAAAACGCGTAATGAAGTGGCGAGATACGGTAAACTTGCTCACTAAAAGCGAACAGAAGTATCACTTTATTGAAGAGCGGGTGATCGTGCTCCTCCACTATAAAAGGAAATTTCCCGCCAGGCAGATTGTACGCCTGGGGCGGCCGGTCCAACTGTTCTTAGTGGACGTTATATTTATGGTATGTCATGTGAAACACTTTAATTGCGCGATGCAGGAATGTTGGAGTTTGTAGTGCGCCCGCAGAGTTGACATGTGCTCGCCACATCACTATAAGTACATTTCCATTAGTCTAGATTTCAATAAACCAAAATATTTCTACAAATTTATCGCTATTTTTTATGTATGTTTGGCGATCATTATTTACTACGTAGTCTGAATTTATTCATTCCTTTTTTATTAGGAAAGGGGTCACTAGGACGTTCCAATATAAATTAGGTCAAGATTTATTTATTGTTTATTGAGATACTATGGTAAGATCCATGGCAAAGTTACCGAACTCTTAGTTTTAGTCAGTCCTCAAAGTCGGTTTTTTTTGTTAAAAATTGTTGATCAATATCATAATTAGTACCACAATAATAATTTAACTCTACTATGAGTACGGTCGATACTGCAGCAGTAACAGATTTTTAACTTAGACGCTTTTATCAGGTTTATTTGTATCTAACTGACAAACTAAGACATTATCTTATAAATATGTAACAAATCTAGCAGTTAAGTTTTATTTTCCTTCTAACTATTGAAACTATTTAACTATTATTTAACTATGGATTGGAGTGGAAAACGAAAGGAAAGGCCTTTGCGCAGTTGTAAAACACTTTCGAGGCTACAAAACAAAAACAATTGTGTCGATTTGAAACATTGAAGTGCATTAACATTAATTCGCATAGTAATAATTTGGTATAAAAACCTATTTAGAGGCAAAAAATTTCACCCATGCCGGGATTCGAACCCGCTACCTCTGGCTATCCGTGCCAGCGCTCTACCAATTGAGCCAATGGGCGACTCACTGGCATCAGTGAAATTTCGAACCTCTTTACACTATTCTCTGTATTACGTACAGGCAATTTGCTTAAGCCAGATGTCGCTGCCTGTACGTACGAGGTTGCGGGTTCGAATCCCGGCATGGGTGAAATTTTTTGCCTCTAAATAGGTTTTTAAATTTGTCCTTAGCACGGGTTAGTGCATTAAAAATAAAAATAGTATAATAATTTGGTAACATCAAGCTGATCTGATTACAGAGCCGCACATGCATTAAAGAGTGCTACAACTTTCTCTACATTGCCATTTATTCTTCTATTGCTTAACAAACTTCATCAGCAGCAACAGTGTAGAATTCAAAAATAGATTATTAAAAAAAAGAATTCGCCAGTTTAGTGCATTATCGACGGACTCGTTTTTTTTTCTTGTAATATACCTAATTTTAATTTTACTTTCTTAACAAAAATACAAATTTACATTTAGCCAAAGTTACTTCTCAGGCAGCGTTACCGTTTGTACCCCGTTGCCACTAAGCAAAGGCCCTTCAAACTTATTTCCTGCCCAAACTCAATTAGACTCACTTTTTTCGCTATTTTTATTACCCAATTATTTGTTTTGTCACTTATAGCTAATGCCAAATCGCCTCAAACTTTTAGCTATTACACGAAAATTAAACATCGCAATAAGTAATATAGAAGACATTACATTGTATTAATCACTTATCTAGTTACAATTGAATCTGTTTTTTTAATTGCCATTCCTACTAATCTGGTTTAATTGCCATTCTTTCCAATCAACAGGAGACGGGTTAGTTCTTCTGTTTATAGCCTTTGCCATGGTAGCTGCACCGCCGTCAGTAATTTTTAATACAATTAGAACGGTTATTGCCCTGTGGACTGTCTGCCAGCTCCTATTATTCTATTATTACTTTTACCATAACGCCAGTTTCGGAATCATGATTAAAACCAAAGCCGCCATTATAAAATGGGAAACATCCGACTTTTCACTCGAACGAAAAATCCACGAGTAATTAATGTTAATAATGCAATGCTAAAGAGGTTCTATATCAACCCTTGTATGTCCCCACTGCTGGGGCACGGGTCTCTTCCTGTGTCGCAGAAAGGTTAGGCCATACTCCACCACGGGGGCCAAGTCCGGCTTGGTGGAGGATTGTAAGACAGTAGCGGGCCTTACTGTCAGAAGTTATCAAGCCGCCCATAAGGCCTCTGACATGGCTTAAGGACTGCCATTACATGACAGCCGGCACCAACAGCTTCACGTGCCTTGCGAAGCACGGACGTTTGCCGAGATCATCTTAAATGACCAACTTTGATGCAAGCGTCGTTATATTATATTATTTACTAACTGACCTCACAAACGTTGTTTTGCCATATTAATTAGTCTACGATCTATTCTCAGACCTTATAAATATACTTAAAAAAATGTGTTAAGTTCGGTGAAACCGTGTCGGAGGAGTTCGATAATAAACACTGATACTAGTGATTTTAAAAACCTATTTGGAGGCTAAAAAATCCACCCATGCCGGGACTCGAACCCGCGGCCTAGCTAACCGTGCCAGCGCTCTCCCAACTGAGCTAATGGGCGACTACCGGCATCAGTGAAATTTCGAACCTTTTTACAACATTCTCTGTATTACATACAGTGACACTGTGATACTAGATTCTTAGCACTATTAAAATTCCTTTCTTTCCCTTCTTTTTGGATAGGTGTATCCGAAATATACATGTTGTATTGCATTGTATGTTTCTTACACCTAAAAATTTGACATGAATTAATGTTGAAAGACTTAAAATTATAATATACATTCATAATTACAATGAAACAATGATGCCCAGGTAGGTTGTACCTGCGGCCCCCACACTAGGATACCCAGTGCTGTGGAGACCCGGTTCGCTTGGGTACATTGGGTGCAATTTAAATTGGGATGGGATTTAAGTTACAGTCTCAATAGTTAGTTAAGACTCAAGATTTGCGCTCTTAGTCTAGGCGCATGCTGAGCCGCAGGCGACGCAGCACAGCGCAGCGCAGGGCAGCGCAGATTTTGTAAAGCATGGAACGTCTTTGAGCTACGTACGCTGCGGCGCTGGTACGTGCGACGCAGACATGTGTCTGCCCTGCTCTGCGTCTCGTCGAGGCGGGTTTACTAACAACTTTGTTGCAATGACAGAACATTTAATTAAATTAGTTCGCAGTGAACCTTGTTTGTATGATACAAATCATGCAAAGTATTAAAAAAAGACATTGAAAGAGTTATTATGGGTGAGAATTGCCAAGTAATGGAGCGAATAGCAGCATGCGGATTGGGCCTATGTCTGCCTCAACTGCCCTGCACTGTATAAATTGAACTGTGCTGTGTTGTACTGCGTTGCTGGCATTTCAGCATGCGCCTAGACTTATCCACATAGTTAGGTCATTTTACGCAGCAAGCGCTGAGTTTTGTTAACACTCCAGATACTAGAGTTTCCTCACGATGTTTACCTTCACATTAGTGAATGGTATTGCCAGCCAAGCGCTCGTGGCCTAGCCAAACCGAGAGATTGGAATCAATCACTTGAGTGAAGCAACACCAGGCGCGGTCAGGTGCAGGATGGGTGACCGTCCCGCGACTACCGCTAGTGGCATCTTTACCGAGCGCGGCTGCCATGTAATGGCAGTCGTTAAGCCATATCAGAGGCCTTATGGGCGGCTTGATAACTTCCGACAGTAAGGCCCGCCACTGTCTTACAATCCTCCACCAACCCAGACTTGGTCCCCGTGGTGGAGTATGGCCCAACCTTCCCCCGATGCAGGAAGAGACCCGTGCCCCAGCAGTGGGGACATACATGGGTTCATATCGATCGATTGCCAGTCAATAGTCATTATTGGCTCTATTGACTGGCAATACCATTCGCTATGGCAATCATTATGGCAGTCAGCCAATAGTGGTAGTCCCTAGTCTTTGCCGACCCCTCTACGATACAGCCGTGAATTTATGTTTTGTTGTTATATTTCATGTAAGTATTTACTTTATTTCCATGCACTCAGACGCAACCGCCACCCTATACCTTCCGATAACGTTCCACAAAACATAGCCAGCTCCTAGATTGCACCAGATACCACCTCAACCGGTGCCAAAGTCATTGCGGTCAGGAAATTATGTTAAAAAGCACAACCCCACTGCTCTGTGGACGTTTTGGCACGTGTTCAGCGCAGATAAGATCGTTATCTGTGGACGTGGGTAGTGCCGCGGAATGGGAGACACGGAAAGTTCTGTTTGGTTTCGCTATTCGCGCTTGTACTCCATTTGGTTTATCGCTCCCTTCAAAATACGCGTTCACTACGCCCCACTCCAAATCACTTTTCGTGTTGTATAATTTCAGCTATGATAATTCGTCATCTACACTAGAATTCTTTACATAGGTGGTTAATTTCACCTTAAATCAAAGATCCCATTGTCTCAGGTTGAAAGTTCTTTTGACTGAGTAAATTTAATAGGCGACAAATATGTCCCTAAATTTTATTACAATTCGATGTACATTGCGCAGCCAAGTCTTCCCATTTGTTAACCTGTTACTTGACTTCGCAATGTAGGTACATCGAATAGTCATCCAGCTTGTAGATGTTCGGTGTTAATGTCCATTCAGCCGACAAACTTTAGCCCACGTAAAATTATCCCACAGGGATATCAAGAAGTATTTCAGATCTCTGTCTATCTGTACGCCAAGTTTCATATAAATCCGTTCAGTCGCTATTGCGTGATTGAGTCACACACATCTGACATCTTCACAAACTTTCACATTTATAATATTAGAAGGATATAAAATACACGTACCTATAATAAGATGCATTAGATATTCGTTTACTGATACATGCACAAAGCATCAATAACCGATCCCGATCGCTGTAGTTGGCCCTTGATTCTGCTAAAGGGTTGTGTTCGTGATCACAGGGAAAATTAATTTCTTGCCTAGTATATATTTATTGAATTAAGAACGTTTAGTGAAAATCTGTTGATAATTATGATTCTAAATAATGAAGCACTAATATTTTTTTTTTTTATTTTTTACAAAAACAAAAAAACCTTATCCAATTACACAATTACGCCAAACTGCAAAGCAGTTTGTTAATACATAATATATAATTATTGCTACATTTAATGTTAATTTACTACTGATGTAGTGTAAGACATGTAACCTACGAGTAGTTTAAGCTACTTATATATATTAGGAACATTCGCATGCTAATTAAGATTTTTTTATGTAGCCTATAAACGTGTTGCCAAATTGCCAAACCGCGGTGGGCACGCGTGGTAATTAAGCCCAAACTCTGTCTTGGAGATAAGGCCTGCAGCTCTGTAGTGAGACTATACACGTCTCACTACAGAGCTGTCTGTAAAAGAGGTCTATACGTACTTTAAAAAGTCTACATAAATTGTAATAGGCTGTTAGTCAGGTTTCTGGAACCCAACCCAGACTTTTCGTTGGTGTTTAATAAAATGAAAATGAAATATATTTATTACCGGTTCAGAAATTAACATAAATTAAACACTAAATACACAATATGCTAAGAAAAAAAAGCCATATTGCCCTGCATGCATCACAAAAAAGAAAAAAAAATACCTTTGTTATATCACAATGATTTCATGCATGTGACTTTCATTCATTAGGTGACAAATAATTTATTCTTCACTTTACATAAAACAGAAAAAAAAATAAGTCTCAGAAAGGGATAATTTTTAAATCTTTCGTGCACTTTTTTCTATAAAAAGCCAATAAAAAATAATTTTAAAGCAATCCGCCAAAACGCTCTTGAGCAATATAGTGTCGCCAGTACACAAACAAACGACAAGACAACAGTACTATCGGGTTCCCGGATCACTACACTGCCCTGTTTAGTGAAATAGTCCTATCCTAAGATGTGACCTTTGCGATCAGCAGGGCAGTATAGGTACTGCTTTACTGAGCTGTGACGTCATTATAGTTTCGCCCAATCCCGGCCGTTTTAGATAAAATAGCTGCATAATATACAAAATTGTGAAGTTTTACGAGTATCCTGCTTTTTGCAGAAATGCCATAAATCGGTTTTCAAACTCATAATTGATTGAGATGTTAATACTTTTTTTTCACACTTTCAAATGGTCTATTACCATTACGCAACAGCGGCTTTCAAACTACTTAGACTTTAGCGTGCGTACAATTCCGCATTAAGACAATCAGCCCCCTGATTTCCATCTACCTACCTATACTTCATCGATCGAGCGACGAAATATTATTCGCCGCAAAGCCCGCAAATCGGCATATTTCAAACTCGTAAAGCATGACGCGGAATATGCCAGCGACGGAATTTTATATTTTTAAAATATCCCAGCATAACCCGTTTTGTATCTACGTGAGTATATTGCGCAAAATCTCGGGTCTCCACCGTAACGTTTTCCCGTTTCAGAAACAATGTTATAAGGCGTTATTTTCCGACGGGCAACTTTTGCACCTTGGAGGTTTTATTAAAATGTCCTGAGAAAAACTCTTACGCTACTTTGAAGGAAAAATTGTTTAGCTTATGAAAGTGTAGTTACTGAAAACCATTACATAGCGATGCAAAGCAGTTTCACGTTTCACATAGAGATTTTGACTTTCTAAAGATAAAACAAGAAGTATCTTTTTTTATCTATAATATAAAAATGAATTGTTGAATGTGTTGGTAAGCGCAAATCTAGAGAATAGCTGAACCGATTTCGCTGATTCTTTTTTTAGAATATTCCGTGAAGTACGAGAATGGTTCTTACGGTGAGAAAAAAAAAATTAAGAATCGATTGTTAAGCGGTACGAAGTTCGCTGGGTCAGCTAGTCTAACATAAAAATGAATCCCTGAATGTATTGCTAAGCGTAAATCTCGAAAACAGCTGAACCGATTTCGCTAATTCTTTTTTTAGAATATTCCTTGGAGTACGAGGATGGCTTTTACGGAGGGAAAAATTAAATAAAGAATCGATCGTTTGGCAGTACCATGAAGTTAGCTGGGTCAGCTAGTTTCATAATAATTCGCGATACTCATACATAGTTATATATATAATCGCGATTAGACCCGTTTAATATATAACTAACATAAAAAGTGGCGGGAGGCCTATATCCAATAAGCCATGTAGACGAATCCGGGCTGTTTAATGAGTCGTGTCAGCACAAGTTCACAAAACTATTCATAGATGGCGCTCACAGGCGTGGCCATAAAAGAACCCAAATACGGATGTCAAAATAAATCTGTGCTAAACAAAATTTTTCAGACGTGTCTTGTATACAAGCGCCATATATGAAGTGCTTTGTTAATTTGTGATGAAAACGGCTCATTGACAGAATCAAAGACTCCATTTTTGACCTCGACGAAACCAGTTTCAGGGTTCATCCGTTCGTCCGTTCATCCATTCGTCCGTTCGTCCGTTTGTCCGCTGGTCTGTACATATCGTCCTTTCGTCCGTTCGTCCATTCGTCCATTCGTCCGTTCGTTCGTTTGTCCGTCCATCTCGTCCATTCGTCCGTCAGTCCGTTCGTCCATTCGTCCGTTTGTCCGTTTGTCCGTTCGTCCGTTTGTCCGTTCGTCCGTCCTTCTCGTCCATTCGGCCGTTCGTCCGTTTGTCCATTTGTCCGTTCGTCCGTTTGTCCGTTCGTCCGTCCATCTTGTCCAATCGGTTGTCTGTCCGTTTGTATGTTCGTCCGTCCATCTCGTCCATTCGGCCGTTTGTCTGTTTGTCCGTTTATCCGTCTATTTCGTCCATTCGTCCGTTCGTCCTTTCGTCCGTTTGTCCGTTTGTCCGTTCGTCCGTCCATCCGTTCATCCGTTCGTCCGTCCGTTTGTCCGTATTTATCTTCCAGCAGTGGACCAATGTTAGTTGGTGGATTAGGATTGCTACATTAGCGTACCGCTAACGAAACCGATGAAGAGAACCTTCTTATCCTTTGTAGGTTATCTCAAGGCGGAGCTAATAAGCCCCGTTTGTTTACTCCCCTTACAAGGCTTTCACGGTAAGCGGCACAATATTAACATTGTACCCCAACTTCGCAGGTATCGGTGAAGTTGTATAAATTGAGTTCGCAACTTAAATTGACTACGCTATCATGCGGGTAAAGACGACACAGAAGAAGTACTTAGGTAAACTGTAGTTAGTTTTGGTTTGTATAAATACGGTCTCGTGCACTAACATGATGTATGCACTTATTGAAGTACATACATGTTAGTGCACGAGACGAAGGTATTGAACTTGTCAAAGTCAAAATAGACCATATCTTATATATCAGCCTAGAAGAGGTTATCATGACAAGGTTCTAATGTGTTTACTGTTAGTGCACGCGACTGTACATGTTAGTGTGTACAGCGGGTGGCTAACTTCGTTTGGTTTTTTTTGAACATCGAGCCCCATATATATTTTTTTGTTAAATAATCTTTGCATTGAAAAACTAAGCCATTTGGACCTCGGGGCCTGATTCCAAAACTTCTCTAAATGTCTGCGAAAAACTCATGTGATCACCTTCGCGTCGCGCGCGCCGCTTTGATGAACTCTACAGAGTGCTTCAAAGCTTCTAGTTTATTAAATATTTTTAAAAAAAAAAGTTTTTTTATTTTAGATCATAATTTTGTGAAACATTAGATTAAGCTTTGTAAATAATAATAATAAATATTCATGGACATATTACACAGATCTCGTTAGCCCTATACTAAGTAGGTACAACTAAATGACTAGTGTTATAGGTGCTAACTCGACGATAGATTTAATACAATAAATACATAGATAACATCCAAGACCCGAGAAAAACTAGAAAAGTTCGTTTCCTAGTTTGACCCGGCCGGGGGTCGAACCCGAGGCCTACGGTTTTACAGCAGCGTGCCAAACCGCTGCGCCACCGAGGCCGTCATAAATGTTCTTCGTTCTTTGTTCCTTCAGTCTACTTCAATTGAGTTTCATTGCTAGGCTGCACGCACACACACCCTTCGACAATCAGTAGGACCCCTACCGAGACTCCTACAAATATCTCCAATCAAGGCAGCAACAGTCGCCCGTTCTGTTCCTCTACCTTCTGCCAGCCAAGATGAAGTTCGATACTTGGCCGAGCAAACATTGCCTGCACGGGCCGTGGCTATGAGACGACGTTAATTAGGGCTATAATCGGATGCCGGACAACTTGTCCTTGAATTGGTATTACTTATTAATCTTATTAACAACAATGCGATGCGGTGCGAAACTGAAACTTTGTAAGTAGATTAAAATATACGTATACATGTTTTAATTTAGTTCGTCTCGTGTAATAGACGGCGATCGATCGATATCAACCCATGAATGTCCCCAGTGCTGGGGCACGAGTCTCTTCCTGCATCGTAGGAAGGTTAGGCCGTACTCCACCACGGGGGCCAAGTCCGGTTTGGTGGAGGATTGTGAGAAAGTGGCGGGCCTTACTGTCAGAAGTTATGGAGCCGCCCATAAGGCCTCTGACACGACTTAACTACTAGCTTCGTTAATTAGGGCTATAATCGGATGCCGGACAACTTGTCCTTGAATTGGTATTACTTATTAATCTTATTAACAACAATACGATGCGGTGCGAAACTGAAACTTTGTAAGTAGATTAAAATATACGTATACATGTTTTAATTTAGTTCGTCTCGTGTAATAGACGGCGATCGATCGATATCAACCCATGAATGTCCCCAGTGCTGGGGCACGAGTCTCTTCCTGCATCGTAGGAAGGTTAGGCCGTACTCCACCACGGGGGCCAAGTCCGGTTTGGTGGAGGATTGTGAGAAAGTGGCGGGCCTTACTGTCAGAAGTTATGAAGCCGCCCATAAGGCCTCTGACACGACTTAACTACTAGCTGTCATTACATGACAGCCGGCACCAACGGCTTACCGTGCCTTGCGAAGCACGGAAGCGCTCGGAAAAAATGCCACTAGCGGTAGTTACGGGACGGTCACCCATCCTGCACCTGACCGCGACTGTTGTTGCTTAACTCAAGTGATTGATTCCAATCACTCGGTTCGGCTAGGCCACGAGCGATGTGTAGCCTAGCCGAACCTAGCCGATTGTGTATTGACATAAAAATATTAACTGTGTCATCTGTTTATCACGCCTGTGGACCTAGCAGTAGCATGTTAATGTTTTGAGTGTTTTTTCATTCGCTGGATTGGACTATAATAAATCACCTAAAAATGCTTAAGTATGAAGCATAATAGAGGGTACACGAGTAAAAGTTACGAAAAATATGCACTAAGACGCTAAGACGCCATCCTTTATCTCGCCGGCCATTTTTCAACTAGCTCACACACAGCGCCTGCGACAAAAGACGTGGCAATAAATCACGCTACGTGGACGCGGGCATATTTGTCCTTTTCGGAGCGCCAGGGCGATGCAGCCCACTGCACGTGGTCGGACGTTTCTATGCTGAATTTTCTCTCGTAACAGTACCTCTCGATGCATGGAAAACTGTTAGAGACAAATATAACATACCTACATACATAACCTCACGCCTGTATCCCAGAGGGGTAGGCAGAGACCAGGGACTGCCAATATATATTTGTTTCGTCAATTTTTTTCCCTAAATTCTCTCCACATTTCCAAACCAACGCAACATTCCTTTCTCAATTCTAGTCGGATCACTACATCCTCTTTCAGTCCACATAGTCCACAACGTTCTCTGATCAGACTATTGCCATTATGAATAATAGTGAGCCTAATTAGGCCTATGAACGGTGGTAGTGGAGCGGTAGAACGTCGGCTTCACATTCGCGAGGCCGTGGGTTCGACACCAGCGTATACCTCCTTACGCAATTTCTTAAAACACTCGAAAAACACTCATTAAATACTCTTCAGAATATGGTTACGGTGTTATTTACTGATACGATTCCTCTTAAACACTATTCTGAGACAGTTCACTCCTCCGTATTTTGTAATAACTTCTTGCCCTTTACCAGAATAGATTTTTTAAAGGGATGTTTGTTGAATCGTGTTTTTATAAAAGATAATTTTGTATGTAAAGGAATTATTAATGCATCGAATAATTAAGCGGATGCTAATCGACAGTTCATCATTACAATTTAGTTGTTAAAAATAAACATAACAGAACCCCACGCCTGTATCCCGGAGGGGTAGCACAGAACAGGGACTTCCACTTGCCACGCTCCTGACAGATCACCGTCGCTTCATCAACGTTCGTTAGACGTTGCATGCACGAAGATAAGTTGGCTGTAATGTAACTTTGCGATGTCCTCGCTCCTCAGATATAAATTTCACTAGCTGTTTTAGGTACCTCGGGATGTGCTGAAAATCAGCGCTGCGTTGATGTTTGCACACGCAGCATTTAGCTGAGCATATCTTCATTATCGCATAGCGTATCTATTCACTAAATAACTAAGTAATTAATTTAGTCTATGTTAAGTTGGTTTTGTATTTTTTGGCGAAAATTAAATAATTTGTCGATTTCAATCTACGAGTGCAGTTTTTCATCATCACGCTTCACACTAATATTATGAAGGCGAAAGTTTGTGAGTGTGTATATTTGTTACTTCTTCACGTCTAAACGATTGGAGCGATTTTAATAAAATTTGGTATGGAGTTAGCTGACGCCGTGGATTAACACAGGCTACGTTTTACTTATTTTAAACCGGGGGTAACACCGTGGGGCACAGCTAGTTTCAAATATTAGCAGATATCTATTTACAAATATGCAATGTACAACTGTTTTGTTAAATCCAATCAAACGAATGGAAATCATTAGGTTCAGATGTCGATGTGGACTAGTACATGACTTCCCTAGCCACGCCATAGTTTTCTTTCCTTCTCGGCCTTTCTTTCTTTCAGAGAGATAAGATAGTTATTAACATTAAAGATAAGATAAAACAAGACAAGAATATTCTTTATTGTAGGTACACACCAAAAAATAATTACAGAGACAACAGTAACAAAAGAAGAGATACAGTTGTCGGCCTTATTGCTTAAATATCAGTACAGTCTGTAAGCTTTTAAAATATACCTCGGGCTCTAGAGTAGGCTACGGTTTTCGCGGAAAGCACGCGAGTGTAATATTACTTCCTGCTCAGAATAAAACTTTTCTTCACTATTTTGAAAAGTTATGCAAAATTAAGTGCCATATTAGTTCCGATATTTCTATTACACGAATATATCCGATTCTATCCAATAGTAGCCGAGGTATATTCTAAAATCTAACAGACTATACACAGGCTTTGTCTCAGAGAGGTGTGCCCACCGCTGATTTGGGGTTCCAAGAGGTAAGGTATGTTAGCGAGTGGTATTACTAGCAATAACATTTCAAATGTACGTAAGTTACCTAGAAAACAAAGTGATTATAGAGTAACGGCCTTATTAAAACAAAAGAATCATCTAAAACAGTGGATCTTAACCATTTTGTCCACGGACCCCTTAGGAAATCATGCACAATTTAGAGGACCCCCTTAATAAAAAAAACAGCAAAATAATAATAAAAATTCATTTTATTATTATTCATATAAAATAGATTAATGTGAACGTTGACGCTGCTCTTTTAAAACTAAATTAAAATACTTGTGTTGATGTTACTACTGAGTCGTAGTGTTAAATCGGATTCATCTTGTAATCGGTTTCTGTATTTGATTTAATATAGACAATAGCAGAGAATGCCTTTTCATAACGGTATGTGGTTAAGAAAAGCAGTAAAGTTTTATTTACACTATTTTTTTTTTTTATTTTTTTTTATTTTTAATGCACTAACCCGTGCTAAGGAACAAATTTAAAAACCTATTTAGAGGCTAAAAATTTCACCCATGCCGGGATTCGAACCCGCAACCTCTGGCTATCCGTACCAGCGCTCTACCAATTGAGCCAATGGGCGACTCACGGCATCAGTGAAATTTCGAACCTCTTTACAACATTCTCTGTATTACGTACAGGCAGCGACATCTGACTTAAGCAAATTGCATTACTTACAGCCCCGACTACCTACTTTGCAGTTAGGTTTAACATCGGAACGATATCACTGTACCCACATGATTACACTATTTATTTTTTTTTATTTTTAATGCACTAACCCGTGCTAAGGAACAAATTTAAAAACCTATTTAGAGGCTAAAAATTTCACCCATGCCGGGATTCGAACCCGCAACCTCTGGCTATCCGTACCAGCGCTCTACCAATTGAGCCAATGGGCGACTCACGGCATCAGTGAAATTTCGAACCTCTTTACAACATTCTCTGTATTACGTACAGGCAGCGACATCTGACTTAAGCAAATTGCATTACTTACAGCCCCGACTACCTACTTTGCAGTTAGGTTTAACATCGGAACGATATCACTGTACCCACATGATTACACTATTTTTATTTTTTATTTTTAATGCACTAACCCGTGCTAAGGAACAAATTTAAAAACCTATTTAGAGGCTAAAAATTTCACCCATGCCGGGATTCGAACCCGCAACCTCTGGCTATCCGTACCAGCGCTCTACCAATTGAGCCAATGGGCGACTCACGGCATCAGTGAAATTTCGAACCTCTTTACAACATTCTCTGTATTACGTACAGGCAGCGACATCTGACTTAAGCAAATTGCATTACTTACAGCCCCGACTACCTACTTTGCAGTTAGGTTTAACATCGGAACGATATCACTGTACCCACATGATTACACTATTTTTTTTTTTTATTTTTATTTTTAATGCACTAACCCGTGCTAAGGAACAAATTTAAAAACCTATTTAGAGGCTAAAAATTTCACCCATGCCGGGATTCGAACCCGCAACCTCTGGCTATCCGTACCAGCGCTCTACCAATTGAGCCAATGGGCGACTCACGGCATCAGTGAAATTTCGGTGAAAAATTTAAGTCAGATGTCGCTGCCTGTACGTAATACAGAGAATGTTGTAAAGAGGTTCGAAATTTCACTGATGCCGTGAGTCGCCCATTGGCTCAATTGGTAGAGCGCTGGTACGGATAGCCAGAGGTTGCGGGTTCGAATCCCGGCATGGGTGAAATTTTTAGCCTCTAAATAGGTTTTTAAATTTGTTCCTTAGCACGGGTTAGTGCATTAAAAATAAAAAATAAAAATAGTGTAATCATGTGGGTACAGTGATATCGTTCCGATGTTAAACCTAACTGCAAAGTAGGTAGTCGGGGCTGTAAGTAATGCAATTTGCTTAAGTCAGATGTCGCTGCCTGTACGTAATACAGAGAATGTTGTAAAGAGGTTCGAAATTTCACTGATGCCGTGAGTCGCCCATTGGCTCAATTGGTAGAGCGCTGGTACGGATAGCCAGAGGTTGCGGGTTCGAATCCCGGCATGGGTGAAATTTTTAGCCTCTAAATAGGTTTTTAAATTTGTTCCTTAGCACGGGTTAGTGCATTAAAAATAAAAAAAAAAAATAGTGTAATCATGTGGGTACAGTGATATCGTTCCGATGTTAAACCTAACTGCAAAGTAGGTAGTCGGGGCTGTAAGTAATGCAATTTGCTTAAGTCAGATGTCGCTGCCTGTACGTAATACAGAGAATGTTGTAAAGAGGTTCGAAATTTCACTGATGCCGTGAGTCGCCCATTGGCTCAATTGGTAGAGCGCTGGTACGGATAGCCAGAGGTTGCGGGTTCGAATCCCGGCATGGGTGAAATTTTTAGCCTCTAAATAGGTTTTTAAAGTTTTATTTATTTATTATTGTTACTATGCGATTTAGCCCCGAAAATATGTGTACAGGTCGCGAAAGTTTCAAATATGTTATTGAATGGTCCATAGTTAATGGTCCACGGATTAAGAAACACTGCTCTAAAACACTCTTCAGAGACAGTTTGCCCCTGTAATCGGTAATTACTTCTTTCCTTTTACTGCGCCTGAGGAGTGCTTTGACAAATCATAATTTTATAAAGCCGTCAGTACACGGCAATAACATGAAGCAGCTTTCCAAACCTAAGAAGGTTTCATCTAATCAATATGTGTGATTTTACCTAGATAGATATTAAGACAAAGGCCTCCCGAAGTCCCAAAAAACGGAAGAAAAGGGCTGTCTAAAACTCCTCGAGAGAACTCCTTCGCTAACGGGAAGTTGTGTAGCGACTTCCAGAGGCCAAGTGGATATTAGGAGGGTACTTCCGGTGAGGGCCTCCGTCAAAACCGCCGCCGGAAGTATCAATTTGACGCCTGCCGCCGCCATCTTGAATTTCTTTGTGAAGGACGTGGAGTGTGTCGCTTCGGAAAGAGTTGGGTTTTCTGGAGCTAAAGTTCTAAGAAATGCTTACGACATCGGCAACAATGTGTTGGGTAAAGGGGTGCCCCTCTATTATATAATAGTCTATGTTATAAGATATTTTAAACTTTCGCGACTTGAACACATGGTTAGAATATTTTCGGGGCTTAATCGCGTAGTAATTTATTGCTATGTTATATTGTGTGTTAGATGCGAACGGGTGCCAGCCATCAGTCTTCTCGTGACCACGATGACTGTAACGTCGTCGAAACTTCGAGGTAAAATAACAATAAATTACTACACGATTAAGCCTACTTATGTGTTAAATAGTTTATATAGTCTATGTGTTAATTTGTCCATCTTAACGTTTCCGAAGTGTCAAAATATGTATGCATTTGACAGCTGCTAGGGGAGCACGATTGTCACTTTCTGAATTAAGAATTTCGCTAAGTAAATAGTTAGCTGCAGTGATGTCTAATCGAATTCCTCAGAAAAGAGTGTGACAAAACTTTCGTTATCAACCCTTGTATGTCCCCACTGCTGGGGCACGGGTCTCTTCCTGCATCGCAGGAAGGTCGGGCCATACTCCACCACGTGGACCAAAGCCGGGTTGGTGGAGGATTGTAAGACAGTGGCGGGCCTTACTGTTAGAAGTTATCAAGCCGCCCATAAGGCCTCTGACTTGGCTTAACGACTGCCATTATATTACAACCGGCACCAACGGCTTAACGTGCCTTGCAGAGCACGGAAGCGCTCGGAAAAATGCCACTAGCGGTAGTCACGGGACGCTCACCCATCCTGTACCTGACCGCGCCTGTTGTTGATTCCAATCACTCGGTTCGCCTAGGCCACGAGCGCTTCCGATAGAACTTTAGTATTTACTTAATGAAATTCTCAAATCAAAAACCGGCCCTTAGACTTGCCAAGACAAATGCATCCTTTAAGGGGCATTGTTTACTGTTCAACAATAAGATTCCCCAAGATATAATACTTGACTTACCACCGACGCGGTTTAACAATGTGTTAAGTTAAGCATAACTACTCTGCGCAAAAAACCTATTATAACATTAACTATTACTTTGGACGACAAATATGTTTGGTATTATAATAATGTTTAGACTTACCACGGACGCGATTTAAAAAATGTCTTAAGCATACCTACTCTGCGCAAAAAAACCTATTTGTTTGGTATTATAATAATGTTAACGGAGACGAATGTCTAGTGTTATATAACTTTAAGTTGAAAACTCTGCTAATTAAGTAAAAACCTGTTTTGAAAAGAATAAATGTGGAGTTTCTCTGTCAGTTTCTTCTTCACATGATGTATTAATTGTGAAATTAACAGCATTGACGTTCATTAAGTAATCATTTTGTTTTTATACTGGACTAGCTGTTCCCCGCGCCGCGGTGGCAGTTTTTTAGGGAATATAAATTGTGTATTAACAGTAAAATATATTATCCCGCAGTAAAACGAAGCTTATGTGTTAATCCAGGGAGTCATTGTCAGCTAACTCCATGCCAAATTTTATTACAATTGCTCCAGCCGTTTAGACATGAAAAAGTAATAAACATACACACTTACAACTTTCGCCTTTATAACATTAGTGTGATAACATTGTTTTTACTTTTGACTTGACATTTGCACAACGTCACTACAAAAGTTTTATCCCATTATCGGCTATCTTGCTTTATTTTACCGCGTAGAGCAAGACGCCACTACTTCGCTAGCTGGAGAGAGCTTCCCTCAGAGAGCGTCTATGGGCTTATAAACACTAGGTGCCCAAAACGGAATGGCAATTTCAACCGCTCAGCCCTCCTATTAGGTACGTAGCGTTCCACTCTATCAAGTGAAGCATTTAGACGACTCCTAAGTGTCAAAAAACGTAATTATGCATTTGACAGCCGGAGTAGCTTAAAAAAAGTAAAAATTCGTCACGCAACTCAGTGGATACTTATTATTGCCCCAGGTAGTTGAACACTTCAGACACTCTAGCCAGTGTTCTACCGCTCCGTTACAAGTTAAATTGCATTGTGAAGGTTGATAAACTGTAGACTGTTCTTGCCAATTTTATGTTATATGCTCTACTTAGTACTCTTAGTACCGAACTCTAATCAGCCCAAGTTTTTACGAAATTAGGTAAAACAATTTCGGGCTACATCGGCTACATATTTCACTTATTTAATTTCAATTAACATAAAAGCGGTCGGGGCGACCCGCATAATTTTTCCCAGTTGCCTTTCGCTTGAATGAATCCTTAATTTTCATTAATACTTTCGAGATGGTATGCCACCCCATTTGCGAGGTAATTAGTCTCAAATATTCGGGCTTATAGACTAAAAACTAGCAGGTAAAAGTGACATCACGGTGACCTTTGGCGGCACTCACTTGTCCTGCGGTCCGAGCATTGTGACCAACTTCAAAATACGAATCCTGCCTTACATAAGCTGAAAAACTGCCAAAAAATGCCGAACAACACCAAAGAAAATGCCAAAAAAATGCCAACTTTATAGGTGAGTACCTACCATTAGGAAGATGCGTATGGCCTGATAGGTTTCTTTATTTGTGGTCACAAAAGAAAAATTTTGCTAGATACATACTACAGAATATTGTACTTTTATTTAACAAATAAATAGTACATTACTGCAGAGGCCGAGAAGTAAGGGATTGCTGGACGAGTTTTGGTATAGACGGCCGAGTCGTAGACGAGGCCGTCTAGAACGAGTCCTGCAATCCCTGTTCCGGCCGAGGATTGTATAATGCTTTTCTCAAATAATGCGAGGAAATATTAATATTAAAATAATTACTAGGTAATTAAGAAATAATAGTTAGTTTGCCGCCTTTTTTATTTTTTTAATACAATAACATATTTGAGCACCATGTTTAACCGCACAAAAACCAATACCATAATTATATTGTTTTTTTTTTTTTAATCTTGCAAGTATGCTTACAGAACTTAGTAGGTGGTTGGCTGTATGTAATTTTTCCTTGGTCAGTTTAATTTTAGTAAGTAAATTTAAAAAGTTAGAGCAGCTGACGGTAATGGATTTTCATGCTTACTTTACTGGCTTAGGCCAGTAAAGTGAGGCGGGAGCCATAAAAGAGAAACTTTGTGGCTTTATTTTATGGTAATAACATAAACATTTCCGAGCATGTTTGAGAAAAAAAAACTTTACAGTGCTTAATACTATATTTCTTTAATTAATAATGATTAGGTACACACTAACTCACCAATGACTTATTGTTTTTTTTGAGAGAATAAAAATTGACTCTGAAAATAAAATTGTCAGTGTTTCACTTTGATCATCAACTAAATAATGTTTGCTACGTCATAAGTATTGACCAAGCCGATAACGTATTTCTCTTTTAAAAAAACGGTTTTTTAGAAGATCCTTGATAAAAAAAATCATCGAAAAGTGGCATTTTTTTCAAAAATTATTGATATTGGTCATACTCAATACTCATGACACTTTTCTATGGACATGTTAAGCTTATTTGCTGCGCCTAAGTCCATCTACCTCCGATGTCAGCGTGACATCCTATTTTTGGGACACCCTGTATATCGACAGGGTTACATGCCATTTTTATTTTATGCCTTGCTTAATGGGGCTTTAGTTCAATACTGCCGAAAACTGCCAAAAATCATGAACTGCCACAAAATCTGCCAGAGGTTATATTAGTGGTCGAATCCTGCCCAAAAGGCAGGAAACTGCCACATGGTCACACTGGTTCCGAGATGCTATGAAATCGATTACATCGCACATCCGACCAAATTTAGTGGGATGTTTGTGCCTACTGCACTTATATGGACTGGCACTGTAATCGATTTCATCGCATCTCGGAACGCACCCTCCAGTTACGTTATGTTATGATTAAGACACAGAACAATTAAACCAACGTTATGAGCAACTTGAAGAGGTGCCAAGCCACACGGGCATTTTCTATGCGTTGCGTTAGAGCTGCGTCGAGCGAGCGATGACGCGCCGTCGTTCTGCCATATAAATGTGAACGATCATAAAGCCCATTTTACACGTAGCTATAATATATATCAATATAAATTACAGCAAGGCATACTACGATATATTTTTTTTAAATATTCAAGTGACCGCACACGCAGCAATAATATGTGTTATTGTATATTATGGTATTAGCCGACCATCAATTAATATAAGGCAAAAATATATGTTATAGCATCGTCTCCTGAGTTGCTAACTATGATATATACTATTATAGCACGGCATATTAATTTATATTATAGCTACGTGTGTAACGTGTTTTATGTATCGTATCGTTTAAAATGACGGACGGCGACAGAACGCACAAAGATATTAGGAAGACCAAGTGGGGAAGGGATCTGCGTTGAAACAAAGCATCAGTGCAGTACATAACCCGGACACACGCAATTTTTAGTTCCATAATTTTAAAACCTAATTCAAATTTGTAATCAAGCTTTTTTGCATCAGTTCTAGCTTTGAACATTTAAAAAAATTCAATAAAAAACATATTTCTTATTGTTTGGAACACAAAAAAAATCTATTAATTGATTTTCTTGCAGATTTCACCTTTGGATTGTCTCTCATAAGAGCCCAGTAATAATCAGCCATCATGTGAGTATCCCATCTACCGTGTCTTGATGTCTCCATGTCTTGATGTAACCGCTACCTTATAGTGACCCAGGTTACGTAGATGTAATTTTGTGATTTATATGAAAATAGCTACGTTGACGCAGCGCCAACGAAGCGTTCGTGTGGCATTCACTGCGGTAAATCGACGGAGAGACGACGCAGCGCAACCGCAACGCCCGTGTGGCATCGATCTTAGCCTTAAAATTCAATGACAACAAAAATGTATACGAGACATTTCCGGGTAAGTAAATTATATTATTAATTCTATTTTCATTAGTGCACGTGAAAGTAAAAATAATAATATAATTTATTGACCCATATTGTTAGTAATACTAACTTTGAAATTTGGTAGGTAAGTAATACTTTCTTATACTACACTAGCTGTGTGGTGTTACCCGCGGTTTATCCATTTCCCCAAAGGAATAAGATATTTTCCCACAGTAATAGGTAGGTAGCCTATGTGTTAATCCAGGGTGTGAGCTAACTCCATACCAAATTTCATTAAAATCGCTCCAGCCGTTTGGACGTGAAGCAGTAACAAACACACTCACAAACTTTCGCCTTTATACTATTAGAGTGATACAGGAAAAAATGTGCACATTTGTAAATTAATTATAAAAAAATAGTCTTTGAAATTTGGAAAAAGCTCGGACACAAGTGTGAGCCGCGATTCCTAAACTATTTATAATAGATCCCTATGCGTGAGTCCGATTCGCACTTGGCCGGTTTTTTTCACTTCGATCGAACAAAAATTCTGTCTCTTTGACATGTGCTGGAGTTGTAAACAATCGCAATCATATTTGTTGACGTACATAGTTTATGTGTGGATTATTTATTTATTAGCTACTCCAACAGTATTTTCACATGTCATTTAAAAACTACACATTGTAATGTGCAATTCAGTGTGAAACACCTTTAGAAGATATCGATAAAAGTGAATTTTTCGAGGTCGCTATAAATATATCGTGCCATGTCTTGTTCCATACTAAATCCCACACCAGTCGTGTGTGCACGCAAGATGCATGTTGGATATTGTATTGTAAAATATATCGCAGATTTAGGTATACAGAGTGTCCCAAAAAGGTGGTGACCATTATCAGAAAAATATTTAAAAAGTGTAAGTTAAATACTTTTCAATATTTGACATTAAAAAAATATGAAAGGTAAAGATTTGTAGTCACAGTACTTAAAAAATCATCACCGGGTGACAGTTTTCTGAATTTTTTTTTAATGTCAATAATTTGAAAGGTACTTAACTTAGATTTTTTTATTATTTATCTGATAATTGTCACCACCTGGCCTATCAACCGTTTTCGGCTTGACGTGGATTTTTGGGACACCCTGTATACACGCCGTCGTTATCGCCGAACTAAGTTAGGGGTTTTTAAATACTTTTATTTTAGGAGTACCAAATTAAATAATATGTAATGTCTATGTTGCAATCGTTTGAGGTTTTGAATTCACGAGTCTAAGTTAATAATTGTAACACAACCTCTTTTTGCATCGAAAACGAACTAAAAACGGACTATTATTTATCCATCTATTTGTAAACCAAATTCGATGTAAGTAAGTAAGTATTAGTTAGTTAGTTGGCCTCATAGTTGTGCCTTTGGACGGCTTCGGCGGAGCAGCGGTTTGGCACGCTGACTGTAAAACCGATGGTCTCAGGTTCGATCTCCGGCCGGGTCAAACTAGGAAGCGAAACTTTTCTAATTTGTCTCGGGTCTTGGATGTTAACTATGCATTTATTGTATTAAATCTATGGTCGACTTAGCACCTGTAACACAAGTCATTTAGTATAGGGCTAACGAGATCTGTGTAGTGTCCATGATTATTTATTATTCTTATTGTACGTAGCGAGCGCTGAGGTACGTTAACACTTCAGACACTAGGGTTTCCTTACGATGTTTTCCTTCACGGTCAGCGAGTGGTATTGCTAATCACAAATGTACATAATTGTGAAAAAAACGTAATTGGTACGTGCCGGGGTTCGAACCTACGACCTCCCGATTCAGAAGCCGGCGTTATAGACCGCTCTGCTACCACCGCTGTATAGTAAGTATTATGAAAGTGCAGCTAACTTTTTTTGTAACATTTTTTTTTTGAGACAATTATACAAAAACCTTTAAAGCTACTGAATGAAATGAAATTACTCGAACCTCTGCCCCAAGATGAGAAAAAATTATAAGTATTTCCGTGGAAATTGGCCATGGCTAGGTTTTTTTGCTACTGATTTCGCTGTAGATTTACCTATCCTTAGAAAAATAAAATAAATAAACTTGAAGTGTGAATAACAACGCACACAGTGGTCTAACTACTTTATTTTACTGGACAAATATAGAAACATTTTATGAATAAAATTGTGTTCCAAAGGAGCCTAATCAAATATTTATTTCATGTACGACCTGAGCCTAATCCAAATTAAAAGTCAAGAAAAATGATGTTGTAGTCCCAAAAGAATCTGGCCTCTATTTCTTTTTAATCCTTGACGCGAGGAGTGGAAAAAAATAAGTAAGTAATATTATTCAGACACCGTTTCCCTCTGCCCTCACGTTTGCAGGTGGCGGCTGCTGGACCGTGGTTTATTCAATTTTTTACGTGACTTCTTTCAGAAGCTACCGTTTGCCGATGCCGTGGCTACTACTGCGGACGTCATGTCCGGGATCTTAGTAAATGTATGTCATCCTCAGGCAGTTTACATAATCAGTGTTTAGAAAATGGATGAATAGAAATAAAAAAGTAAAAGAAACTTTTTTTATTCCCAGCCGTACTTTTTCTAACAGCCTTTTGGGACAGCCATTGTGGGTACAAGTCATTAGGGGACCAAAATTACTGGTCTATCCTAACATTATAAGTGTACCCGGTGATTAAAATTTCTATGGCCATTTCTTTAATGTATTTTTTATATCTGTTTGTCTCCTTCTACTTCATTATTTTTTGTTGTAACTTTGAAAATAATCACGTCGGTACTTTTCTGTATCGCGATACTAATAATAACCTTTTTCTATTAGAGTAGACCTCCCAGATGGACTGTTTGACTGCCCGTGCTAAATTAAAGTAACTTGAGTGGATAGTTTCTGTTTTTACGCCATTTTAAAGTATTCCGAGTAGACTTTATGGCCTAATTAACGGGGAAGTTTATAGCTGTGCAGTTATTGTTTTAGTGTGCGTTATCAACTTTCATTGCAGTCAGGAGTTGAAAATAAACGACGGGTGCAATGTTGAAATTGCACACTTTACCATTCACACGAAATAAACGTAATATCAAATTGAAACGATCAACGAATTAATGTGAGTGTCATGGACGGTAATTATCGGAATTGGATTTTTTCTTATTTCCTTATGTATATATGCCACTGGAAGCGAACTTTTTAAGCCCTTTTACCCGTAAAATCGTTTCGAGCATAGATCTTCTTCCTTTTACCGTAGTCTGGTAAAAATAGGGAGCTTTTTCATAGAACTACTATGATAATTCAATATATATTGCAAAGTTGATTTATGTTGAGATGTGTTAATACCCATAGGTTAACATGAAGACTTTTTTGAGCTACATACCTCGAATCGTCATAATAAAATATGAGTTGTAGTTTTATCGATCCTGTTCTCACTTGAAATATCCGCTTCCACTTCTTACCCACCGTGTGTGCCCTCTAACTAACTAAGTAATTTGCACCCCTGCCATCTGTGTCCCTGCCACCCAATTTTGCAATACCCTACAATGGATTACTGTTCAAGGTATACATGTATATAAATCAATGACATGAACACCTATAGCACAATTTTGTTTTGTAATTTTTCTGTTTCGTTTCTCGAAATGTTTTTTTGCATTGTCCTTGCTGATAAAATTATTTCTCTTGAAACAATTTAATTGATTCGGATTAGTACAAAGTATAATCCTCCCATTATTAAAATTGTATGCACGAATAATTCTTATTATTTATAACCGTCTCAAATAGCAGCTGCATTCTGCCACTCCATAACTTAAAGCACCACTTCCCAAGCAATAGATTAAGCCATTCATCCTATTCTGCACCGGAATGTTTTATCGTCAACCCATCCCGGTCCTGAGTCTGAGTCTTTGGAAAGTAGAAGCTACTGACCAGCCATTGACTTACAATTGCTTCAAGTTTGAATCAAACATCCTGCTGGCCAATGTTCTTGCTTTCTGTAAAATTTTGTCAGGTATTATTCCCGACAACTTCAATACATGACTAACTTTGCATCGATTTTAACTTAGGAACCCGAGATGTGGCTTACAATTCTTTCGACTATAATTAGGTGAAATTTTGATCTGAGCTGAATTCTAAGCTCTCCTCCGTATAGATTTACTAATTGAAAGAGTCGCTTACCAAAGGCTTACTTCTGCGAGTAGTTTCCAATATGGCAGAGTTAGAACAAGAGTTAGAACCATAGAGCAGATTATAAAACATTGATAATCTTTCAAGCCGCTGTCTGAACTCTTAGGTTAAGAAATATCTGTGCAATTCCCTTTTTTATATACTATAAAGTGTTCTTTATCTTTCTTTTGAATCAGACTTGACAGTTTCTGTCAATCTGGATGTCAAGAAATTTTAGTTGGGTTACCGAAGTAAATGCATATTCTGTCTGAAAGACGATAATATTGATTGATTGCTATCAACAATTTGTATGTGTGTGGGGCACGAGTCTCTTCCTGCAGGAAGGTTATCTACCATAATGAACACGAAGGCCAAGCCCGAGTTGGTGGAGGATTGTAAGACAGTGGCGGGCCTTACTGTCAGAAGTTATCAAGCCGCCCAAGGCCTCTGACATGGCTTAACGACTGCCATCATATGACATCCGGCACTAACGGCTTAACGTGCCATGCGAAGGACGGAAGTTCTCGGAAAAAATGTAGTGTGTTATTGATTCCAAACACTCTGTTTCAGTAGGCCACGAGCGCTCCATAATATTAATAAACCAAAAACTAGGTAATTGCGTTCTATGGGACGATTTCATGACAATGATCACAATCGAAGACTACAATAAGCTGTTGGGTTAAATTTTTGTGGCAAACTTAATACAGATTCAGTTTCAAACTAGGAAAATTTATTGTTTTACGAACTGTCTATTATAATTTACTGAAGCAGGATCTTAATAGGTACCTAACTAAGAAAGTCATGTATAGACGGTGGTAGCAGAGCGATAAAACGCCCGCTTCTCAATCGGCAGATCGTGGTTTCGAATTCCGTTTGGGGTGTTTGACTTCCCGGTGACTCTGTTTTCTAAGTTATATACAGTTATAGTAGTTTTACCACTCGCTAACTGTGAAGGAAAACATCGTGAGGAAACCCTAGTATCTGAAGTGCTAAATATATCAGCGCTTGCGGCGCAATCTCAGGTCTCAGTCTCACTAAACTGGGGGCAGTTTCTCGTACACTAACAATCTGATAATCTACTTTTAACAGCTGTGAAATATGTTTTTTGTATACCATTTGGCCATTATGGTTTGCTCGTATAACAGAAACCGGGGGTCAGTATGTAAACATGCCAACTGTACAGAAAAGCTAATTTACGTTCTCACCACCTCAGAATAAGACCCCTAAATTTTGGTTATTTCAAGTTATTTCCACGCCATAACGCGTGTGTACTTCTCTGTGGTTGTAGCGTAGCGTTCATATATCACGTCAGGGTGGTTCATACATGAAATGTTTCACAATTTACTCTACGAACGCAATGTAGGGATACGTACTGTAAACGCAGACTGCGGTAGAGGTCACCCGACAAATTGTGTCGCGTGCAAAACTGATGAAACTTATGCAGTCTTAGAATAACTTAAATCTTTTTGTGCAAATCAAGAGAGAATCACCGCTTCGTTTTGACCGGTTAATCGTAAATGTTTCTTGTGATGCAACTGAAAATAAAATTAATTTTCACTTTTAAAATCTAAGCAACGGAAGTACGACTGAATAAGTAGGTAGGTTGTACCTTCGTATTGAGAAAAGCGCACATAATTATGTATCCTTTGCTTCTTCTTAAGTTTTCTCTTATTTCTTCTGTGAAATTTGGCCAAATGCCTAGACCCAATTGTATCAGCTAGCTCAAAATGGTTGAGCCTGATTCGCAATTTCTTATTTGCTAGTATTATCCATTTCCATTTGTAACAAACGAAGGTAGCCTTACGTAGAGAAAAATCATCCAAGTAACTGCAACAAAACTCTTTATCGAAAAGACAGACCTGCACAAAGAAAGTACATTGATAATTACTACTGTAATGTGTAGACGTGAATTTAAAAGGGACCCTTTCAAAAGACAAATAATGTATTTTAATATTATTTGACTCAATCTTATGTCATTAATATTGATTATTACGACTGCACATAACATAATTAATAACAGAGTATAAAGTACATTTTTAATTATCTACATAAATTATGAAATATCACATAAATAGCCATTTAAATAGAATTTTTTGCAAAGAATTCAAGTAAATCTAAATAAAGTTGAGTAATGGCCTTGAAAATAACCAAAAGGTTCTTATGTCCGGTCCGTACGCAAAACACATTTAAGAAAGTGGTGCGACGAGGCTTGAGTCTAATATTTGTCAATCAGTAGGTTGACAAATATTGGCCGCTAAAACTTAACCGCACCTCTATTGGTTGAATAAACCATAACGGACTGGGGCGTAAAAGCATTCGACCAGAGCATTTTCTCCGTGGAGCCGGTAAAAAAATGTAATCAGATTAGTTAAAAATATGTCCCTCTCTCTTTACAAAAGCAGGAAAAACTTACGCGAAAATAGTCCAACTTAGTTCCAGAGGCAAGGAAGACACCGCATCCCGACTTTCTTCGGGAAATATTTTTGTTCCGAAAACGAACACATCGCTACCACTGGGCATGGTAGGAATTGAAGATGATGCGTGAACGCTATAAATTGTTGAAACAGTCTGCTATGAGTTTGTTTTGCTTCGCTTGCTGCTTGTGGGTACTTTTAGAAGATAGGTTTATGCACTTGCGTTTCGTGTAGGTAGTTACACATCGGGTAAACTTTACAGCTTATCTACCTCATAGTAAGGCTTATAGTGTAGTATGTGATTTGGAATCAAAACCCGAAGAGTAGATGTATATTGAAAAAGTAACTCTTAAGCTAAAACTAACGTTCGAACTTACCTTCTTAAGCACCACATATTATCAGCTTGATTCCGGATTCACTTACTTAAGCAAGTAAGTGAATCCGGGATAAAGTTAATGAACTTAATGTGTTTATTACCATATTATATAATATAAACTGTTGTGTATTGTATAGAGTGCACTCCGAAAATCACGTATAAACCTCCCAGGTTTTTGTGATTTTGAATTGTTTCATTTAACTGTGTACACTTATGTGCCTTATATAATAAATTTAAAAAAAAACCTATATTCGGTGGGTAAAAACAATCTCAATTCAATTAGATTTATTACTATAGAGAAAACTTTCAAATCGTACCTAATGGTTAACCGGACCTGTTTCATAGAAATTCATTATTTATGTTATTATTCTGTGATTCATTGTTTAGGTACCTACCACGACGGATGTAAAAAAAAGATACTTTGTAAAGATACATGATCCCGAATCCCGGCATGGGTGAAATTTTTAGCCTCTAAATAGGTTTTTAAATTTCTCCTTAGCACGGGTTAGTGCATTAAAAATAAAAATAGTATAATCATGTGGGTACAGTGATATCATTCCGATGTAAAACCTAACTGCAAAGTAGGTAGTCGGGGCTGTAAGTGATGCAATTTGCTTAAGCCAGATGTCGCTGCCTGTACGTAATACAGAGAATTGTGTAAGAGGTTCGAAATTTCATTGGTGCCGGTGAGTCGCCCATTGGCTCAATTGGTAGAGCGCTGGCACGGATAGCCAGAGGTTGCGGGTTCGAATCCCGGCATGGGTGAATTTTTTAGCCTCTAAATAGGTTTTTAAATGATCTGTGTTGTTAATCTGAGTTTGCTAGGCATTAGGGTTCGAACCCCGGCTGGAGACAAAAAAAAACACGCTGTTTCTGGTTCCCACGACACAGGGTACCTAGTAAGGGGCCAGAAGCAATATATCTGTATGTAAATGTTATGTTATTACAATGACATGACAATGTACCTACATTGCAAAGTCGATTGGACCAAAACAATAATAATTAGACACTGCTACTGTGCTGCTACTTGATGCTAAGCAATACAGAAACCAGAGCAACAAAAAACTGAGGTCTTAACATTCAATGCTGAGATAAGTGAGAAGTCTTTGTGTCAGCCCTAGACTTCACGGATGAGAGTAGGGGTCAAAGAAAAAGGCGCAATTTAATAAACTACGAATTGTACTTTTCTTTGTCATATTAATCTACGACATGTTCTCAGACCTACGAAATATATAATTTTTTATGAAGCCTATAAAACTCTTACTCCAGGGCACAGGTCTTCTCTCAGAGAGAGAGTATGGGCTTAATTACTACGTGATGCCCACCGCGGATTGGCAATTTCAAGCGCTGAGGAATTTGAACACCTTAGACGCTGAGGTTTCCTCACGATGTTTTCCTTCACATTTAGCGAGGGGTATTGCTACTATGTAACTTCAAAGGACTTTGTTTTCTGAATTACATGCATGCCCACACTGTAACAAATATGTAGGTATACAAAAAAAAGCTGTAGCCGTTTCGGAGGAGTCCGATAATAAACACATGAGATTTTTATAATATTATATCTGTATATTAAGTAAAAATACGTGTGGATGAGCAGAGTTTTATGCCTACACATACCTACATTCTAAGTCCTCAGTACGTTCCTCAAGAGAATTCACTGCTGCGTTTTTTCATTCATACTTTTCATAAACATCGAACCCTAATATTTCCTTCGCACCCTGCTGGAACTGGTCACTGCCCGCCTGGAAGCTGGTGACTCCCTTCGCGATGACAGCTCCCGCGTCATTGGTCAAGGTCACCTCCATGGCTGACGACTTGGGTGACGTCATCAGGGGGGAGACGTCCACGGTGATTTGCTGGCCTTTAAAGGCTGCTTTGAGGAAGCTGCAACAAAGATTTTTAAAAATTGATACTATAATACTAAAAAAGCCCCAGGTATTGGATGTTTACATGTTTGTGATGTCGTAGTTTCTGGTACCCCACGACACAGGGTATCCTAGTGTGGGGCCAGAAGCAATGTATGTGCCTGTATGTAAATGCATTGAATTTGGTAAATGTTATGTTATTATAGCGTAGTAGGGAGCACTTAGGGGGCATTGAACAATCATGCATTTTAGATACGTAGTACTGGGGGGCAGTACCTACTACGCATCTAAAATGCATAGTGGTTCAATAGAGTCATATTAGTCCGGTAATGGTCGTTTCATTCACACTATTGTTAAGTAGTCTGGTAATAAATCGCATTTCAATGGTACAACCCGTGCTACATAACTCGGCGCCTTACGCGATTCGATCTTCTTCGCGAGAGATGCCTATTTAATTTGAGCGGGTTATACGCCTGGACTGACATTGCACTGCTATTGCTTTGTATAATGCTAAATTGAGGCAAATACCTAACAATTATTGCCGTATTTACACCATTCTATTGAAAAACTATATATGTAAGTATTAGACTCTAGGGCCTAAAACTTTCGTTGCTACGTGAACTCTAATCAGTTACGTCGATGGTGACTGCAACGAAAATGTACAGGTTGACCTGCAGTCCTATACGAGATAGCTACAAGTCGGTATGTGCTGTTACTATCAGAAACACGTCATCTTTACAATACTCTGTATTACAGGCAGTAACATCTGAATGAAGTACGTAATACAGCTAGAGTACCTATTGTAAAGAGGTTTGAATTTTCACTGAAGCCGGGTAGAGCGCTGAGTTAGGAGAGCGCTGGCACGATTAGCCAGAGGTCGCGGGTTCGAGTCCCGGCATGGGTGGAATTTTTAGCCTCTAAACAGGTTTTTTTAAGAATTGTCCTTAGCACGGGTTAGTGCATTAAAAAGAATGTAATCATGCGTACAAATCTTAATGCACGTGGCCGTACATCTAACAAAGATAATTACCATGCGTTAGCAGTGACAACGATTTTTCTTATTCGTAAGTACTTACACAACATTCAAATTGGTCGTCCAAGCCAGCTTTCCCTTGTCGTGGCTCATCTGGCCAAACATTGAGAGCACATCAACCACAGTAGAGACGTAGCCTCCGTGTAGTGTGTCCAGCGCATTGCACATGATCGGCTCCACTTGGAATGTCCCACGGAGGTGGCCAGCGCCCATAGAGAGGATTTTCACCTTAAAAAACGGGAAAGAGGTTGACGACCATACACATAAATGCCGCGTTTTCACGGTCTTATATCTCAGAATATGTGTAATTATATCGAACTAACAAAATGAACCGATTTAAGAACAAATTCTCAAAGCAATTCACAGATAGCGGACTGTAGATATTACGGCTTTTTTAAAGACGTGTTAGAAACCTATTTAATTTCATTTTACTGGAATACGGCTGTCAAAATTAATCTGCGCTGAAGAAAAGACAGACATCTTGTGAATTTTGTTTTGTGTTTTTGTGCAGAAAGCGGCTCATTGACTTATAAAAAAGATGTGTGGGTTTAGTACAAAAAATTTATATAAAATGTGAAGGCGATTTTTTCTTCTTTTTTTCTTCTCCACAGTGTCAAAATATGTATGCATTTGACAGCTGGAGTAGCTTACTCACTTCACACTAATATTATAAAGGCGTAAGTTTGTGAGTGTGTTTGTATGTTTGTTACTTCTTCACCTCTAAACGGCTTGAGCGATTTTAATCAAATTTGCTATGGAGTTGGCTGACACCCTGGATTAACACATCGGCTACGTTTTACTGCGGGAAAATATCCTATTCCCATGGGAAAATCGATATACCGCGGGTAACACCGCGGGGCACAGCTAGTATAATAATATAAAATAAAAAACCCCAGGAAGGACATTCGAAAAAAAAATTGTAATCAGGTTGCTGGATCGTAATAATCTGGGAACAGAGAAGCAAACCAATTCCCAAAATTACTACCTCTGACGGAAACTATCTTCACCATTAAAATGTCATCAGAGGAATTTCGTTGTTGTGAAAGAAAGGCCATGGGTGAGGTAAATTTCTATGATTAGCCTACGTAAAAGGCTTACAATACATAGATATCACTTTATTATACAACCAGAAATGGCCTAACCTTTCTGTGATACATATGTCACCGGAAGATAACAAGATTCGCAAGTTTATAAATTACCTAAGAAATTTATAAACTTTCGTAGGATTGTAAACGAGAGATAAATTTTATTATTTTACGCCCACATTTTCTCGAATTTATTAATTTGCGAAGTCTCGTGGTTAATTTATAAACTAACGGATATCCATTCGTAAGATTCCAAACAGTTCGACCAATCACAGAAGAGCTTTTTATTTTACGCTTTTATAAAATACGGCAAATAACACACTGCTCTCTGATTGGTTGATGTCGACAGTCGCAATGCTTGTGTCCATAGACTTAGGTACGATCAAACTTGCCAAACTAGTATAAATTGATCAGTTTCGATTACCAAACTGCAATCCATTCTTGCCGGAAATGCGTAGTTTTCGAGAAAATTATTGTTGAATTTTCTGTAAACCTAACCTTAAAATCTTGCTGTATGAATGACTTGGTTCTTCTGGACCTATTTTTTTTCCTCTGAAATAAAAAAAAACCTAACACCCGACGTTCTAGGATGGAGCTTCGCTCCACCCGCTCCATCCTGAAACTTCGAACCTAATTTCAGTTTGCAACATTGCGACGTCCTAAAGCTTTAACTTTATTATAGTCATACATCATTTTAACGACTTTTTTTAATTTTCGACTTTTTTAATCGACTTCTTACTATTTTGGTCATGACCACTATAAAACTTTCGTAGCTCTGTGGTAAATTTCACTTCATCAACGGTATTTCTAGATGGAGCAGGAACACGTGACTTATTGAACCAATCAGAGCGCAGGTAGCGTTTCGTTAAGGCTTACTTATTATTTTACGCTTGAATTTGGTAGGTTTATCAATTTGCGAAAATGTGGGCGTAAGATAATACAATATATCTCTCGTTTACAATCCTACGAAAGTTTATAATTTTCCTAGGAAATTTATAAACTGGCGGATCTTGTTATTTTCCGGTGACACATACAAGGGTTGATATCGGTGTAACAAAATCTGTTTATCTACCCGTTACTCGTAAAGGAGCTAAGGTGCCCATTGGGTAAAACACAGGACGCGGAAGCGAGAGACCCAGGTTCGATTCCAGTACGGGCATGTGCCAGTGACATTATTTTCTAAGTTAGGTACGTACATTTGTAAAGTTATAGTAGCAATACCACTCGCCTACTGTGAAGGAAAACATCGTGAGGAAATTGAGTGTTGAGGCGTTCAAATACCTCGCCGCTTGATATTGCCGATCCGCGATGGGCACGCGTTATAACTTTTTTTTTAGTATTTATTTAAAGTAAGAAAAAAATACATGCAATATAATGCCTTCCACCCGCCGAAACCGACAAGGAATCACTAGCTGTAAAGAGTATATATACTAGCTTAACATGCTGTTGGAAATAGTATACTATACTAGTGCTATGCTCGCCAAATAGCCTGAATAAACTCAGCATGAAATTGCGATATACTTACGCGCAAGAGCAAACATATTAAATTTTTGTAATTATTGTTAATTTGACGAAAACTTAAGTCCAGAGTGCTTAGTGCGAGTTTTTTAACTACTCGATCGCGTTAACGTAAACTCATATTTCTATGGCACCACCAGCGCCACCTAGCGACAAGTATGGAAATTAAATTTGCTGATTGCGAGTTGTAATGGTTTACGTTGAGAAGTGAACTCGTTTACCAGCCAAAACACGAATAAACACGAGTGCGAGTTGTACTGTGACAGCGTTTTGCCAGTTCGAACGGTTAACTAAGGGTGATATTACACTTATCAAATATCTGTCCAATTTTGCTGTTAAATATTTTATAAAATTTCTTTGAGGTAAGCCCATTTCACTTGTCCAATAACTTTGTCCAATATTTTTTGGATAGTCTTAAGAAAATGGAGGAACGTGGAGCGTCTTCATGTGCTGCTATTGCATCTATAAGTGGTGCTATTATTATCGTTATGTTATTAATGAAAAACCAAAAGTCAAAACAAAAAAAAGTATTTATTAAAAATTTTGTCATTGGAATCGTCCACGATATCTTGTTTGCAGCCATTTTGATTTAAGTGTCATTAATATTTGATCAAATATCGGTGTTTCCAAGACATTTGATAAAGTCGTCCAATTTCTTCCAATTTCTTTGATCAAATCGTACATTGGACAAAGATATTTGATAAGTGTAATACCACCCTAACTCATACTCCGAACTCAATGCTCGATTATTTGATTGGATCTGTCAAACTCGCACTAAGCACTCAGAGAAGTCCGACTCACATCACAGCGTCGCCCGCAAACGAAAAACGAAACGAATTAGGTGTGCGGGGCAGGAAGGATTCATTTCTTTTTTAATTAACGATTTCATTATAAGTAGATTTTTTTTTAAATCTTTATTTAAATTATAAGCTGATTGTTTGTTGATTGCGTAGAATTAAGATAATGATTACAATTAATATAAGAAACAATAATTGTTATAAATTTAAGTTTTCTTAACATGTTATTTTGAATCGCGTGGGCTAACCTTCCCCTTTTATAATACTAACGTAACAACTATAAGCGATGTCAACTTTACCTATAAGTAAGTAAGGGTGAAATCAATAAAGCTTCTTCCTCTACGATTCTCAGTCGGTATTATTTTTTAATTTCTCCCTAGACCATCTTAGAACCTGCCTACGTAAATATTTAGTTCCCTCTGTGGCTGTGTAGGCTGATTGAACGAGGCAGCCACATTACGAAAGCCCATACTCTCTCCTTGAGAGAAGGGCTGTGCCCTACGTTTATAGGCCACATAAAAAAGGTGGTTCTATCTACTCATCTACAGAGACGAGCAACCGACGACGCCTCAGTCTCTACTCACCATGATTAAGCTACGAATCAGAACGAAACTGGTGGGACACAAAAATGTGAATAACTTTCACTGTGGTAACCACAGTTTTGTTTACATGTTAAATAAATCCAATTAGTTTGTTTTGCCTGACTTTAACTTTAGTAATCATTATGAATAATAAGGAAAGCAATAGGTAAGTATGTAGGTATATGAAGTTTGCTTTTGTCGAGCCATTTGTCATTAATCCAAGAAATATAAACAATCTAATCATCATTTGTTAAAACAAATGAAAAATATGTTTTTGCATGCTATCAAAGTAAAAACTTTGAAAACATGTAAAAAAGATATCCCTATAAAGATACCTACACCCACCCATAAACTGAATAAAATTAGATCATCTTTCTTTCAGTACCTAGGTACTACATAATGTGAAACAATCTGAATTTCAGTAGGTACCTGTGCAATGCAGTTAGTTAGGTACCTAACAAACATTCGAATTCGAAAGTTAATGGAACGTTCAAATACTACAAGTTAAATTAAATAAATACAAAATTAAACCAAGAATGGAATAATACATACTCACATTATTGAATACTGTACTGGTGTCCCATTGCATTGGTTTGTTTTTTACGTAAGTTTCGACACATTTTAACAAACGCAGACCACGAGCCGTACTTGATGCCATGTTGATCGACAATGTAATGAAACGAAATAAAAGCATCGGCTTACTTTTAGTTTTTGTATGCGCCCCGCCCGCGCGCGGCAAAGGTAATGTTGCCAATTAAGTAATTAACTAGTATTACCTACTTAGTTGCATTTATAAATTCAGTGAATTTTCTATTACCTTTGTCCATATTTTAAGTTATCAAGTGATTAAACTAGAAAAAGTTTTACTTGCGCTAGAATAAGGACCACGAAAAAAATTGGTAGACTTCGTAGAATCTCCGGTCTCCTTTAATCTTTTTGTAGAGTAGAGGTTGTTGTAGAGTGGCAACCCCACGCAGATCAACAAGCGGCTGCATTTTTGCTTTGCTTTATTTTTCAAAAAATAATATATTTACGGTCCCTTGAGCATTCTAATTCTTGAGTTATTGTGTACGCTAAACTTAATTCTAATTGTATCGAAAGTCTGTCGACCGAAAATGAGTAATTACCCAGTGAAATGTGTTTAGTTTCGCGCAACAGAAAGTGACAGCAGGTGTTTCGGATCTAAACGCGGCAAAAGCAGCAACTTACTGCCTATTTCTCAAAGAAATGGAGGAAAATAAAGCTATTACCTCTGAAAATGAGTCTGATCAACTAGAAACTGGTATGTATTTTCCAGAAATCCGAAAAAACCGTGCGGATTTTGACGTCCCAATTCTTATTACCCTACAAAATGATGTAGGCGTCGCCGCCACGATGATTACTACCCTGATTTTTTGTGTTATTTTCATTACTTCAACTGTAATTCGATAGTTTCCAGCTAATTACGGTATTAGGCGTTGTTACTTTTGCTATATTCGACTCTGGGATGCACATATTTGCCAAAAATACGTTTCCATACGGTAAAAACCATCTTGTATAGTGACGACCTTTCATAACTAACCGCATAATACCCTTTTCAAACATCAATAAAATTGCACAGTAATTATTTTGCGAACGAATGTGCTATTTTTACTATCTGAAGCCAATATAAACTATTGTTGACTCTAGAGCAACTGCTCTAAACTCATGAAGCTGATAGTTTGTAAACATGGTTGATCAATAGTGTAGTTGACTTTGGTCATTAAGATCTAGACCCTAACACCCACTGAATAATGGCTAAAATAACTGGCATCTATCTATAGGTTATATTGCTAGAGAAAGTTGACCACACGGAGCATCTCTATTTACTTTGTGCTTTTTAAAGTCTTGATTCATAGATAGATAGAAGAAACTATACTTAGTCCTGCGTAAATCTACTTTGTATGTTTACCTAGCTAGATGCTTGTCTATTAATTATCTTTATATTGTATTTTTTTTCCGAATAAAAAATATAAGAGAAGAGACACAAATAAGGTATAAGAAAGTTTGCATATTTGGTTTGTAGGAGAAAAGTGTTACAATGACAGCTTAGGAGTAGAGGTTGATCACTGGAATTGTTAAAAAATTACATGTAAGGAAAAAAATAACAAAAAGGTAATTCTTAGTAATAGTTACACCTAAGATTTCCACACTTTACATCATAGTTGGGCCATTGTACATAGCAAATGCTGAGTTTCCTTACAATGTTTTCCTTCATAGTTAGCGAGTGGTATTGCTATATTGCTACGTATTGCTACGTATTGCTACTATAATGTTTCAAATGTACATAACTTAGAAAACAAAGTTATGGTACAGGCCAGGATTCGAACCCACAGCCTCCCGATTGAGAAGCTGGCATTCTACTGCTCCAATACCACCGCTTGAGAGAGAGAGTTGAGTGTACAGGCCTTGGCTTAGTACAGGGCTCCGATGAAATTATGTAATTTGATATTGTGTAATGAATAAATAAATTTTTATTTATTTATTTAATTTAAAAACTTATTTAGGGGCTAAAAATTCCACTGACCTGACAGTGACCTCTGAGTCCCGGCATGGGTGGAAGTTTTAGCCTCTAAATAGGTTTTTAAAATTGTCCTTAGCAGGGGCTAATTTTATAATTAGTTATTTAATTGCCTTTTACAGCAGCAACTCATCCACCAACCAACCTTGAGTCTCCGAAGGCCCAAGGTAACGGTAACACATCGGACAGCCTGTTTCCCGAGAGCCCTGTTTATGAGCCCGAGGATTTCAAAATGTTAGACTCAAAAGATGAGGTGTGTGCAAATTTATCTTCTCATATTGATTTTGTCTGCTATCTCATTATCACTTTATCTGACTTTATGACTTTCAGGGATATACTATGTTAAGATTATTTGGTGCCACCCACATTTTTATCAGGGCCAAAATTATCAAGATACAATTATTTTAATCTCTGATCTTGATAGTTTCAATTGTTCGAATATAATTAAACATTTCTTACATTTCTTTAGGCATTCTGAAATTAAATAAGTAGTACTATTTTAATTCCTTTCATACAATACTAGTATTTTTATGTATTAACTATTTTTGTCCCATGCGATTACTTAGTATATTATAATTTCCTCTCGTCAATTCATTCGCAGTGCCATTTTATTTGCTACGAATTTCAAAAATTAAATCATGAAAAAGTAGAAATTTAATAACTGCAGAAGTCTAAGGTAATCAACTAAATATCTGTTGACCGGTGTCCTTCAAGATACGGGTATCAAATGCAGCATAATTTTTATTCATAATGCATTCCAAATGTCTTGGGAACTAGTGACATCATCATCATCATCATCAACCCATTATGTCCCCACCGAGGAGCACAGATCTCTTCCCTGAGTGGTGACCAACTCTGGATTGGTGGAGGCTTGCAAGACTAGTGGCTGGTCTTACTGTCAGAAGTTTTCAAGCCGCCCTAAGGCCTCTGACTTGGCTTAATGCCGGCCATCTATCGACGGCAGCCGGCACCAACTGCTTAACGTGCCTTGCACTGAAGCACTGAAGTGACATAATGACATAAAAAGTAGTAAAAAAATGTTCAGTGGAAAATCATGACATAAAAAATTCTTCGTATTTTACAGAATGTCATCTCTATCAGTGACGAAATCAGTCAAGGAGGAGAAAGCACTATAGGTAAGAGTATACCTACATTAAAACTACATTTTTTTATAAACCTACTGTTACTCAACATCTCCCACAATCAAAAATTGTAATTGGGGAGTTATTGTAATGTGTCACCTGTATTGTATTGTTATTTGCAAATAAGAAAAGTACATCGCGTCTGGTCTAAAATGGGAAGATGTACTGCTGGATAGAAGCATTACATAGTGCAAGGCACAATACATTCTACAAGCCATTTTTCCGTTGTCATCCAGCCACCACCGGCATTCTGCTTTGGATATTTGGATCAAAAAGGAATTGCCATAAAGCACTAGGACATAAAAAAATTATCTTTTGCATTTGGTGTGGTGACTACGAGGTCCCCTTTTCCAGACTCAACTTTCCAGTTTGTGCCTTCTGCGTCACTAATAAGCGCCGGTTATTGACGGACCTCTTCTGCCTTCCCCAGGTTGAAGTGAATTGCTTCCATTATCTGCCTTTTACTATCGATATCAACCATTGTGTGTCCCCACTGCTGGGGCCCGTGTCTCTTCCTGCATGACAGGAGGTTAGGTCATACTCCACCAAGGGGGCCCGGGTTGGAGGAGGATTGTAAGACAGTGGCGGGCCTTACTGTCAGAAGTTATCAAGCCGCACATAAGGCCTCTGACATGGCTTAAGGACTGCCATTACATGATAGCCGGCACCAACTGCTTAACGTGCCTTGTGAAGCACGGAAGCGCTCGGAAAGTTCACGTCACGGTCACCCATCCTGCACCTGACCGCGCCTTTTGTTGCTAAACTCAAGTAATTGATCCAATCACACGGTTCCGCTAGGCCACGAGCCCTTCGCAAAGTCTACCGCAAATATTAACCTACAATACACTTTACTACATTTCCTATCGGGGGAAGACAACCAAATCGTATATTTTTCTTTTTGAGACTGCCAATACAGATAAGCAACTGGTACTTTGTACTAAACACTCGTATTGTATCATGTAGTGTCAAGTTGTATACCTAATCATGATATCTTGAAGTTAATAATAGTAAGTTAATTATTAGTTTCAGATCCACCACCTCAGGCTAAACGCAAACTTAGCAGCGAGAGCAGCGAGGACACTCCCAACAAAATGCCAAAACTCAACTCCCTAGACCATCCTATTGACACTCAACTGATTGATGAAGAAGTGAGCGAGCTCACCAGCTCCAAACGGAAACTCTACAGTGACTTGGCTTTACCATCCACATCCCGCGTGAAGACCCCAGTACGTTCTAGCCCCAGGAAGGTTACAAAGAGGAGTAACAGTACTGAAGTTTCTACCCCTAGGACCCCAAAAACACCTAAATCGAGGCCAGCAAGTGTTGATATCACCCGTCAACGTAAAACTCCAATTAAAAAGGTGGAGTTATTCAAAGAAAAGGTTCCAGAAGAGATAGTGATTATCTCCGACAAGTCTGACAGTTCTAGTTCGAGGCCTAGTGTAGAGTTTGTCAAAGAAATCCCAGCGCCAAAACCAGTGATTTGCCATACCATATCAGAGGAGTCAACCAGTGAATTGAATGATTCGCAAAACTTCCATCTAGTGATGTCACCAACGCCTGATGATGAAAACTTGGATAAATCCAAACAGTATAACAGTGATCCAGTGTTAGCTAAGGATCGCATAGAAGTGTTAAATCCTGGTAAGATCAATCCTACTAGAAGTGAAGGCTACAATTACTCTGATCAAAGTTCCAACTTGTCCCAGCCGTTAAGGCCTAAGGACTGTGGTCCCGCCACAGACCAGGAGAGCACAGACAGTGTATGCTCAATAAGTATTGACAGTCCTGGAGAGATACCTACTGTTGCTTCTAAGATGATTACAAAGCTGTCAAATGGCAATTCGTCAACGCCAACTGAACAAACAACTGAGAATAAACTTGGCGTAATCTCGCTGAGTGATAGTGACGCTACACCAGACATGGTAAAGCTGAACAGCAAGAAAGGAAAACGCGGCAAATTAGAATCCTTCCAAATAAGCAACAATACCACTCCGTCAACTATATCCCCTGTGCAAAATGGGCATACTTCTTTGCCTGTAAACACGCCGCATGTTCCAACCTTCGACGTTCATGTTAGCCACAGTGAAGACGGCGAGTTTCTTTCCATGTATATCGTGAAAACCGACAACGATTTAGGATTGGATATGTGCAAGGAATACCAAAGATTCTCCAAGCGATTCACTATCGATCCATACTTAGCTGATGTATCAGTCAGTAACTCTCCTTCCAGTGTTACAAGTACTGGAATGGTTAATCTTCCGAATAGAACGTCATTTGCCTCGACTACAAGTTCAACATCAAGCAACAGGACAAGCGATGGAAACTTTGTCGTTCCACAACCTCCAAGAAAATCTGTGTCGCATCCAGCGTCAACCACCGTCAAAGGATGTGATGCTTTATTCAAAAAGTTACAAGACGTACTTTCGCATATCCGCGAGACTTCAATCGACGAAGGGAATCGTTCCAACAGCGATGAGAAAGTCTCCGTTGGTATACAAGCATCGCCGTCAAGTGAGGCTACATTGAGTAATGGCAATGCGAGCCCTGAAGAGGTTAGCAAATGTGACAAAACTACACCAAAAAGTTCCTTGAAGAAAACCCGCGTTAGAGGTCGCCGACCACTGGCCGGTAAAACCAAACGAGCCATTCTCCCCACTCAGAATGAAGAGCCAGAATACATGCACGGCATAAATTCTCCAGAAATGGTGCCTACTAACTCTGAGAACGGTAAAGTGTCTCCCAAAAATCTCAAAGATGAGAAACCGCTATCCACGTTAGTCGCAACACCAAAGTCCGTTGGCAAACTCAAAGGGAAAGTTGGTCGTCCAAAGTCGCCAAGACCGGCGACTCCAGTTGAGAAGTCTGTTGTGAAACAAGAGTACCCAGGTTACCCTCCAGACACTGTTGTATTGGCGAAATGGGTGGACAAACGGTATTACTCAGGCCGTGTTTTAGAAATCACCGAGCCTAACAAGTATTTGATCAAATTTGACGATGGGCAAACTAAAGCTTTGCTCGATGATTTCATAATCTTCGGTAACATGAGGTCGTTGCCACTGGAAGGGGAGTCAGTCTATGCCATGGTCGATGAGGAGCAAAATTATGAGCCAGGTCTGGTTTTGAGCGTGGAGGAGAACAAAAGTGGCACGGTTACTTACCGATGTACTACTGACGGGTAAGTTGTAGCCTACCCCATACCTACTTTTCAACTTTGCCCCTTGAGTATTCATTTAGGCACAGTGGCAAATGATTTGAGTTTGCATTTTAAAATAACATTTTTTAGATGATTTTTTTTTGTAAGTTGTCATTCAAAATTTTTTGTATGATATTACACAGTTTTTTTTGTTTGTAGTGGCGTCGTTTACGTTATACATGCTATTTCACAGTATTTATACGTTAGTAGAGGAGCAACGCTTAAAATTATGTAAACACAAATTTGAATCGGGCAGTAACAGAAATTGCGCGTTTTAAGCAGCTACGTCTAGCGGGTGGAAGGTGCCTGTCATACAATATTTTGTACACACCACGTTACAATCCACAGAACATAAAAAAAGAGTAGAAGTCGTAAGTGGGCGGTGCCCGCGTGCCTCACATTAGCAATGTATTGCCTATGCGTAGTCGGTGACAGTTTTGTTGACTTCAGTTGCCGTGCGCTTCTAGTAAAGAAAAAATGGTGAAAACTTTATAAAAATGCCTTGTTATGCTGTGTTAGAGAGCAAAAATAAAAGTTGGGGACCAAAATATACCGATCATGCCGTAACATTTCATCTTTAATACGTATTTCATTGTATTTTTAATTAAATTTGTAATGACATGAACACGGAAACCAATGCGAAAATGAGAAAGTGAAACCACCTTTATTCACTGGTTAGTAAAGTTAAATTTTCATTGAAGAAAGTGTACATTCTCTAGAAATTTCTGTCGAAATTTGAATTCTACTCGATTACGGATGGGGGCACACATGATAAAAATCTATCGATAATTAGTTGTCTATGACTTAGTAGTCATACATACTTAACGGTACTTAGGTATTGTAAATTCCAATTCGTCTAAGTAGGTAAAATAATTATTGTTATTTTATACCTACTTCCTAAGTGCCTTTTCATATACACCCGGTCTCCGTCCGGTTGCCGGGCCGGGTAAAGTAGTAATGTATGAGCTCCGGTCGCCGGCTGGTCGTTGTGCATGTGAAAACTGTCATTGGAGCTCATACATTACTTTTCATACAAGATATGATATGAGCACATACAAGACATGAGCACAGCTAGATCGCGATATAGTTTTTCTTTACAAGTTTATCAGGGACTGAAATATTTAAGAAACTATCAAAGTAATTTTAATCTTACATTTTTAAATATTCCAACCGAGATGTAAAGTGAGGTTATCGAAAACGACTCATATGGTTTTTTTTTACTTCAGTTCAAAAAATTAAGTAGTTTACTACTGTTTACCTGTTCGAGTGGTTGTTCTCTTGGCGAGCATCAGATTTTTGTTTTGTTGTGTTATTTGTTGTAAGGTTTTTTATTATTCTGCTATTTACCCTTAATACTTCAACCCCTTTGACAACAGCAAACCGAGGCAATAATAAAACAACCCTCTCGGATTCAAAACAATTTGTTAGTGAGTTTTCGTTTAGTTTTCCTAGGGAAACCGGATATGAAATTAAAATGGAAGGCAGCGATAAGAATGCAAAATTGGATCCCAACGAAGATGAGCACAATATATTCAGAGCATTTTCATGAACACTTCATAATAACTAAAAAAGGCGGAAGGTGGCACATTTTTTCTGGTATTGCTGCATCACATTAGTGTGATGCAGCAATACCAGAAAAAATGTGCTTCACTTCCAGGTTAGACTCCTGCGTATAAATGAAATTATATTAGTACAATCATCAATTAGTATTACGTATGAAACATGGCGTACAGATAGATAAAGGTCTGAATTGAGTCGTAGAATAATATTTCTCGTGTTATAATTTCTAACGCCGGCGAAGCAGCGGGTTAAAGCTAGTTTTAATAAGAGATAACATTTTAAAATATTATGAAATCTACCACATTGTTTTATTTGTGCATCTATCCACCCTATTAGTATTAATTCTTTATTGCACAAACGATAATGTAAAAAGATGCATTTTCTACCAGTAAAGCCGCAGGCAAAAAAGAAATGGCTAAAAATACTTCTGAGTTGGTACCAGTATTCGTATTCGGCCGTTAATGTGTTAAACTGTTTGTATAATTTGTCGATAGGTTCACCCTATCGACAAACTAGAACTCGCATTGTCCCATCCCAAACTGAGAATGTACTTGTTTTTCAATTTTGAACTTTATGTCTTACTAGGTACAAGTTCTTTTCGGTCCGACGGGGTGGTAGTTCCATCTAGTGTAGAGTAGCGTTACTACAAAATGTCAACCTTAATTTGATCATTGTCATTTGACTTTGATCATTGTTAACATTATGAAAAGGTGCATATTTTACTTGAAACTTTTATGATGTACACCTTTTCGGCATTGACTTTATTTACCAATGGCAGCTTGGCATTCGTAGTGTGCGTTTGGTTTATGTGTATCAGTTTGGTTATACTGGTTTTCGTACTAATGTGTCATGTCACTACTTCTACTCTTTTTTTATGTTCTGTGTTACAATCCTACACACTTAATCTGTACGTAAATTATATTTGTCAAATATGGTATTAGGATAATATGGCAAAAATGAATCGCTGAATGTGTTGGTAAGCGCAAATCTCGGGAGCAGCTAAGCCGATTTCGCTAATCCCTTTTTTAGAATATTCCTTGAAGTACACGATGGTTCTTACGGAGAGAATAAATAATTAAATAAAGAAACGACTGTTAGGCGGTACGAAGTTCGCTGGGTCAGCTAGTACAATATAAGAATCGCTGAATGTGTTGGTAAGCGCAAATCTCGTGAGCAGCTGAACCGATCTCGCTAATTCTTTTTTCAGAATGTTCCTTGAAGTATAAGGATGTTTCTGAGATGGGATGGTACGGAGAGAAAAAAAAAAATACAGAAGTTAGGCGGTACTAATTTCGCTGGGCCAGCTAGTTGATAAATATTACTATAGGTAAACAAAAAGAGTTTACTTGTTTAAGACCCATATCTTCTCTCATGTCTACCCGCCCCTGTTCACAGAGACACTACAGTCAGTGTGACAGCCAGCGAGCTCTACATGACCGAGGACCAAGCCCGGTCTATTAAGGACCAACCTAAGTCCCCCTCGTCTGCACCGAGCACCCCTCGACGGAGGGGGCTTAGAGAGCTGGACTTGGACAACATTATTCAGGTAGCGCATAGCTTAAGCGGAAGGTTTTCTTTATTTTCTGTACTGTGTATGGCTAGTTGTCTGTGTTTCGCTTTTCTTGTAGGCTACTGTTTTGTTTATGATTTTGTCGTGCTGTGACTTGTAACTAGATTCCTATGGCTTCACTTTGTATACGTGTGTGTGTCTTATGTAAATAAATGATTTGTCTATCTATCTATATTGCCTCTAGGATCCATCCATAAATTACTTCACACTTTAAAGGGTTGGGAGGGGGTCGACGAAGGGTGCGTTCCGAGATGCGATGAAATCGATTATACAGTGCCAATCCATTAGGTGCATTAGGCACAAAACACCTATTTCGTGCGAGATACTTTGGCACTCACTACTAAATTTGGTCGGATTCGCGCTGTCATCTCGGAACGCAGGGGAAGTGTGACATTGTCCTAAATTTCGTGACGTCACATTTCGAAATCTACGTGTTGAAATACGAACTTGGCACTAAATTCAAAAAAACATTCTAAAAAAACATTTGCAACTCTCGATATAAAACTAATTTTGGAACTGCTGTTTAAGTTCAATAAGTTCTAAATGTATAATTACAAAATATGTGACGTCTCACAAATGTGACAAGCTGTGACAAGTATGTGGGAGGGGTCAAAAAGTCACGAATTTCGTGTGATGTAATTTATGGATGGGCCCATATACGTCCAACTGCAGACCACATGCTTGCTCTCAGTAAGAGAGTATGGGGTTAATTACCACGCTAATTGTAAATTTTAAGCGCTGGTGTTCCTCAGCGCATATCCGACGCTCAGGTTTTCTCACGATGTTTTACTTCACTGTTACTACTGTTGGCGAGTGGTATTGTTACTAAAGCTTCACAAATGTACGCAACTTAGAAAATAAAGTCATTGTTACTACCTACCTCACAGATGTGAGGCCGGCGTTCTTCCGCTGCGCTACCATCTTCTAGCTTAAGCTGGTATTAAATCTAATATATAAAATCATATTGTGTCATATTGTTTGTTATTGAACTCCGCCGAAACGGCTTCACCTGAGTTCACAGCATGGTAAAACTTGAATTAATGTATGTTATTCTTTGGCTTTAGTCAGTTTGCAGCGCACTAAGCCTCATATTTGGGCCCTTGTACGTAGCAAGCGCTGAGGTGCGTTAACCGTTCAGACACTAGGGTTTCCTTCCGATGTTTTACTTCACTGTCAGGCAGTGGTATTGCTACTTTAATTTAATGTACATAACTTAGGAAACAAAGTCATTGGTATATGCCGTGGTTCGAACCCACGACCTCACGATTGAGAAGTTTTAAAAGAAGAAGTTCTACACCGCTCCGCTACCACCGCTTTTATTGTTTCGCTATTTTAATACAAATTATTGTAATACTTCTTGCTACATTTCCAGGGCCCGCGGAGTGCAAGGAATAAAAACACCAACAGCGCACGTAAACGAGTCCCTTCTCCGAAGAGCCCCAAAGCTTCTACTTCAGGTTAGTTGTAAGGACACATTTAAAGGCACTTAATAGTAAATATGGGCATTACCCCTTAATGATGTCACAACCTTGCGCTCATTTGGGGAGGCAGGCAGCAGTGGACTAATGTAGCCAGAAGAAGAAGAATAGTAAATAGTGCTTTCTTGCACTGTAGCAGAACTGTTTTCGACATTAACTCTTGTATGTCCCCACTGCTGGGCTGCTGCCGGCCACGACTTCGTTCGCGAAGAAGTTGTGTATTTATCCGGGATATGAAGTAGCCTAGTTGCTATTCCAGACTATAATCTTCCTCTGTGCCGAATTTCATTCCAATTTAATCAGCCGTTCTGGCGTGATTGAGTAACTGACATTCATACATATATACAAAATGACATTCATTTACAATATTAGATAAGCTAAATCAGACATTATAGGTCTGATTTACTCAGCTTACAACAGCTTTAAAATATTATGTCAGTTTTAAAATAAATCTTGAAAAATGATAATTCAGCATCACTTTAGTTTCCACTATAAAATACATATTGAATAATGAGTAGTGATCGAAGCATGTACGCTTACTTAAGACATTCATCACAATGATTCACTCATATTAACCAGTAATAGTTAATATTCTCTTTCTTTCTTCGGTCAAAATTAATCTTCAGTAATCAAGACGTTTTATAGTCGCAACTACAGTGAATCGTTCATCCAAATGAATTATCAGAATTCGCTTTAACGTATTTGTCGCACTGCAGGCCTGAAGACCAAAATTGTACCGGTCAGCCGCAAGCGAGTGGCGAGCGAGAGTAGTGAACTCAGCGAGAGTAGCAACTCTGCGCCACCGGTTAGACTAGACGAGGTGGCCGGCGTTGAACCAGAGGTGCAGAAAACTCCCCGCAAGATCGATGGCGTTAAAGGTGAGCTTTCGAAAGTAGCCTCTAAGTAGAGGCACTGAAGGTTAAGTTAGTCGTGTCTGTCAAATACCTAAAATTAATAGTAGGGAGGGCCAATCTATGGGAGAGTAGCAACCACAGAACACAAAAAAAGAGTAGAAGTCGTAAGTGGGCGGTGTCCGCGTGCCTCGCACTGGGATAGTTCGAACTGTCGAAAATCTTCACCCGTTAGTAAAGACAGCAGAAGCCATATTGTTAATTATATACGAGCGAGAGTAGCGAACTCAATGACAGTAGCAACACCTACCGACAGTAATATGACGTAGCGGAAGCCTGAATAGTATAATAATATTTTTTTTAAATATATTATGGCATTTGTCACCAGCGGGTCCCCTCCAGCTGAAAGGCGCGGCTAAGCAGAACATCGGCAAGAAGAACTCCAAACTGACGAAGTTTGAAAACGACGAGGACACGATATCCCAGCTGGGACCCATCCCTTCCGGGGAGAACAAGATTTTTGCCGGCTTGCATTTCCTGTTGACCTGCACAGAGCAACCGAGGCGGACTAATAACAACACTGAGAAGGTAATTTGCCTTTTAATCAAACTAGGTTTGCCCGCGACTACGTTCGCGTGGTAAACGGATCAGCATTATAGCCTACTAGCTCGAGTTTTATCGAGGCGGTCTTTTTTTTGGACTATTTAAGATAAACATATCCATCATACATCACATATGTGAAACTCTAGCGGTTTTGGCTGCGCACGCCAGAATAGCTCGCAAATGGTAGATTTTTCTTACTTACCTGACGCTTATTTGTTATATTTTGGACAATTCACACAATATCCTTATAAATTGTAGCCTATGTGTTGTTCTGTGATATGCGAAATTAATTAATAATAAATTAGTTAATACATTAATTTATTATTAATTTATTAATAATAAATATTAGGGGAGGGCTACGTCCAGCAGTGGACTACATAATATAGCCTGAAGAAGAATAAGAAATTAATTAATTATTAACGTGCCTTGCGAAGCACGTTAAGCACGTTTCGTTAAAAACATCACTTAAATATTTACTGGCCAGTTACAATTAAAAACCTAAGCAAAAAGTTACATTCCACCTCGAAATACCCCTTTACTGCCTCGAGCAATATAATCGTAAGTGCTTTAACAAATCTGGCAGTTGAATTTCTAGAACTAAAGGTTTGGACTGCGATGACCAAGGCGTCCTTCAAAAAGGTAAAGCGACCACCATCAGTTTCAGGAGACCCGTCACTACTCCTCGGAAGAGGACGGCGAGACCTCAGCGAAAACCGGCACCGACACCGAAGACCTCGAGTTCTGCGACAAGCCGTTCAACAAAGACCGGCTAAGGGAGCAGTTGGAAGCTGGAGGAGGGACTGTTTACAGGTATTTGGACTGTTTGGTGGTGAAGGGACTGTTTTGTGGTGGTAGGACTGTTAAGGTAGGGGATGTTTATAGGTGACGAGATCGTCTATTATATGCCATCCGTCCCTCAGCCTATATTATTTACTGCTGGACAGGCCTCTCCCCAGAGTAAGCCACTTCATTCATCAATATATTTTTATTAATAAACTAAAAATTCACATATAGGAGTATTTGTGAATTTTTAGTTTATTTGGTTTTATAAAGTGCAATATGGCAGAAATTCGTAGCTGGCAGAAATAAGTTGGCGCTATGGCGCTCATTAGGGGAGGGCTATGTCCAGCAGTGGACTAGTATAGCCTGACGACGAGGAATAAGTTGACTAGATAGAATTTGATAATTTAAAATTGGGATAATTTTAATTTATTTAGCCCACGTAATCAATGACCCACAACGTATAAATAATTTAAAATGACTGGGTGCAATTTAATGTAGTCAAATCCATGCAAAATCTGACTTTATGTAAGAGTGCAAACTTTCAAATCGACGCCCTGTTAAGTTGTAAAATTTGACTCATCAAAGTTTCCCCGTCAGCTATGATTACTTAAGTTTTTTTTTTTTTACCTGTTTTTCTTTTTTGCTCATACCACTATGTTTTTGTGCTATCAGATATAACATTCTGCATTGTAAGGTGTAACGGAAGTTCTGCTTTCAACGTTCTAACTAGCAACACATTAGTGTTCACTCTTCTGGTACAGGTAGAAGAAAGATGGTTGTGCAATATCAAAGAGTGGACCAGTGTTAAAACCATGGAGTAGTCGTTCAGAATTGACAACAGTGTAAAAATAAAGCCCCATGTTTTTATTGTTATTGCATCTGCCACACCCATGTAACTAATTGACTGTATTTTTGGCACTTGCCATACCTGGTATGGCAAAAATGTATCTTCTTGTTTTCTGTGTCTGTTTTGTTGCTTTCATCTTTTTATTTTATTCTTTATGTTATGTACGCGTTATGTGTGTGTGAAAATGTAAATAAATGGTTTATCTATCTATCTTATTGCTTTTTCGAGAAGAGAACAGAACAATAGGGGACACATATTTTTTTCTGTGCAAATAATAGTTATTTTTAAGTTTTAAAGTTTTTTTTTAGAACCGAAAGTGACGTAGACTAGAAAGCAATATAAAACATCACCTTTGCCTCTACTTTACTTTACTTGAAAAATAAACTTGTCATTGCAATTCAATTCGATTCAATACACCACGGACTAAAAGTCGTTGACAATTGACAACATTTCAAAATTGTATGGAGCTCTAATTCGAAAACCTTTTCGAGATTTGGCTTAGTAAAGCACGTAAAAAATTATTTCAGTTTTTTCTGTGGTTTCATTTCCGAGAAAATGGTAAAAACACAAAAATACGCTGATGACGTCACACCATGGCTCCCAGTGAACATGCCTGTGCCACGATAAAAAAAAAAGTAAATTTCAAGATCTAACCTAAAAAATCAGTGTTGCCAATTTAGCGACTTAGTCGCTAGAAATGACGACTTTTGCGAGAGCCTTAGCGACAAGAAAAAAGTTTTGAGGACAAAAATAATTTAGCGACTTAGCTGACGACCAGTGTTATTGTCGTCAAAATCTGGGTTGCCGTATCTAAACCTTCAAATTGCCGTATTTATAAAAAAAAATCGCAGATCTGCCGTATTATCTTTTAATTGAATAATTAGTGATTGAAACACAAAAATAATAAGTACATTTTCAACTTTCTATCATTTCTTCATCCTATATGTTTCTAATACACTGCTTGTGCAATGAATATTTTTCTTTGCTTTTCATTTTTAGATAAGCATAATTATCTCCTGACACCTGAAATTTTGTGCAACCGCCTTGATTTCGAATAGCTTGTTTAGCTAAGAGTAGGACATATAAAAGAGATTGCATGAGACATCTAGTTCAATTTATGTCTGCAGGAAAATTTTTAAAGACGTTTTAACCTGAAGATTTCGTTAAGTACAAGATAAAAAAATATGCCCAACACAATTTTTTACTTACTCAACCGTCTACTTCAACTGAGCCATATGAGAATGAGGACGAAGAAGTGTTTAATTTATGTAGTGATGGCGAAGAATAATTTTTAATTATTAATTATCGTATTTCTTAAGTAGTACATTGTTATTCACGTGCCCCCCCCCCCCCCCTTTATTTTTGGTTGCTGATGGTCTCCGGGGCCTATTTCATAAAACTGAAATCATGGTTTTCATCATCACGGTTGCACCTCTTATTTTCGCTGCATCGTCATGATGCATGAACTCCAAAAACATTGAAAGATCTACCTTGGGTAGATTTCGGCTGTCAGCGCGTACGAATCCGTCTAAATCTGAAGTGTCCATTGTATACCTACCAATGACTTACTTGTTCTTGTATAGGATAGAATTTGAGTAGAGAGAAATAAATTTAACACTACACAAAGTTTGTTTACGTTAGGTACCTACCTACGCAAGGCAAACCACACAACAATATAAATGACCTTGAAAAAGTAGCTAGGAAAGTAACAAACTGGCAGCAAAAACACTCCGAACGCAGATAAAGGCTTTGCCAACACAAAGTACATTTGACAAAAAAGGAACAACTACATAGGGATGATGAATTGAACTAAGCTGATTTAATTGTATAAAATAAAAACATATTTGCATATGTTAAAAATATACAGAAACTGTTTTTTAACATGGCCCTGGCAATACTAAAATGACATTTGTAACTATATTTTTTTTTTAGGATATTAGGAAAAAGAAAACATATTGTGAGCCTCGTTGTTTCGTCACTTCCGGTAAAAATATTTTAAACTTTAAAATGTAAAAAATATAAGAAAACGTGCGTGTTTCAGAAAATAAAAAAATATGGTTCGTTTTATTTTGTATCTAATTTCCTTTAGGACAATAAAATCTGTATGTTAAAAAAATGAAATGTTGTCAATTGACATTTTACTTTTTTTTGGGTGACAAAGGCAAAGGCGTAGATACCACGCTGTAGAGCCGCTGTGCCGGTTTTTCTAATTTATAATTTGCCATTTTACTCTGAAATAAAAGTATAGAAAATTCTTTAAGTATTTTTCTTGTATTCCTTGAAGCTTAGTCTCCAAATGTTTTTTTTTAATTGAAGCTTAATATTTTTTCGAATTATTTTCCATTGCACAGAACAGAGCCCGCTGTAAAGAGCTGACTGCCAACCTCCAGTGATGGGGAGGCGCTTTAAGAAGAAAAAAAGTGATGGATACTGAAACCAGCGTCCTCGTTTCAGCCACTTCGACGATGTTCCGCGCAACGCCTACCCCGCGTGCCGTCTGATCGCGCCGCGGCCGTGCCTCACCGCCAAGTACATCCAGTGCCTGGCCGCGGACGTGAGGGCTGTGTCGCACGCGTGGGTCATCGCCTGCTGCGGGGAGCAGAGGCTCGTGGATTCGGACGCCTTCGCCCTGCCCGCCGGCTGGGCCATCGTCAAGCAGCGGTTCGTCAATTGGGTGAGTTTTTAACAGCAGCATAACTCCTGCCGGCCAATTGGGTGAGTTTCTAGCATCAGCGTAGCTCTTAAATCCAAGGTGTAAAGGCGTGGGTCATTGCCTGCTGCGGGGAGCGGAGGCTCGTGGACTCGGACGCCTTCGCCCTGCCCGCCGGCTGGGCCATCGTCAAGCAGCGGTTCGTCAATTGGGTGAGTTTTTAACAGCATCATAACTCCTGTCGGCCAATTGGGTGAGTTTCTAGCATCAGCGTAGCTCTTAAATCCAAGGTGTAAAGGCTTGGGTCATCGCCTGCTGCGGGGAGCGGAGGCTCGTAGACTCGGACGCCTTCGCCCTGCCTGCCGGCTGGGTCATCGTCAAGCAGAGGTTCCTCAATTGCGTAAGTTTTGAAAAGCAACATAGCTCCTGCCGGACGGCTGGGCATCGTCAAGCAGCGATTCGTCAATTGAGTGAGTTTTGAAGGTTGAAAGGCGTGGGTCATCGTCTGCTACGGGGAGCGGAGGCTCGTGGACTCGGACGCCTTCGCCCTGCCCGCCGGCTTGGCCATCGTCAAGCAGCGGTTCGTCAATTGGATGAGTTTTTAGCTTCAGCGTAGCTCGTAAAACCTAGGCTTAAAAGGGTGGGTCATCGCCTGCTACGGGCGGGGAGCAGAGGCTCGTGGACTCTGACGCCTTCCCCCTGCCCGCCGGCTGGGCCATCGTCAAGCAGCGGTTCGTCAATTGGGTGAGCCTTGTATTACATAAAAGGAAGGCCAATGAGACGAGATAAAGAATGTAAACAAACGGACCGTTACTGAGTTACATTGCGATAGTGAGCGATTATTATCTCTGTCCTTGTCACACGTATGCGGTAATGGCGTCATTTGATCGACGACAGCTGTCGTTGCGTATTTCGTGGTACAGGCAAATTTTCAGTACGGCAGTTGTCAACATTTTGGTGTCATCCGCCATTTTGTGAACTATAATAGTTCATTCCTGTTTAGATCGCGTTCGAAGTGATACGTATTTTTTCGTTTCCGTATTTACTAAGTTTATTGTGTTTATTAATCCGTTACTGTTAGTTTTCTTGTTGATTTTTGCTCTTATTGTAATTAGTTGTTGGTTTTAATTATGGAATCACAGCCTGAATCATGTTTGACTAATACAGACGACAGCGATTAGAATAGGGAATCCGATTTTTTTATAACTATAATTCATTCAAATAAAAATGTTTTGAACACCTGAAACTTTGTTTACATTATTTATCTCGTCTCATTGGCGTTCCTTTAGTCTTGTAGGCTAGAGTTGTCTTATATATTATATTACTGTCTACATGAAACTAAATTTAGTAACGCTCTTTAGAACTATTATAGTAAGGTCTTGCACACCGAAAAATATTTTATTAGTAATTAAATTGCAGCGTTACGTTGCAACGTTGCAGTTGCCGTGGTCACTATACGCAACTATAAGCATCGCGAGTCATTAAGAAATGCTAATGACCTTTACGCTGATCATCTATCTGGCCGATCTGTTTATGTTGTTTTCAAATTAAACATCACCTGACTCCGCCCACAGGTCCCGGCCTCAGGCAAACGCAATACGTCCTTCTTCAAGGACAAGACGATCCTGATCTGCGGCGACCAAGACACGTTCGTGAAGTTCTGGGAGCGCGTCTGCACGCTCGCCGGCGCCAACACACGGGTGGTCAATGAGGAAGAGCCCCACGTCAGCGGCGCCTTGGCGTGTGTCACCGAATGGGATTGTCCGCACGAGGTAGGCTTTTTGTACTGTAAAGAGTACATAATAAAGAGATAAACACGCGGGTGGTCAATAGGCTTTTTGTACTGTAAAGAGTACATAATAAAGAGATAAACACGCGGGTGGTCAATAGGCTTTTTGTACTGTAAAGAGTACATAATAAAGAGATAAACACGCGGGTGGTCAATAGGCTTTTTGTACCCTGAAGAGTACATAATAAAGAGATAAACACGCGGGTGGTCAATAGGCTTTTTGTACTATGAAGAGTACATTATGAAGAGATAAACACGCGGGTGGTCAATAGGCTTTTTGTACCCTGAAGAGTACATAATAAAGAGATAAACACGCGGGTGATCAATAGGCTTTTTGTACTGTAAAGAGTACATAATAAAGAGATAAACACGCGGGTGATCAATAGGCTTTTTGTACTGTAAAGAGTACATAATAAAGAGATAAACACGCGGGTGGTCAATAGGCTTTTTGTACCCTGAAGAGTACATAATAAAGAGATAAACACGCGGGTGGTCAATAGGCTTTTTGTACCCTGAAGAATACATAATAAAGAGATAAACACGCGGGTGGTCAATAGGCTTTTTGTACTATGAAGAGTACATTATGAAGAGATAAACACGCGGGTGGTCAATAGGCTTTTTGTACCCTGAAGAGTACATAATAAAGAGATAAACACGCGGGTGGTCAATAGGCTTTTTGTACCCTGAAGAGTACATAATAAAGAGATAAACACGCAGGTGGTCAATAGGCTTTTTGTACTATGAAGAGTACATTATGAAGAGATAAACACGCGGTCGGTCAATGAGGAAAAGCCCCACGTCAGCGGCGCCTTGGCGTGTGTCACCGAATGGCATTGTCCGCACGAGTTAGGCTTTTTGTACTATAAAGAGTACATAAAAAAGAGATAAACACGCGGGTGGTCAATAGGCTTTTTGTACAATAAGGAGTACATAATCAATAGATAAACACGCGCGTGGTCAGTAGGCTTTTTGTACTATGAAGAGTACATTATAAGGAGATAAACACGCGGTCGGTCAATGAGGAAGAGCCCCACGTCAGCAACGCCTTGGCGCGTGTTACTGAATGGGATTGTCCGCACGAGGTAGGATTTTTGTACTATAAGTGATACACAATAAAGCGATAGACATACAGGTGGTCAATGAGGAAGAGCCTCACGTTAGCGGCGCCTTGGCGTGTGTCACCGAATGGGATTGCCCTCATGAGGTAGGCTTTTTGTACTATAAAGATTACATAATAAAGCGATAAACACGCGGGAGGTCAATAGGCTTTTTGTACTGTAAAGAGTACATAATAAAGAGATAGACATGCGGGTGGTCAATGAGGAAAAGCCCCACGTCAGCGGCGCCTTGGCGTGTGTCACCGAATGGGATTGTCCGCATGAGGTAGACTTTTTGCACTATAAGTGATACACAATAAAGCGATAGACATACGGGTGGTCAATGAGGAAGAGCCTCACGTCAGCGGCGCTTTGGCGTGTGTCACCGAATGGGATTGCCCTCATGAGGGGTAGGCTTTTTGTACTATGAAGGGTACACAATAATGTAGGTGCCAATGGTATAAAATAACACGTCACGTGACGCGTCCATTTAACTGTCATTGTACTGTAATGCACTAAAGGAAGGCCAATGAGACGAGATAAAGAATCTAAACAAAGTTTCAGGGGTTCTAAACATTTTTATTTGAATAAATTATAGTTATACAAATTTCGGATTCCTTATTCTAATTGCTGTCGTCTGTATTAGTTAAACATGATTCACCGGAAGAGTCCTAGGCTGTCTACAGCCGCCAGGCGGTGATTCCATAATTAAAACCAACAACTAATTACAATAACAGCAAAAATCAACAAGAAAACTAACAGTAACGGATTAATAAACACAATAAACTTAGTAAATACGGAAACGAAAAAATACGTATCACTTCGAACGCAATCTAAACAGGAATGAACACAAAATAGTTCACAAAATAGTGGATGACACCAAATGTTGACAACTGCCGTACTGAAAGTTTTCCTGTACCACGAAATATGCAATAACAGCTGTCGTCGGTCAAATGACGCCATTACCGCATACGTGTGACAAGGATAGAGATAATAATCGCTCACTATCGCAATGTAACTCAGTAACGGCCCGTTTGTTTACATTCTTTATCTCGTCTCATTGGCCTTCCTTTAACAGAATTAGGGCGCATGACGAAACGCGGTTCCTTGCTGGCAGCACAGACTTCAACAGGTCAGGGAGGCACACCAAATCCTGAGCAATTCCAATAGTCTAACTGTCAAATTCCGTACTAATTTGACAGTTATACGATTCCAAAGATTCTGAAGAATCCGAAAGGACTTGGTGCGTGTAATTGGACCACAGGCTATTGTACTGTCAAAAGTTATAACGGCACACGTTTGAGCCCTGTATATAATGCATTCACATCTTCTACAGGTACAGAACAAGGCGAACCAGGAGAACATCCCTCTCGTGTCCACATTGTGGGTGGTGCAGTGTCTAATAGAGGGCCGCGTCCTCCCGCCCACCAGCCACGACAAGTTCTCATTTATGTACACGGAGCCCGAATGATATGACTTCAAAAAAGTGATCATAATACGCGAATACTGAGAACTGACACTGTAAGTGCAGGTTTTCGCGTTAGTTGACACTTTTTCTCGGGGTTTTGACGCTAGTGAGTGCTGTGAGGACGATGTGATGACAAGAAAGCGTTAAAGGTGATGCGAGGAAATCGAAGGCGGAAGCTGGAAGTGCGGGTTTTCGTGATTGACGCTTGCGTTGGCACTTGTGAGTGCTGTTGACGTTTGAACGCGTAGGGAGGACAATTATTATATTTATGAAATTTTAAAGAAATGTGATGAGTGTATTTCTCGATGTAAAACATGTGTGTGACATTTTTGTTGGTGTTACAACTGAAAAAGTTTCATCAGGCACGTTAGAAATCATAAAAAAACACAAGTATAATAAGTACCTAGGTAATCGACTCCTGACCAAATTCTCCACGTTCACTTATTACTCAATTTATTTCAACGTGAAGAATTACATTCATTCTGCTGAATGTTAATGTACCATGTAAAATGTAAGCCGCTGCCTTCGGGCCATAGTGTAGTGCAGAAAAAGGCAGCGGGAAAAAAACTCCTATCTGAACATCTTTCAACCTAATACATCAGTTGCCAGCTATCTATATGTATGCCATTCCATTCAGTCAATCTTAGCTGAGAATGAACAATTTCATTAGTTTACCATTATAGTCTCGAGCATAGTCTACAGAGGAATCAGAGTTGGTTGGAAGCAATTCTTGCGGTCCGAATTGTCAAATTTGTGTCAATAAGAATCATTAATCGATTAAATTACTTTTCAGTTGTAACATCTCTAAAATAGCATTAATATAGGTTAATTTAAGTAAAGGAAAAGTGGTATATGTTAATGGCTTCAATCATTGGCCATTTAAAATGTGTACAACGTGAGTTAATTTTTGTTGACTATTAGATCTCGTACATATTGTTTCTTTTTATGTTGCTGTGATTAATATTATTCTGTACAATTCCCAGTGAGTAAACCTTGACGCGTTCCAAAAAATAAGTAAAAAACCATTCTAATTGGTTTTTATTCCTTGTACACTTGGAAAGCAAAGTGAGCATTGGTCTCATGTAGTTTAGCTATTAGAAGTACTTATTTTGTGTGTCGAAAAATTTTAACTTAGAACGAGACGAAAAACTCTGTCTAGTGAATGTCCAACGCACATTCTATCTCCACCAGCCAAAATGTATCGAAGTCTACAATGCGTTTCACACTCCGTCACAACTTGGTCCGAAGCGGAGAAAGCAACTGAGAAGCATTTAGCGGTTTGTGCATATATAGCCTTTCTAATCCATCGGCCCACATTTTCCACTGCTGGTCTAAGGCTCTAAACTTTGTCTTCGACCATCCTCATCCAGCTGCTACCATTAACAGGCATCAGGTCGGTCTAGCGAGCCGGTGTCTTACGCTGTGTTTTCTAGTCGTGAACTCCACTCGAGTATCTTTTTGCTCCTCGATTATAAGTTCATCGGCAGATTGTGATCACGCCCAATACACTTGCTATCGTTTCAGTTTGCTAAACCTCCAAAGGACAATTTACGTTTGGCCGTCCTGTTAAACAATCACAACAGTATATGTAGTAATTTATTGCTATTTTACGTCGACGTTACAGTCATCGTGAAACGTCGAGGTAAAATAGCATTAAATTACTAAGCGATTAAGCCCCGAAAATAATCTATGTGTACAAGTCGCGAAAGTCTAAAATATGTCACAACAGTATATTTTGGTACAAACTGCAGCTCTCCAGCATGGCCGCAGTAACTAGCCGGCCGCTACGTATAATACTGTCCCAGACGTGGAAGAGTTCCGTTCTCTCCGAGACAAAGGAGAAGCGAAAAACTTGGCTGGAGCTACCATCCCTAGCCATGAACAGAGACCAGTGGAAAGCCTTTGTGTCAGCCCCAGACTCCATCGTGGAGTAAAGGGACCAAAGAGAAAGAAGACGCATCTTGATTCCGTGTCGAGAAAAAACATAATAGCGCGACGTGTTATCGTTTTGGTTCGATACACTGTGGTTGCACCACCGGAATTCTGGCTGCATTGTATCGCGAATCGAATGAGATGAACTGAATTGACCTTTGTTTTGTCAGGCCCTCTTGGTTAATTATGTTACTTTTTAGCATATACTGGATTGAGGATGACGATGGCGACAGGTGAAATGATTGTTGCAGCAAGTTTTAATCTTAGTACCACATGGTAGGACGGGAAATATTGTTTTTGTATTTTTTACTGACGTGATATTTATTCCGAAAATGTTTTGTCTTTGTACAATCGTGTAATTTCTATTGGTATGTAATAATAATGTTCTTTTTGTTGGCTTTATCAGTATTTTGTATGATGTTTTTTGAAATGTTAAGGCGTTATTGTCCTTATTAGAGGCATGTAAGTGAAGGATAAGGAAGGACAAGTGGTTATAAAGTAAGCTTAAAAAAAATTGTAAATAATTGGACGTAAAGTTGTAGGAAACCTTTTCAAAGTGTTGACTAATCTTAAGATACTTATAGTTTTAATACTGATTATACAAGATTATGTCTGTAGGTATATAAAACATGAAGATCTATAAATTCTGACATTTAATGAGTGTTTCTTACCAAATCTAGATGTTATTAGTACCGATTGCATTTGCCATTGTAAGTATTTAAAAAATAAAGTTCCATAATACCATAATACCACAAACTGATTGCGTGGCATTCCGTGTCATTCATTACATAGATGCGCAATGTTCTGTGTATCAAATGGAATTATACGAATATGTATCATGTTACTATAGATTTAAGGTGCATTGTTATAAATTAGACTCCTATTTGTGGAAACATACCAGAATCTTATCGCAGTAAAATCATGACAAAAGTTTGTGATGGAAAAAAGCTATATTTATGCTATATTAATGTAACATTCTGAGACATTTGAGATTAATGTTTACTCACATTCTAGTCTCAATGCTATTTGTTTCCATAGCTAAAAGTCTATCCACAGTGAATTATCTTCTAAGTATATTCCAACTGTAGGCCTACAATCTTTGATCATTTAAACTAAGATTAACAACAAAGTAACATAATTATGTTACTTTAATGTATTTGGTTGGAGGCTGAGATGCATTTCAACTCCTATATTTACTGTCGTGTCTGTCGTGTCTCCTACTCCTGTGTGCGAAATTGCTATAATCGTACTCAGTCCATGTTTCTCTGAATCGATGAGGTCCCTAAGTAAATACATAAGTGTCCTTCTGTCCTTTAAAACTTCTTAAAAAACTGAAATAAAAATATCCAACAACTCGACTGCTGAGCATTAAGGCGCTTAGGGGCGCTAACGCGCCACCAATGGAATAAAAATCATACCGTATTTGTCATAACATGAGAAATCTTAATATCTGTGGTACAGTACTACACATCATAAAAGTCCCTTCGGGAATCTGCGTTCGCGCAGACTAGAAAGAAGTGTAACGAAAGTACCCGAAGCTATAATAAGTACATTCAACAGATCTTTAACCGATACGGTTAAGGTGCAGAATTGATTGCCGCAGTAGCTCTACCTATTTCGCTCACGCTAATATTGCGAAACTAATAGTCACCTGCATCGATGACGTTGAATCAACCAATAGCAACAAAGGCGCGCGGTCTGCCATAAAATTAAACTATCTGATTGGTCGATCAACTTGCCGCACATCCAAAATTTGGTCATCTGCGCAGATACATCCGCGAGACTTATTTTTTGTGTAGCACTGTAATTTGGTTCCGCCTACTCAGTAGTAAATGCTGCAGCCCTTTTGCGTTTGTTTTGCTAAAACGAAAATTTAAATTTTAATCCTCAATTTGGAATCGGGCAAATTGATAAAATTATGATCTTATTGTAACTTTTTCACTTAATTTCTGTTCGTGATTATCCTTAAGATTAAATAGTCGTTTCCCTGCTGGATTCGGAATATGGCTGGTCCTAAAGTTAGTTTACAAGTGTTAAGTGTACGTACGCAACTAAATTTTAAGTTAATCAAGTCAAGTGAATGAATTTATTGAAAAAAAAAATTGTTGGCGAACTTTTCTAATGAGTATTTACTTCCAGCTAACCTTGGGTTATGTAGATAGTGGAAGCGGTAGTGCCAGGAAAGCTTAAGTGGTTAAGCGTTCGCACTCAGTATACTTCAGTACCTTCCTTCCACCGGGGTACCCATGCGGTGCAGAAGCAGCAGTTAACTAAACGGAATCTCTAAAAAAGTTAAATAACTTCCACACCACATAATCCATTGTCCAGCCCTTATATTACGTAACTTTCCACTCTATCGCGTTTCGACGACTAGTCCGGTAATGGCCGTTTCATTCACACTATCGGTAGTCTAGTAACCAATCGCATTGCAATGGTATAATCCATGCTACTTAACTCGGCGCCTCGCGCTTTTCGATCTTCTTCGCGAGAGATGCCTGTTTGTATAGCGAGGGTTACACCCCTAGAATTACATTGTACTGGTATTGCTTTGTAGACTACCAAAATGGAGGCAAATAACAACCATTGTGTTTACGTCATTCTATTGGAAACGATGTACCTAAGTATTACTCAAGGGCCTGGTAGTGTTACAACTAGGATACCCTTTTATTCTGTGGTAACCAGGAAAGGACATCAGAAACATGAAAATGAACCCAGACTGATGCCATTTGTACAAAGTAAGGAGGCTAACAGACTAGCCTCGATTCTATTTGAGTTGTTCACTTAATCGTTAAATTTATTTTAAATCTAGAAAAGTTTACAATTGGTCATTCACGTCTTACGCTTGGTAATATTTTTTTTTACAAACGTTTCCATGTATGTTTTAAATTAAAATGTTGCTAACTATTTGGGTACTTAACACTTGTAAACAAGCCATTGGATACTGTAAGATCTTTAATAAGCAAGTTTCTTAAAAGTCGGCCATTTTTAATGAAATGTGTGTAAAAAATTTAAAATTGTTGACTTTGTACAGACAATGTATTAAGGAGGTTAACGAGCTATTTTAGTACATTTGCTGGCCGACTTTTAAACATGTGGTGTATGCTGTAAATAATATTATTTGGGTGGTTCAGTTCAGTACAACTTTAGGTGACTATTGTAGAATCTTGTTTTCCTTACAATGTATGACTTAAACTAATCTTGCATTTATTGTTACCTTAATTGCAGTTTTGTTAAATAATGCAATGCTGTTTAAGACTCGCGGCCAAAACACCATTCCTCTAAAGCACTTATCTGTGGGTTCGCGTTTTCATTGTAAAAATCTCTAGTACAGACTATTTTAATCGGCGTTTATCGAGTGTTTTAAGAAATCTAAAAATCTGATTTGTACACCAAATAAATGTAATAAAACACAACCCCCTTAAACTCCTAAAAAACGCTGTCTAAAGTAGTCTGTGGTGAAGATTTTACAATGAAATTAGGTAACCACTGATTAAATAAACTCCTTCCTCCGAATCCGAAGCCATCGTGATCAGCGACGACGCAGGCGAATTTCAGACTGATGATGACGCGTAGGTTCCCTAGTGGGCGCGTGGATTCCTAATCCGAAGATAGCGCGTCTTGTTAAAATCTCGGAAGTAATGTGTGCTTTTACTCTGTGGAGTTAAGGTAAAATTTGTTATTTTCAGTTTTGGATAGACGCTTCAACTCTGCGCTAGTTGAAATTGACCCTAACTCTTTACCGGGTAATGGGATAGTAGTTGCCACATTTAATTGAAACTTGACACTTTAAACCTAAATCAGAAACCAATGTAGAGTTTGCACTAACTCTACCGGTTAAAGGACTAAGGAGTGCTTTTGAGGAATCGTGGTTTTATAAACAAAACTTTTATATTTTCTTCTCCATAATGTTTTATGTACAGCCTAGTTTCGTAATTCTATTGTTCTGATTTGGATTCTCAAATAGTTTTTTTTCTATTGATTATCATGTTATTTAAGTTGATAGTGAAGGTAATTGTGTATCTATGAAATAAAATGATGGTAATATAATAGAAAAAGTTTGTTAATTTAACTATTATTGTAGATAATGTGGTGTATTGGGATCATTGGGGCAATGTAGGTTTCTTTTATAGTGATGATACAAATGTGTTGTATGTAATCGTAAATTTTAAAAAAATAATTCTGGAGACAAAATTCAAACCAGACTTTGTTTCACAGCCGAAATTACTTTTTTTTTTTCAAAACATTCAATGTTTCCATAAATATGCGGAAGGTTATCATATCATACGAGTAGGTATTATAAATGCGAAAGAGATGGATGGATGTTTGTTACTCAATCACACGAACGGCTGAAAGAATCTGTTTGAAGTTGGGCCAGTAATAATAATGAAATAATAAATATTCATGGTCATATTACACTGATGTCGTTAGCCCCATACTAAGTACCTACGACTTGTACATAGATTACATCCAAGACCCGGGACAAACTCGTCGTTCGTTTCCTAGTTTGAGCCTGGCTTGGGATCGAACTCAAGACCTTCGGTTTTACAGTTAGCGTGCCAAACCGCTGCGCCACCGAGACCGTCCGTAATAGGTTATGGAAAAGGGCTTACGGCACGCAGAAAGGATGTGGGAGCAAGGACACGGAAAAGACGCGACGTGTTGTGAGAGTTTACGCCTTAGCCGATCGTCTTCTATGTGGACTTCGTCCCGTATCTTTAGTACTTTTTGTATGAAAGTGTTGTAAAGACAACGTGGCCCTTCCGAGCCCTCGCTTTGTGTGTCTCGAACTATAGACCACTTTACATTCTGGGGAAATTCACATAAGAATTCATATTGCGAACGAAGTCGCGGGCAACAGCATTGTGTTTATAAAAGCGCCATCTATTAGCATGTATTCATACTACTTCGTCTTCATTATGTGATTGCTTTAGCAAGTCCACTCTTAGTTTCAGTATTAAACGATAGATGACGCTACCGGTATACAATTTCAATTCCTTGTCTTTCCTCTCTCGGTCTCCTCAAAAGTAGAAAGTTTATATCTGTTAGGACAGAAAATTTTACTTAAAATTAAAGTAAAATACACCGACATGCTAGTAAACAACCTCATACCTACTTCTAGAACTCTCAAACTCGACTGTGCACAAATACCTGTTTATCATCGGAAACAATGGACTCACATTCAACCATTGACCCTGAGGGTAACATACGATACGCTAACATAGCTTCAATATCGTTGATTTCTGGCCGTCCACGGCCCCACTGGATCGTATGAAAGTGCGGGTCACAGAACCTTGAAGTTTGGCTGCACGGGTTGTAGTTTAAAAGTGTATCGGTAAGTAACCCTAGGTTCCGGCCATAGGGCCAGGTTACCAATATAAAAGCGACTTCTGCATCGCTGGATGGTGGCAGTTCGTATGGAAGACCAAACGGAGCAGAGGATTGCTGTTAGTGGGATGTGTTTAGTGAAGTTTTTGTGTTTTTAGGATGATTCGGCAGCGTCTTGCGTGACTTAGGTACCTACCTGTTGTTTCTTTCTATGAAAGAGAGGGATGTGACTTGCCTTGTGACGTAGGTGATCAGAAGCCATCAGGGTCTCGATTCACAAAGCGACAATTAGCAATATTAACCTGACAATATTTTTCAGTAATTTTAGCCCATCGCAGCCTTACGATTGGTCTGTTGGGCTAAATCGTGAAAATTATATTTTTCTTTTTCTTCAGGCTATATTAGTCCACTGCTGGACATAGCCTTCCCCTAATGAGCGCCATAGCGCAACGTTGTGCCATCATTGGGGGGGTAATGCCCATAATCCCCACGCTGGGCATGCGGGTTGGGGATCGCAGTTTGATGGAATTGTACTGCAGGGGGCGCTCCAGCCCACCCATTGGTTTGTGTCCCTTAGTCGCCTTTTACGACACCCGCGGGAAGAATTTGGGTTGGTGCTATTCTCTAGGCCGACACCACACAAAATATACAAAATTATATTGTAATGGTCTTATTTACATACCTTTAAAACACAATTCTTCTAAAACACTCCTCAGAGGCAGTTTGTTTAATCTGCGGTTACGTGTTCTCCTTCTAAAATCTCCAACAGAGACTTGGTCGGCGTTTATCGAGTGCTTTAACGAACGTGTTTTTATAAATGAGACCGTAACTTCATTAGATAGATAGATAGATAGATAAAGAATACTTCATTGTAGGTAAAAATGCTTAATGCGTACTTAAAAATGCAAACTACGCAGATATTAAAATTTTGATTGTATTAGCCTGTACCTACGTCTTATCAAGAAGCGTGCGTGTAATCTGTACCTAGGTATATCTTTAGGGTTTATACCTACTTAGCTATGAAAAAACAGAAAAGGTATGGAGGGGAATTTCTACTAGCTAATAAAGTAATAAAACAACTGTTACAACGGTGAAAATGTAAAAAACTAAAAAACAGAAACATTTTGTAAAGCTATCCAGAGGTATCTACTAATATTTTTTCCGAATACGAGTAGATCGCGCATTTTTAGATGAGGTCTTTGTTACATTCTGTAAATAAGTTATCGGATATTATAATATCTAGGTGCCTACTCAAGTAAATACGAGTAGGTAGAAGAACATGTATTATTATTGTCGGGGTTATTCCAGTATCCAATATTATAACTCAACTGTTAAAAGATAAAGTCGCATAATTAATGCTCTTCTGTTTACGTCTCAAGCGTCTTATCAAGGCTTGATACTTTATAGACAGAAACAGAAAGACCGAGCGAGCCTTTCGCTTTTCGTCAGAGATTAATCAAGGACCAACAGTCCACTTAGGTCCTCAATACCTTTAGTAATAATAGTAAAAGATGTCTGTAATTTTCTTCCTAACGTAGGTATACTATGTGCATCGAATTTAAAGTAGCTGACTGAGCAAGGAAAAAATTTTCACGATAATATACATTACGAGTACTTATTCGGATTTCCCTCATTAATGGATTAAATCATTTGGTCTTTTCACTTTTATTTGAAGAAAAATAAAACTATCAGGGAAATTTGCTCAAATTTCGTTATTTCACAAAAAAAATACATTACTTAGGTATAGTTACAATTTTTTCCAACGAGCCAGGATCCAAAAAAGCTAATGAATGATCTTCTATCCTTACTTTAAATTCAATGCTATGTGTTCCCTAATTGTATGTAATAGGATTGATCGTGGGTTTAAAACTCGGTGAAGTTAAGCCAGCCTACCTTTTCATTTCATTTCAGACTACCAATGTACGTTGCGACTCCTTAAGAGAATCAAATAAAAAGCATTTGCATTCTGTTTGCTGAATGACAATGTAAAATGTAAGCCGCTGCCTTCGGGCCATAGTTTAGTGGAAGAAAAAAATCCACTCTGGCCATCTTTACTCAAATCATCTTAAACCTAAGAGTCCATGATTGCTACGTACCTAGGTAGGTATATCGCTCATTAGGAGAAACAAAGACAAAACTGCATGTTTAGCGATTTTACAGGAGAAGCAATCAAAGTTTTAGATGTAAGTGTATGTTAAGGAAAGGTACTTTCAACAAATATTTGGATTTGAATATTAAACTATGTTATTGTAGTTTCAATAAATGTACTTACATTTACCTTAAACGTTATAGATTTTTTACTTAAATCATAATTGTATATGGAGGGGTGTAATTTCGTCATTTTGTCACCAGAATTCAGCGTGAAGGCATAGTCGTTCTGTATAGGAATCTTGTAATTTAGACAGAATTAAACAACTTGGATAGAAACAATAATTAAGAAATACATTTTTTTCCTTTGTATTGAAGAAAACTTATGACCACTATTATTTTTCAGACTTAACAGTCGCTATATTCATATTAAAAACTTAATAAACTTTCAGTTTAGAGCTATAAAATACTTTTATTATTATTACGCTTAATATCAAAATAATTAGCTTAAATAAGGATACCTAAAAGAGATCACAACCACACAAAAAAACACGCATAAATAGTTATTGCAAAATACCATCATAAAAATCAGTGTAGTGACATCAGCGGTTCAACTGGGCTGAGATGTTCATCTAAAATCAAATCGTACAATATTATAAGTTTATCTGTTTGACTAGTTTAAACCCCCAGATTCTCGTGCACTAACAAGCTGTTAATCTACTTATGTTTTCACGAGTGGTCACGAATCGTCTCGCCAGGAGACTCGACGAGTTCCAGCCGCCGGAACAGGCCGGGTTTCGCAGAGGATATGGCACCATAGACCACATTCACACAATGAGGCAGATTATACAGAAGTGCGAAGAGTATAATTAGCCCCTGTGTCTAGCCTTTGTGGACTATGAGAAAGCCTTTGACTCTGTCGAAACCTGGGCTGTTCTGGAATCCTTACAGCGATGCCAAGTAGACTATCGTTATATCGAGGTGTTGAGATGTCTGTACGAAGCCGTCACCATGAGTGTCCAAGTACAGGGCCAGCAGTCTAAACCCATCCAACTGCGCAGAGGAGTGAGACAGGGGGAGGTTATATACCCAAAACTGTTCACAAGCGCGTTGGAAGACATGTTTAAGACGCTGGAAAGGAAAGGGCATTAACATAAACGGCGACTACATCTCACACCTGAGATTCGCAGATGACATAGTCTTAATGGCGGAGTCGCTAGGGGAGCTGAACCAGATGCTGACCGGCCTAGATTCAGCCTCGCGACGTATCGGTCTTGGCATGAATTTGGATAAAACCAAAATCATGATCAATAGCCACATTGATCCGGGACCGGTCGTCGTACATGGTCACCTCCTCGAAATCGTTTCTGAATACACTTACCTCGGGCAGATTTTGCAGTTAGGTTAAAACAATTTCGAGAGGGAGACCAAGAGGAAGATCCAGCTGGGCTGGGCAGCGTTTAGGAAACTACGCCGGGTCTTCTCGTCATCCATACCGCAATGTTTGAAAACGAAGGTTTTCAACGAGTGCGTCCTACCTGTGATGGATGACCTACGGAGCCGAGACATGGACACTCACGAAAGGGCTGATCCACCAGTTCAATGTTGCTCAGCGAGCTATGGAGAGAGCTATGCTCGGAGTTTCTCTGAAGGATAGGATTCGTAACGAATGCATCCGACAGAGAACCAAAGTTATCGACATAGCTCAGAGAATCAGCAAGCTGAAGTGGCAGTGGGCTGGCCATATCTCGCGAAGAATCGACAACCGTTGGAGTAAACGTGTTCTTGAGTGGAGACCGCGACTCGGCAAACGTAGTGTAGGACGCCCTCCGACCAGGTGGGATGACGATCTGCGAAAAACTGCCGGCAGATGCTGGATGCGGCAAGCTGAAGACAGGGCGCTATGGCGCTCATTAGGGGAGGGCTATGCCCAGCAGTGGACTACATAATATAGCCTGAAGAACAGAAGAAGAATCTACTGTTAACAGCTGTCAGTTGGCCAAAGTGCAAACGAAAAACACATAATGATGACCGCTGTTAACAGTAGATTAACGGCTTGTTAGTGTACACAAGAAACTGGGGCAAGTATTTTATAGTTTTACCTCCTGTGTAGGAAAAATAAAAAACATACCTATTTCACTTCTTGTGGAATTCATATTGTTTGCTTTGGCAAATGAGCTGGGAATTTTCTTCTCCATTGCACATTCTACCAATCTCCTTGCACGTTTTTCCATTAGTCTGATAAACTAAAAATTTCTTTTGTTCCTTATGTGATACTAAAAACATTATACAAATTACTAAACAACCATGGTACAGTTTTAGCTTAATTTAAATGGAAAAATAAAGACAAAAAAGCTCATTTACGTCGTATTTTACTCCAGATTTACATTTATTTTTGCATAAAATTGATTAAATTGTGTATATAAGTCTTTTTGAAATGTAATGTGAATATTCACATTTCATGATAAAATGTCTAAAGTAGGTACATAATTTTGTCTTTATTGCTTTAGCGTAATAATAAATTGAGATAAAAAGGTCGAAATTGTGTGATTACTCCGTTGTTTTCCTAATTAAATTACAGAGTTTCAAAGTCACAATGTCGAAACTACACAATTTTGTTCTTTTTACTTTAATAAATTGAAAAATTTGGATAATAATGACGAAATTGTGTGATTTCTCCATTGTTTCTCCATTGAAATAAACAATATTTGAAGTCACAATGTCTAAACTACACACTTTTGTCCTTGATACCTCAATAAAATGGTTTTTGTTTGAGCCATAATGACAAAATTACACACTTTGGTCATTAATTCTCAAAAGAATGTAGTAAACAGTTCACGCTGTAACGACTAAACCGTACAATTTCGTCTTTGTGGTATCAATCATAGGTAAAATCAATGTCATAGTTACCTTTTCGTCGTTGTTGCTCCGGAACACGTCAGCACTTGACCGGGAGCTCGAACCAACTGGCCGATCAGACTTTGTTTCACCAGAAATGTACCAAAATCGCTCATTTCAACAACGACATTGACGCCATCTGGCGTCCTATTACCGAAAATTCAATTCTGTCTTTGTTTCTCCTGACGTAAAACGTTGAAACGGTCATATTGTCATATTTAAATCAGTTTTAAAAAAAATGTCAAATTAGTCTTTGTTTCTCCAAATGAGATGATAAGAGTCCATGATTGTCATCAATGACTTTCAAAAACACTGGTTAGTTTTCTATTAAAGTACCTAATAGGAAAAACATTAGTGTTGCGACCAAACGAATGAACAGTTCTGCAGGCAACTTAAACTATTTCATCTGACAGTAGATACCTTGCCTATAATTGTTAGGTACCTACGTGCTGGCCTTCCCAATATTAAATAAGTAATGTTTTTTATCAAAAACTTCACTCTTTAAATCAGTAAAGCCGTTTCGGAGTAGTTTCATATCAAATATTTTGTCCCGATATTTTCATACCCATAATTAAAATATACATTTTTAAATTTGTATTCGAAATAGCTTGAATCATTTAAAAAGTAGGTACTTGCCTATCGCACTAAAACAAAACACGCTCGTTCAATTCAAGTAAGTCTTCTGTCGGTAAATATTTTGCTTCAAAGTGGTACGATAGACCACTGAAACCAATAAGTGAATGACAACACTTTCATGAACTATCTGTATTAAATTAGGGGTCGCCAAGTTTGTTATCATTGAAAGACTGCTGGGCTGGGACGGAGATCATGCAATAGTTGAGTGTACCGACTGTTGGTATACAGAATGATAATTTCTTATTTCGTAGGTACGGACGCGAGGTTAAAACCACACTATGTTGTAGCCTATATATGTCTCAATATCTCTATTCCCAAAGAGATAAGGAAATAATCACCAAGTGTGCCCACACTAGAAGCCTATAGACGTCCCAATATCTCTATTCCCAATGAGATATACGGGATTAATCACCAAGCGTGCCCACACTACAGTGCCGGATCTACCTAAGGACTGCTTGGGCTGCAGCCCAGGGCCCCGAGGTTACAAGGGGCCCCCAGATCCCGCTAAACATAGTAGGCAATAATTTGAATTTAAAAAATGCTTGTCTGTGAAGTCGGTTTACGGACGATATTTTTGCGTGATAACGTTGATAAGAAAACATTGATGAAAAATTGCATACTTTTATGAATTGAGTTAACCTGTCAATTTCTTTTACTAATGCATAATACTTAAATAAATAAAATAATTTTATTGATTTTTTTACATTCATTTATATATATATATATATATATATATATATATATATATATATATATATATATATATATATATATATATATATATGTATATGTATATATATATAAGTTAAATTTTAACTCCTGAGCGAAGCGAGGGAGTTAAAATTTTTATTTTATAATTTTATTAAAATTTTATTGTTAAAACTTTTGGGTGACAGAGGAATCAAAATAGTTATATATATATAAAAGTTGCCTGGAAGAGATTGCTGCAACAACAATAAGGTCGCCTTTTGAACTGCTACTAATTGAGTAGATTTAATGAATATGTATGTTTTTTTGTGCAATAATAGTAGATTATGCATTAAGGGAATAAAACCATGTATTACGTCATGGGCGGTATATTGAACCTTAAATTTTAGTTAAATTTTAACTCCTGAGCGAAGCGAGGGAGTTATGTAGAGTCCTGAGTGAAGCCAGGGGTTCATACCGCCCGAGACTAAGACATGTTTTATTCCAGAGGTGAATACTCTACTTTTCACAACATCTGGGAGACAATAAAAAGACAGGGCTGCATAAGTCGAACAACAATTCGAATTTCGAATTGCAATGCGGGGCTTCTTCATAGTTTTCATGCGAATTTTGACATTCTAAATTCTAATCACTTTATTCCCTAGGGAAATTCTTCATTATTATTGCCCTCGAGAGACAAGGCTATGCTTTACGATGATATTTGACGGTACGTAATAAGGCATTGTCGAGCAGGAGGTGTGAAAAGAATATATAATAGTAATATATCAAGAAACAGTTTTTCGACATGGCTATATAGTTCAGTACCTAGATAGGCCCCTAAGTAGTTTCAGCCCAGGGCCCCACAAATTCAAGATTCGCCCCTGCCACACTAGGTACCTACCTAGCATATAAACGTCCTAATATCTCTATTGCCGAAGAGATATAAGGGATTAATCACCAAGCGTGCCCGTCGCGGATTGGCGATTTCACTGTGAATTAGCGATTCTAGGCCTTAAAGCCACGGATGTGAAGTATGTTGACGCCTCAGATTGTCAGGTTTCCTCATGATGTTTTCCTTATTAACTGTTACCTATTCTAGGTACCTAGAATAGGTAACAGCTAGAAATGCGCTTTCGTAAGTTAGTAAACGGTAATAAACTAATAATACATATTGTCACCGACCTATGTACCTAGCTAATATTATATTTATCTATTATGAGGTAGGCACTCGTATATGCTTGGGTATTAAGTGTTTGCATGTTAGTTTGTAAGTTAACTTTGTCATCTCAAAGTGTAAGTATTTGCAATAAGTATTAGGGTAAAACGGCAACCCGTTTGAATTAATTTCAACGAAATGAAATAAATTTTAATTCAACTTAAATAATTCACATTCTGTTTGCTGAATGTCAATGTAATGTACTATGTAAACTGCCCTTTGTATATCCCCACTTCTGGGGCACGGGTCTCTTCCTGCATTGCAGGAAGGGTAGGCCATACTCCACCACGGGGGCCAAGTCCGGGTTGGCGGAGGATTGTAAGGCAGTGGCGGGTCTTAATGTCAGAAGTTATTAAGCCGCCCATAGGGACTCTGACGTGGCTAAACGGCTGTCATTACATGACAGCCGGCACCAACAGCTTAACGCGCCTTGCGAAGCAAAGAACACTTAGCCAGAGGTCGCAGGTTCGAGTCCCGGCACGGGTGGAATTTTTAGCCTCTAAATAGGTTTTTAAAATTAAGTAATGATTAGAGGAAAAAAAAATTCTGGATTGCGACAAAGAATTATTTGTAACTACGAACCAAAATGTTTTTTATCAATCTGTAGACAGTTTAAAGCCCGGCAAGAAAATTGACTAAATGACTTCGAACTTCGTAAATATTTTAGTCGAATTAACATTTAAAAAAAGAAAAAGTTTTTGGCCAATTAGAGTTAGACTTTTCCTTAATCTGTAGACGTAGTGCTTAACTTTTTTCTTCAGCTATCTTTAGGGCACCGTTAACTCACGGGTCTTACTTAAATAAAAAAAACAAGTCCGAGATATGGCAATGTATTGATATTTCCACATAGGAAGCTCCTAAGCATCGTAAAGAGCTTCATAAAACAATCCACTTGTCTTCACCTCCCTTCATACTCGTATCTCTAGCAGATAAGGAGTGACGATCGCCCAGGGACGTTTCCCTCAGTTGATATTTTTATGGGACGATTATAAGAATATTTTGTTTACGATACAGGGAGTAGGGTCCAGTATCTTCGTTTTTTACGTAGGTACTATCGTTATAATAAAATAATAAATGGGTTTCATTCACACCACTGCAGCGCTCGTGTCCTAGTCGAACTGAGTGATTGGAATCAATCACTTGAGTTAAGCAACAATAGGCACGGTCAGGTGCAGGATGGGTGACCGTCCCGTGGCTACCGCTAGTAGCATTTTTCCGAGCGCTTCCGTGCTACGCAAGGCACGTTAAGCCATTGGTGCCGGCTGTCATGTAATGGCAGTCGTTAAGCCATGTCAGAAGTCTTATAGGTGGGTTTATAACTTCTGACAGTAAGGCCCGCCACTGTCTTAGAACCCTCCACCAACCCGGATATAGCTCCCGTGGTGGAGTAAGGCCTAACCTTCCCGCGATGCAGGAAGAGACTCATGCTCCAACAGTGGGGACAACAAGGGTTGATATGGATCGATTGATATCAATATTTATAGGACAATGCCCACTGTTAAGGAAAATAGCGTGAGATAACCCGCGTGTCTCAGGTGTTCACATTCTTAGTGTTTGACATCGCTAAAACTTTCTCTGAGAGATAATCTGTGCCCTGCAGTGGACTTATGTAGGATTCTTATGTTCCTATTCGTAAACACACGCCTCTATCTCGGAGAAGTAAACTGTTTCTACTTTTGCCACGAATCTGTCGGTATATCCTCTGCAGAAAAATTACGAGATTAATTGCGAAATTCGTATGGTTATAGAAAAGTGTGTGTTCAAATGTTTTTCACGTAACGAGGTCAAAACTATACAAAAGGCCATTTATTTTATGCTGAATACTTTTTGTCGGAATACTATCCAATCCACGTCTAGCATAAAGTTTAAGCTATTAAAATTCAAACTTACGCTTTCATATCGTTCGTAGACTCTTCTTCACAAAGTTCACATTAAAAGCGTGATTTTCCTCCAAACTTCTACTTGGCAAGAAAGTAAGTAGGTACTCAGGCAGTGGGTGTATCGAGGCGGCCAATGATATCGGCGGGGTCACGACCCCGGCGCACCAATGACGCTGCGCGACGCCCTTACGTAATTACTGGCTGACTGCTCAGCCGTGGCTGAAAAAAAGTCGAGCAACGGCTACAAAAGGAGGAACCGAGTAAGGAGTTTTAAATGTTAACTTTTTTTGGGTACTGGCTGAAAAATACCTGAACTTACGTGATGACTGAAAAAAGGTGGGCAACGGCTGTAAAAGTAGGAAGGGAGTACGGAGTTTCAATATTTTATCTAGGGTACTGGCTGAAAAAAATACGATGGAATAAATTCAACTTTAAAAGTTTACAAAAAAAAGAACTTTCCCTCTGCTTTCTAAAGGAGGTTTGTCTAAGTAACTCCAGTAGTGTTTTTAATAATACACCTACCACAGATTAATAAACAAAAATGCTTCTCGTCTATTGATCTGTATTAATTTAATTTCACGGAGCGTAAAACTAGAACGACTTTAAAATAAAAGAACACCATAACGACTCATAATAAAAGAACACGATTCCTTTGAAGTCATGTATCTGTGAGAGCGTATTTTCTTTGGAAAATCAAAGACTATCTTAGTAAGCATTTTTAGGCAATCTTACGGAAATTTGCTTTAATAAATAAGGCCATAAGCAGACATGGTGATGGTTTTTACAATCACTGCGTAGTGCTACGAACCGCTCCGGACCATTAGATACAAGTTTTTTATAGATCCAAGTTCATTATTGATCCAATTCCCATTTCACCCAATATGCGTTTCAACCAATTCCCATTTTACACAATTCCCATTTCACACAATTACTTTTTTATAAAATTTCCATTTCACGTAAGTCCCGTTTTCATCCAATGTTCTTTTTTAAAAAAATCCTCTTTGCTGCTTTATTAATATTGAAGTGCCTGATTTGACATTGTCAAGAAGAAAACTATTTAAATCGTGTTGAATGATAGAATGTTTGCGTCCCAAAAAACCAAAAGTCAGTTCAAATAAAATTGACGTTTTCTAAGAATGAAACCTAGCTAGATCGATTTATCGCCCGCGAAACCCCCTGCATACTAAATTTCATGAAAATCGTTGGGGCCATTTCCGAGATTCAGATTAGATTCGTCTTGACAATGAGAGTGACATAGGATAGGTGACGTCACCAAATAAGCATTATGTTTTTCTTTTTGCCAATCTGAAACTACTATATATATATATGTATATATATACATATATATATATGTATGTGTATATATATATATATATATATATATATATATACACAATATCTGTATCTGAAACTACTATATATATATATGTATATATATACATATATATATATGTATGTGTATATATATATATATATATATATATATATATATATATAGTAGTTTCAGATTGGCAAAAAGAAAAACATAATGCTTATTTGGTGACGTCACCTATCCTATGTCACTCTCATTGTCAAGACGAATCTAAAGACATCTCAAACCAACAAAGCCGTTTGGCCTCTACGTCGTCGTCATAAAGAAACATAGCTACATACATACGCGCGAAAAGCATAACCCTCCTTTGTTTCACAGTCGGGTAAAAACCTTGCCGTATCGGGGATTTGGGTAAAACTGCACTTTGATGAAATGGCATTAGTATGTAACGAAAATTTGCTGAATCGGAATTTGGTTAAAACTGCACTTTGATGAAATGGGAAAAGAATGAAACGGCCTTAGGATGTAAATAAAATTGTATGTAATGACCCAGACCCCTACGAACCTACTACATTGCTACGAAATACCTGCCCGCCTATGCATTTCTATGCATTTGTTGGATATCACGCTTGGTTAGCCATATTCGCGTAACCACTTGCCGACAATTTATAATAGATATATTGCAGGTTTTACAAAGACTATTTGACTACTTAAAGACAAATACGCATCCATTCTCTAATACCGGCTTCTACACTTTATATGGAACACCTGTTATTTTTTCCTAATTATTATTTATAGCGTCTCGGGGAAATACTTAAGAGGCTTATAATTATCTGACTTCAAAACCCAAAATAAAAAAAAAATAACTAAAACTTTTTTCTTAAAAAGTTTTAGAGCAAAAGTTAATCTAAATGACCAACTCTGATTGATGTGTTTCAAGAATTTTGTATAGAACGTTGTATATTTATTAACTATCTAACACGTTACGAACCGCTTCGATCGCACCTAACAATACATCGTATCTCAACAAGTAGGTAACCTCCTTGCGAAATACAGCCTCCTTAGATTAGCCCCCGAAAACTCTAACAAAGAGACCTCCTACCCTACCTCGGATCTCTGCACACATAATATACCTAGCACACAAAAACACACAGTACCTATTGCCCGGACGACGATGGGTGTGAGGCAAGGCTCATCACAGGATACTGGCAGAAGCCTACGACCCTGACCCAAAAATAAAGCCAAGAAAAGATGTCCATAAATAAGTAGTTAATAATTATTAAAATATGACATGTCAACATACCTACATACGTGGGACACTCAGAAAATTTCCGAACATAGAATCGTTATCGTTATCAACCCTTGTATGTCCCCACTGCTGGGGCACGGGTCTCTTCCTGCATCGCAGGAAGGTTAGGCCATACTCCACCACGGGCCGGGTTGGTGGAAGATTGTAAGACAGTGGCGGGCCTTACTGTCAGAAGTTATATAAGGCCTCTGACATGGCTTAACGACTGCCATTATATGACAGCCGGCACCAACGGCTTCACGTGCCTTGCGAAGCACGGAAGCGCTCTGAAAAATGCCACTAGCGGTGGTCACGGGACGCTCACACATACCGTACCTGACCGCGCCTGTTGTTTCTTAACAAAGTGATTGATACCAATCACTCGGTTCGCCTAGGCCACGAGCGCTTTGACTACAACAACATAGAATAAAGCGTTCTAAATATTTAAATCTTTTCGAAGCACTCTCCACCAAATTCTATACAAAGTTTCATGCGTCTGGACCAGTTTTCCGCTCACTTTCCGTTCCGAGCAGTAGCTCGTGGAGCCCTGGGTTTGGTCTGTTGTTGACGACAACAGAGAACTTGTGCCAAGTATTTGGTAGTACTATACTTGGGCGATAATGCTTTTCTGGTTCCGACAATTTTTCTGCGCTCTAAGCCACATATTTTTCAAGGTGAAGCTTGGATTCTTCAGCTGCTTTAGCGCATACGCTAGAATGCAGCGATAACGCTAGAAAATCGTCGCAAGAAGACATCGTCATTATCATCATCGTTATATATTGAACGAGGCTAACAGCTTTTTATCTAGTAAATAGTCTTAAATAAAGCCATTTGACAAAACTTGTATGAGCATAACGAGTCATTAAGAAATACGTAATATCATAATTATCATCTGCATCACCACATGCTTGAAACCTCTAGACAATTTCGCGTGTCTGCCCCAAAGAGGGCAAGTAGACATTAAAACAATCTAGAGTTGGGAGTCAGCAGCGGTAGCCCAGACGGTTGGACTCGGGACCGAGAGCCCCAGGTTCGATTCCCAGTACAGGCCTGGGTTTTCTAAGTTAACTAAATTTTTGAAGTTATAGTAGCAATAGCACTCGCTAACCGTGAAGGAAAACATCGTGAGGAAACCTGAGGTGAGCAATTCCTCAGCGCTGAGGTGTTAAGGGTTCGGTGGACTTGGGGTCATGAAAAGCCTCCCCGAAGGACGTACTCACTGAGCCCGTATGTCTGGCGCACCCTGGGTAACAATCGGCGAGTCCCTTACGCTGATTGGCTAATCCTTTCACCACAATGGCTTGCCATCGACGTCCTAAGACGTAGTGCTTGAAATTTCAAATTCGAACTGGGCGCGCGTGGTATTTGACCCCATATTCTCTCTCTGAGACACGGCTTATTGGCTGCAGTGGGACGCTTATAAACTACATAAAAAAGGGGTACGTCCACTCGGATCACAGTCACAACGGATCACATCTTCTTCTTCAGGCTATATTATGTAGTCCACTGCTGGACATAGTCCTCCCCTAATGAGCGCCATAGCGCCCTGTCTTCAGCTTGCCGCATTCAGCGTCTGCCGGCAGCGGCAATGGATCACATCAAACCAAGCAAAATTACACTCGGATCACGTGATCCGAATGGACTACATTTTTGGTTAGATTTTTTCCATTCGGATAGCACCATTAATCTTTTTTAAAAACCTATTTAGAGGCTAAAAATTTCACCCATGCCGGGATTCGAACCCGCAACCTCTGGCTATCCGTACCAGCGCTCTACCAATTGAGCAATTGAGCTCAATTGGTAGAGCGCTGGTACGGATAGCCAGAGGTTGCGGGTTCGAATCCCGGCATGGGTGAAATTTTTAGCCTCTAAATAGGTTTTTAAATTTGTTCCTTAGCACGGGTTAGTGCATTAAAAATAAAAATAGTGTAACCATTAATCTTAGTAGGAAAGTAATCGATATTTTTTAATAAGATACAATACGGTTTCTTAGCATAACTATTGTTTTATTAACGTAAAATCAGCATCAAAAATCACTAAAATCAAGGTTGTTATACCTACCTACATGATTATTACCGTAAGCGTACCGTGATCCGAATGCAAAAAATGTAGTCCATTCGGATCACATGATCCGAGTGGAATATTTTGCTTGGTTTGATGTGATCCGTTGCGACTGTGATCCGCTTCTGTGATCCGAGTGGACGAACCCAAAAAAAAGAGTTAGAGTCACCCTTCGGCGCCTTTTTTATCAGTGGCTTCTCACAGGCGCCGGCGGGGGTGCGGGCAGGCCGCGGGGAAGGCTCTACCCTCGTATTGATTTTCAGTACGCGCAAGACACGGATTTCTTACGTCTGGACGAGGCTTCGGAAGAAACGAAGGACTTTTTTGTTGCGCGGATAATGATGCCGCATAGGCATGTGAGTGCGTAAACACATTTTTGGAACGGCGCAAAGTCTGAAAGTATTTCTTCCAATAAGAAAAGTAAAATATTTAAGCGTTTCATAAAACTAAAGTTGAATTAACCAATAAATGTAATTAATTACAAAGCCTCCTAGCAACACCACTCGCTTAAGATGTGGCAGACCATCGTGAGGAGACCTGAGTGTCTGAGAGGTTCACTTACCTCAGCGCTTGAAATTGCCAGTTCGCGGTGGGCATGCGTTTATTAGGTGACAAAAAAAGTCCCACTGCAGGGCACATACCTTCTCTTAGAGAAAGAGTTATCTTACTGCGTCGGGTGCTCTATTGACAACAATCAGGAGCTTCAGGCGCTGGCTGATTGTTGTGAACTAAGTCAAGGCTCAGCTAGAAGTTTTGCATAGTATTTCTGCATATGAAATGGTATACGTAGTACGAATATGTTCAAATAAATGAACTAGATAATGGTATACTAAGCGTTACGTTTAAAGAAGAAAGATATTTAAATATTATTGACATGAGTCAATATTTATCGTTACAAGTATGGAATTTTTTATAACACAAGTACCAAATTTTTCTCAAAACCATATCCAGACATTCCGTCACTCTAATTGTACGCTGATATCCGTAGAACATGTAGATTCGAAGTTATTTTATTTAATACCAAAAGTGCATGCTTATGTATTTTCACTGACACATGTTTTAGCAAATAAATAAATCTTTATCTTTATCTAAAGAAATCTTTAAAAAACGCGCATAGTCATAATTTAAACACGATGTATACATATAACACATTTATAACACGTTTATTTGTGAGGAAGGGCTTAAGAAATATACAATAAGATAAATAAGAATATTAATATTTACGATAAAACATATTATGAATGTAAAAAAATATATTATACAATGGTTAAATAGCTTAAATTATAACGAGACAGAAAAACTAATAGAGCAAGTAAAATAATATTTACACATGCATTGTATACAAACACGCACTAAAATAAACACACCCACTTACACACACACACACACACACTCACACACATAGTTGGCTAAGTTAATTTTCTATTTATTATTTTCGTTCGTAATATCATCTCAAACTAAATGAGATTAATGCTATGGAAGAGCGGAGTCACCTAGTACAGGCATTGTATGCTTAAAAGGTGACTCCAATTACTATGTACCGAAAAATAATGAAGATAAAGAATAAAGATTTTTGTATTTTTTTTTGTAAACAATATATTACAAAAACTCACGCTTGTATCGCGGTGCGGCAGGCAGAGACCAGGGTTTCACGTACTTTTATCACTGATTTGCTTGAACTTTGTCCGGCTACGACGTCCTTTACCTACTAGAACTTCCACATCGTCATCTTTCATCATCTCTCACAGAGATAAGCTCACTTTAGTACCCGTAACTATTTTCTTATGTCTTATTTCCTGTATTGTAATTTTTCTGGTGCAATAAGGTATAATATTATGTATAAAAATGTAGTGCCACAGTGTTTGTTATCGTATTTTTTTGCATATTTAGTTTGTCGTATGCTAATTAACATGGCAACACAACGTTTGCCGAGTCAGCTAATATTAATTTATAATACATATCTTTAACGTTCTCTTATTAAACTATTGTGTATCCTGACGACCTCTGTGGCGCAGCAGTAGTGCATCTGCCTACCATGCAAGAGGTCCCGGGTTCGAACCCCGGCTAGGGACAAAAGAAAACCCTCTGGTCTTGGATGTTTACATGTTTATGATGACGCTGTTTCTGTTTCCTACGACACTGTGTTTCCAGAAGCAATGTATGTGCCTGTATGTAAATGTTATGTTATGTTTATTCAAAATTACACTACATAATGCTTATTAATGATCTCATTTCTACTGCATTAATCCTACTTTCTAGCAATATTTTGAAACTAACACATTAAATGCAACGGTCAGCAAAAGAGGCACTGATGAACGAACTTTTTATTTGAAAAATGTTCAATTAATGTACGTAGAAATTAAAAAAAGAGGAATAAGTAATATTTTTCCCGCGTCCCCGTGTTCATTTGTTTGCATTTGTTTTTTTTTTTCAATAAGTTTTCTATTTGCATTTCTCATTTAATAAATTAAATAAAAATTTTGATAGGTCACCTTGAGTGCCATGTTTCGGCGTAAAAGATCGTTTCGTTTTTTTACGACAATTAGGTATGAGTTAAGTATGTAATTAATTTGACCACTAAAATACTACAGTTATGAATTTTTATACAGCTTTTGCCAGTACAGCAATTTCGATTTCTATAATCAGCCCACATCAACCCACTGCTGGGCATAGGCCTCCTTTTTATTGGGCCATTCCTCACGGTCCTGTACTAACCTGATCCATCTCTGGCCCGCAACCCTCATGATGTCGTCCGAACATCGTGTCGTTGGTCTGCCTACCTACCTCCTTCCCTCCCTTGGCCACCACTCCGATACTGCCCTGGTCCACCGGCCGTCTTCCTTTCTAGCCAAGTGTCCCGCCCATCTCCACTTTAAGTCTTTGATCCGCTCACCAACGTCTTCAACCTTGGTTCTTCGACGAATTTCTACGTTGGGTACGCGGTCCACAAGCTATATGCCTAGCATGGCACGCTCCATCGCTCTTTGTGCAACTTTTATTTTGTGCATATTTTGCTTGGTGAGCGTCCATGTTTCCACACCGTAAGTAAGTATGGGCAGGACACATTGGTTGTAGACCTTGGTCTTAAGAGATTGTGGCAGTTTAGTCTTGAAGACGTCATCCAGTTTACCAAATGCTGCCCATCCCAGCCGAACCCTCCTTTCAATCTCCTTTACCTGGGATTCTTGGTCAAAGGATAAACATTGCCCAAGATAGACGTAATCGTTCACGACCTCTACTATCTCACCACCTACCTTTATAGTAGGTCTATTTGTGTAACGATTCGTCATAATCTTGGTCTTAGACATATTCATCCTTAGACCCATTCTCAGGGATGGCTCTTGCAATTCTGCAAGCATCATCTGAAGATCTGAGGAGTTCTCTGCTAAGAGGAACAGATCGTCGGTGAAACGCAGGTGCGACATGTGAGTACCATTGATATTTATGCCTTTTTGGCTCCAATCTAGTGATTTCATCATGTCCTCAAGGACATTGGTAAACAGTTTAGGTGAGATGGTGTAACCTTGTCGCACTCCTCGATTGATGGACACGAGGCCAGTTAGCTCATGCATGCGCACCTGCATTGTGGCGGAACTGTACAGCTCCCGGAGGATATCCACACATCGCTTTTCAATATTGCAACGATGGAGAGAATGAAACACTGCCCAGTGCTCGACACTGTCGAACGCCTTTTCGTAGTCGACAAAGGCAAACCACAGAGGCTGGTTGAACTCTCTACTTCTCTCCATCAGCTGCTTGACTGCGTGAATGTGGTCTATTGTTGAGTACCCTTTCCGGAAGCCGGCTTGCTCGATAGGCAAACAGTTTGTAGACCTGAGAGAGCAGACTGATTGGTCGGTAATTATTAAGTTTTGTTTTATCTCCTTTTTTGTGCAGGATCGTGACCACGGCGTTCTTCCAAGATCTTGGAGTCGCCTTTTGACTAAGCACCAAGTTAAAGAGCTTTACGAGGACCTGCACTACCAGAGTCCCCTAACTTGTAGCATCTCTACGTATACCCCATCTGCACCGGATGCTTTACCGCGTTTCATTTTGTTTAGGGCGAATCTGACTTCGTCCTCGATTATTGGAGGTAATTCCTCCTCATCGAGGCGCTCCACAGGTTCTGCTATGGGGTCTTCATCGTCCGATGCATTTGGTTCCCGCACTTTGGATGCGTACAATTCCTCGTTAAACTCTTGCACTATACGTAGTATTTGATCACGATCCGTCACAATATTACCAGTTTTGTTGGTTAGTTTGTCAATTTCGGATCTGTTGCCATTTAACTTTCTTTGGAAAATTTTAGGTCCTCTATTTGACTTAATGGTTTTCTCTATAACACGTGTGTTATAGGCTCTTATATCGGTTCTAATGGCCTTTTTAATGATTTTATTTAAATTTTGAAGCCCTCTCAGGTCCGATTCTGAATTATTCTTCATTTCTCTTCTTTCGATTTATCTCGAAGAAAGTTATCAAAATAATGCTCAAATTTGGAAGCATGTTTGAAAAAACAAAATTGATTCCTTATTTTAACCCCTACATACCCACAAACTAACACGACAAACCTACCCCGAACTATATACTAGACACCCACTTAATTAGCACGATTGCTCGACTGGCTAATACAGTCGTGTACCTATCCAGACCCTTTTTTATACGATATTCGCACTTATACCTCACGTCACAAGGTCCACTATGAGGTAAACGTGTCACTTGCGGACCGTACGGCCTATGTGTGCACAACGGTAGCCAAATTATTTGACACGCACGGTAAACAGGACCGTGGATGCACTGGTGTTTAGATACTGTGGTCGCTAAAAGTGTGGAACTGTCCTCGAAACTAGCGTAAAGAGGAAAGGTGGAAGAGTTTTTTTTCACTATTTATCGTGTGGCAAACTTTAAGTCATTATGTCAAAAGATTTAATAAAATAGTTAAAACAATTTGATATTAAAGATAGTGGTGTACAATTAATTAATTCATAGTCATACATTCTAAGAGTAAGTATATAAATACACTATTTTTTTTATTTTTAATGCACTAACCCGTGCTAAGGAACAAATTTAAAAACCTATTTAGAGGCTAAAAATCCCGGCATGGGTGAAATTTTTACGCCTCTAAATAGGTTTTTAAATTTGTTCCTTAGCACGGGTTAGTGCATTAAAAATAAAAAAATTGTGTAATCATGTGGGTACAGTGATATCGTTCCGATGTTAAAACCTAACTGCAAAGTAGGTAGTCGGGGCTGTAAGTAATGCAATTTGCTTAAGTCAGATGTCGCTGCCTGTACGTAATACAGAGAATATTGTAAAGAGGTTCGAAATTTCACTGATGCCGTGAGTCGCCCATTGGCTCAATTGGTAGAGCGCTGGTACGGATAGCCAGAGGTTGCGGGTTCGAATCCCGGCATGGGTGAAATTTTTAGCCTCTAAATAGGTTTTTAAGTATATAAATAGGTGAAAGAGTTGTCTAGCTCTGTCTGTAGGTACTATAAAAATCTGCTTTTGGTGCTTATACTTAGAATTGTTAAACAATCAAGTGCACTTGATTAAGTTAAAACTAACATCGATATCAACCCTGACTGATTGAACCCTGAGTGATTTTAGATTTTATTTTTCTTGTTTAGCTATATTTGCGGGAGAGGTCCCGCTCTCTGTTTCATTGTTCAGAATCTTTCTTAGGTTAGCTGGAAGAAAATAAGTCCGTCGTTGTACATTGACACTTACATGTATTTTAGTTTTTTTTGTTTCTTAATTTTTGTGCAATTAAGCGTAACAAACAAACCCCTCGTGTCACCACTGCTGGGGCGTGGGTCTCTTCCTGTATCGCAGGACGGTTAGGCCATACTCCACCACAAATATACGAGTACATATACCTAAAAAGATTCTGCCCTGCTATGACGTAGCAAAGCTACGGCGATGTTTTCGGCGGATTTTTAATAACAGATTAACAAAATGGTACAGGTTTCTACGAAATCTTGGTATCTAAGTCTGAATACAACACACATAGCGTTTGACTCGGAAACTAGTAAGTTTGAGCAAGCATATAAAATTGCTGTAAGTTTAAAAACCTGTCTAGTTGCTGCCCGTCAAACTCTATGCGCTATGGTAACTCTACCTACACAATAAAACACCAAAGAAAAATAACTATCTAAGTAGTGTTGGTGCGCCTAATAAATTAAAATAAATACGGTTGTGAAGTTGTAGAACGTTTTAAAAATAATAAACTGGAACGACTTCAACTCTGTGTTTCATTTACAGAAAAAAAAATTGATAAAAAATAGAAGGTAAAGGACTATTTATGTAATCCGGTCTAGTTGAAATGTAAATTAGTAATGCTAAAATGTCAAGGAAATGTCAAAAATGAGTGACGTAATGTTTAATTTTGAAAATGATAGACAAAGAGGTTTCCACTAGTCTGTAAAACATAGCTTGAGCTCCACGACAGCCGTCACACTGAAAGGGCTAGGAATGAGACGATGTCGACATCAAATGTCACTTAACGCCTGTTGATAACGTGGATAGAAAGAAGCATTTCGCGAAGTTGGGAATATGAAATCAAATAATTAACAAAAAACATTTCGTCGTCAGGTTCATAACGTCACGCAATAAAAATTAAAACCTGACCATAGAGCGCGCGGCTGATCAGGGGCATTATTACGTAAGTATCCACTGAGTTGCGTGACGTCGATTTTTACTTTTTTTAAGCTACTCCGGCTGTCAGATGCATAAATTTTTTGACACTTAGTAGTCGTCTCAATTATTCACTCGATCGAGTGGAATGCTACGTAATAGGAGGGCAGAACCCACAAGCATGGAGGTTCGGAGCAAAGTTGGAGAGACGTGCACACACGCTGTACGTTATTGTAACATCACAGTAACACCAGTATTTTGTAAGATAGGTTTATTCGCTAACAATTGTGATTATTTTAATTCTAATGTTTGATAATGCTTTTCAAACTAATAAACTTCAATTCCAATAGTAAATCTGCAGTTTAGATCATCCATCACCAAATCATCGAAAGTTTGAAATTTGCAGTTACTATACTAGTTAGACATCACTCTGTGCAGTAAGTACGGAGTTTTCGCAGTACAAATACTCTGTGCAAAAATTCAAAACTTCATGGGCTCAATTTCTATGACACCTGTCGTGGAGCTCAAGCTATATTTTACAGACTGTGTGTGCTAGTTCATAGAAAATACTTAACAGAAAGTTTTCACCAGCTCCCCACATCCCGCACCCACTGCAATGCACCGCACTAATTGAAAGGGACGTGTATTAATTAGAGGCTCGTATAACAGCCGAGGCGGGCCGGGTGATTAGTTGATCAGTTGGTTGGTATTCATCACTCTGTTGACGCTGTTATTGGTTGAATTGGTTCTTGCTGATTTGAATTGAATTCACTAATACACGGTGGAATCGCATTGTGATTGATGAAACACATGCCAAAAGAGAGATACTCTTTCTCTCTGTATTACTAAATCATCATCATCAACCCATTACGTCCCCACCGAGGGGCACAGGTCTCTTCTCTGAGGAAGGTATAGGCCATACTCCACCTAGTGTTATAAATAATATCAAATCAAATCGTTCATTTTGACAAAAACTAACATGACATACTGTTACAGAGTATACCTATAGATAGATAGATAGATAGATAGATAGATAGATAGATAGATAGATAGATAGATAGATAGATAGATAGATAGATAGATAGATAGATAGATAGATAGATAGATAGATAGATAGATAGATAGATAGATAGATAGATAGATAGATAGATAGATAGATAGATAGATAGATAGATAGATAGATAGATAGATAGATAGATAGATAGATAGATAGATAGATAGATAGATAGATAGATAGATAGATAGATAGATAGATAGATAGATAGATAGATAGATAGATAGATAGATAGATAGATAGATAGATAGATAGATAGATAGATAGATAGATAGATAGATAGATAGATAGATAGATAGATAGATAGATAGATAGATAGATAGATAGATAGATAGATAGATAGATAGATAGATAGATAGATAGATAGATAGATAGATAGATAGATAGATAGATAGATAGATAGATAGATAGATAGATAGATAGATAGATAGATAGATAGATAGATAGATAGATAGATAGATAGATAGATAGATAGATAGATAGATAGATAGATAGATAGATAGATAGATAGATAGATAGATAGATAGATAGATAGATAGATAGATAGATAGATAGATAGATAGATAGATAGATAGATAGATAGATAGATAGATAGATAGATAGATAGATAGATAGATAGATAGATAGATAGATAGATAGATAGATAGATAGATAGATAGATAGATAGATAGATAGATAGATAGATAGATAGATAGATAGATAGATAGATAGATAGATAGATAGATAGATAGATAGATAGATAGATAGATAGATAGATAGATAGATAGATAGATAGATAGATAGATAGATAGATAGATAGATAGATAGATAGATAGATAGATAGATAGATAGATAGATAGATAGATAGATAGATAGATAGATAGATAGATAGATAGATAGATAGATAGATAGATAGATAGATAGATAGATAGATATAATATTCTTTATTGCATGTACACCAAGGATTACATAATAGACTTATAAAATAACAGTACAGTACAAGTGGCGGCCTTATTACTAAAAGTAATTTCTTCCAGACGACCATTGACGGAAAAGAAGAAGCTGATACTGAAATACGGGTAGTCGGCGCAACTAAACAATATTAGATAACATATTATTTTATAGTAACTACCTATAATACCTATAACTAAATTACATTTTTACCAAGTAATTCAACTTCTGAATCACATGACCTATTTAGTTCTGGTATTATTGTTGTCAAACGCCTTATTATACATATCTGTAATTATGGGGTACTTTAGGATTTATAAATATTTGCAACGGTAACTTGGTAACAGTCGAAGATTACCACTACCCTCCGCAATAATCATAAACATCCACACAAATCCATCACTTGACCTGGTCCCGATCCAGGATACCCTATAGGTACTATGGTAACCAGGCAAGAACGTCACGGGCCTGAAAATACACCCAGACTAAGGCCACTTGTATATATGTACACCGGCCGGCAGTGGGAATCGAACCCACGGCCAGTCTTGGTTTCCTTGGTTCCCAAGCTAGACCAACGAGGCTGGCAGTATTTTTTTTAATGTAGTTTATTTACGTTCCACTGCAGGGTACAGGCCTTCTCTCAGAGAGCGAGTATGGGCATAATTACCACGCGTGCCCACCGCAGATTGGCAATTTCAAGCGCTGAGGTATTCGAACACCTCAGACTCGCAGGTTTCCTAACGATGTTTTCCTTCACGTAAGCACCAGCTTACGTAATGGTGTTTCCCTTATAACTTTAGAAAAAATAATTATATGTGTTACAGCCAAAACTCTTAAAAGGTCAAAACTAGTATTGACTGCTAAAATCAAAAAGCCGAAAAATAAAGTAAATTTTTAATACGTATCCAACAATGTCGACTTTGTTTTCATGATGTTACATGTTCTTACGCGCTTCGTCGCACCTATATTTTTGTGCTGATGCATAATCTTAGGTGTTTTTACCATTTGGTATTTCAAATACTACTGACAGGAAGCTTTGGACAAAAGTAGTTTTGACCGTTTAAGAGTTTTGACTGTAACAATAAACGGCACGGATAGCCAGAGGTTGCGGGCTCGAATCCCGGCATGGGTGGAATTTTTAGCTTCTAATTAGGTTTTTAAATATGTCCTTAGCAAGGGTTAGTGCATTAAAAACAAAAATAGTGTAACAATAAACTTAGAAAACATTATCAGTCATCTACGTGACCATCTCTTTATATCTTTTTATTAGAAACAAGTGCATTTAACTTATTACAGGTGACGTTTAAGCAGGGCTGTTCTCCACTTTATTAAGCCTCTGAGTTGAGGTAAACACACACCGTGCTGCGCAAACATGCTTAATTTGAGTGGGTCGGCAAGATCAAAGTGTATTCGATGTCAAAGCGAGTCGGTGTTCTTTCAGCTCGCACATAATGAGGCCTACCCCTCAACTGAGTTCAGTGTGAGTAAACCTCGTTTATGTTTACATGTAGTTTAACCAGTGGTCTCGGGTTCATAACCCGTGACAATATGCTGAGACAGCGGCCTTTTTATAACCATAACACACATTGGCATCAACCTATGTAATATTACAATAGTTATAAACTTTTTTTAAAAACCTATTTAGAGGCTAAAAATTTCACCCATGCCGGGATTCGAACCCGCAACCTCTGGCTATCCTTACCAGCGCTCTACCAATTGAGCCAATGGGCGACTCACGGCATCAGTGAAATTTCGAACCTCTTTACAATATTCTCTGTATTACGTACAGGCAGCGACATCTGACTTAAGCAAATTGCATTACTTACAGCCCCGACTACCTACTTTGCAGTTAGGTTTTAACATCGGAACGATATCACTGTACCCACATGATTACACTATTTTTATTTTTAATGCACTAACCCGTGCTAAGGAACAAATTTTTAAAAACCTATTTAGAGGCTAAAAATTTCACCCATGCCGGGATTCGAACCCGCAACCTCTGGCTATCCGTACCAGCGCTCTACCAATTGAGCCAATGGGCGACTCACGGCATCAGTGAAATTTCGAACCTCTTTACCTCTTTTACCTCTTTTGTCGCTGCCTGTACGTAATACAGAGAATATTGTAAAGAGGTTCGAAATTTCACTGATGCCGTGAGTCGCCCATTGGCTCAATTGGTAGAGCGCTGGTACGGATAGCCAGAGGTTGCGGGTTCGAATCCCGGCATGGGTGAAATTTTTAGCCTCTAAATAGGTTTTTAAAAATTTGTTCCTTAGCACGGGTTAGTGCATTAAAAATAAAAATAGTGTAATCATGTGGGTACAGTGATATCGTTCCGATGTTAAAACCTAACTGCAAAGTAGGTAGTCGGGGCTGTAAGTAATGCAATTTGCTTAAGTCAGATGTCGCTGCCTGTACGTAATACAGAGAATATTTTAAAGAGGTTCGAAATTTCACTGATGCCGTGAGTCGCCCATTGGCTCAATTGGTAGAGCGCTGGTACGGATAGCCAGAGGTTGCGGGTTCGAATCCCGGCATGGGTGAAATTTTTAGCCTCTAAATAGGTTTTTAAAAATTTGTTCCTTAGCACGGGTTAGTGCATTAAAAATAAAAATAGTGTAGTTATAAACTGTTTGTGTCTGCATGTTAGTCTAGTATTATTATTACAGTAATGTTAGTTAAGTGTTAGTCTAGTATATTATTACAGTATATGTTAGTTAAGTGTAAGTATTTAAATCTTCATGTTGCCATTCATATTGTATGGTCTATTTGGTGTTATGGTTTATGAATAAACATTTCTTACTCTTAGTTTAGTGAACTGTAGTAGAACAGTGGGTAGGACAATGGACTTAGAAGCGAGAGACCTAGGTTCGATCCTGAGTGCGGGCATGTGCCAATCAATGACTTTGTTTAATTTAAAAGTTTAAAAACGTACATTTGTGAATTTGTACTAGCAAAACAACGAGCTAACTGTGAAACAAAAAAAACGTTGGGGTTATCCGCGGCTTTATAAATTTACGTAGCGAAATGACAACGGTTCAATGTTGACTACGGAAAACTAAAAAAAACCTTCATATCTTCAAGTCTAATGCTCTTTTTCCTACAGCCTATTTCTCTAAATGACGATTACATTGTGTTTCTTGGTTTCAGTTCATTCATATTGTACTTAATTCTTACGAAAGTTTGGTTCGACAAAGTCATCGATATCAACCCTTGTATGTCCCCACCGCTGGGGCACGGGTCTCTTCCTATATCGCAGGAAAGTTAGGCCAAACTCCACCACGGGGGCCAAGTCCGGGTTAGTGGAGTTGACAAAGTACCTCTTTGAATTTAACACAGAAGCAATACACTACGAATCCAAACACCACCACCTCCTGTCCAGTTGTTTAGCTGGCAAACAAACTGCGATACCCGGTATGCCAGGATAAACCGATCGAGCGATATCCCGGATCATCCCGACTCGGTGCACGCATGCCAATTTGGACGCAAACTGTAGGTTGGGATGTTCGACGAATAATTTGAACGGGTCTCATTGGCGGGAGATCCGGGATGTGACTAAGAATTCAACGTAAGTCCGTTTTCTTAGTCAATTCTTCAATTCTTAGTCACATACTTTACTTTTTTTTAAAGTCATTGAAAGGTTTTCACTTATAGCGACATTTTAGACGTTAGGAAAATACTTAGGTATTCTTAATATTGTTCAATTCCCTTACTTTGATTGATATCGATCGATATCAACTCTTTTATATACTTATGTCTCCACTGCTGGGGCACGGGTCTCTTCCTGCATCGCAGGAAGGTTAGGCCATACTCCACCACGGGGGCCAAGTCCGGGTTGGTTCAACTTAACTGCAGGAAATTAAAGTTAATTGTAAAAGTAGTTTTTATACAATCTATCTGTCGGGAATTAAAGTAGTGTTTATGTTAAGTTAAACGTAGTATTATACAGAATGATCCAGAAAGTCCGGTAGAAAATAAAATATTCATCAGTTGGGCAAATTGCTTACAAAAAAAATGTAACTGACAGTACAGTCTATTTATTCTTACTTGTCCAATTTAGTAAACAAGATATAGGTAAACCCTTAAACTGTGACTTTTTAGTTCAAAACTGTCATATTTCCATAAATGAAGTAACCTGGAACACTTTTTTAGATAACACGCTGCCAATTTTATAAACATAGTTCGTGAATTTGCGAGAAAATGTCTAGTTTAGGCATCTAATCTCAATTTTAAGGTTAGAATCTCGTTTACTAAATTGGACAAGTAAGAATAAATAGACTGTAGTTAGCACTCGATTGACATACTGTTAATGTACCTGAATCTGGCGCTTAAAAAAATCAACTGGGGTAGATACCGACATGCACCAGAGATCAAACATGAAGTCTGCCTACAGCGTTTCACCGCTATCAGACCAAAACAACCCTAGAAATGTCGGCTCATTCCGTAAACCCAATCGCATCAGCCCACCCCGCTGATCACGCGATCCGATCTGTGCGTGATGCGATTTTACACCACTTGACGAGTCGATAGCTTGTCTCGTTATTGAGAACTGTTTACCGCCAACACCCATTTCGAATATGGGTATTTCATAGCGGAAAAAGTACCAAAGAAAAATCAAACATGTTTCGTAGACGAAAATAAAAATTTCTATTTCAAGACAAAACTCTGTTGCGAGATAGCGCTGTAGCTTGTCTCGTCGATAGCTTGTCTCAAGAACTGATTACACCTAACACGGCTGGACGAGGGTATGTCTAGTGAGAAAAGTACTAAAAGAAAATGAAATAATTCGTCGAATGTGACGTCAAAAACAAATTTTGGAATTTACCATTTTTTAAAACAATTTTGGTTTAATTTGACGACGTCAAGTTTTCTTCTTCTTCAGGTTTCTTGTTGTCCGAGGTTGCCAGTACAAACAAGAAACTGGTTCCAGGAAGAAAAAGACCTGAAAAAGCAAGGATGCCATTGCTCCACAGCCTATTTATATTATACTGCTTTGAAGTTTTAAGATTGTATAAAAAAATGGTGGAGATGTTTCACAAATTTATGTTATTGGGAGACATTATCACGATTTGTAATCATTATTGATCGCTGGAAAGAATGTGTAGTGTACCTCTGTTTTTTCCTGAATTCATAGTATTACCTTCATCCCAAAAACTTTGCGTAACACTGCTAAAAAGAACACTTAGTATATACATTATGTAATAAACTATTGGTTTTTTAACGAATACCTGAAGTCTTAAGCAGAGGAAATCAAAGGCTCTCTAGATTTATTCGTTCATAGCAATAAGTCTCAAAGCTTAAGGGAGGTAAGCCGAAGATTAGAGGCTTAATAAAATACGCCGGCAAAGGGGAAACACCCTTTAATGTGACATGTACCGTCATTTCCAAAAGCCCTCAGCCATTTGAGCCTTATTAACTGTGCAGTAAGGCTGAGAACATGGACAAATTTTGCATCTGCTCCTTAAGTTAACCCTTCCTGAAATAATCTGTCGACAAGATAGAGTTACACAATGAATTATGTTGTTAAGAGATTTATTGAGTAAAAACTTTAGAGGTAGAAAAAACTGTTTTTATCTAAGATGTTAATGCTTGGTTAATGGCTGCTTCTTTCTTTCCATGCACGGTGCTAATGCTACAAGTGTTATGAGAACCTTTGGGTCGGATATGACCAACGAGGTCGCAAACGCTTTATACACTTGAAAGGATTAGAAGTTAAATTGCGATAAAATAATATATAACACAACATAACATAACATTTACATACAGGCACATACATTGCTTCTGGCCCCACACTAGGATACCCTGTGTCGTGGGAACCAGAAACAGCGACATCACAAACATGTAAACATCCAAGACCTCGGGTTTTTTTTTGTTTCCAGCCGGGATTCGAACCCGCTCTTCCCGACTTCTTGCATGGTAGGTAGATGCACTACCGCTACGCCACAGAGGTCGTCAAAATTAATATTATTATTATATAATTATTATTATAATACACATTTAAAGATCTGTGGCTTAAAATGTTAGTAACATTGGTTTATGTATATATTTTACATTTCAGGGCCTCAGGTAGCCCCATAGATGTGCAAACGCTGAGACAGCAATTAATGTTCAGATAGTCAAGTTTGCAATCATACTGAGTAATCGTAGCTATGCATAAAATGTATACGACTTCGAAAACACTGTTTATTTCAAAAATGTGCATTGAAACTCATGACAACTGTCATTCCGGTAGAGTAGAAGTGAGACGAAATCCAAAAGAAATCTAGAGGAAGGTGAGGTAATTTAAAATGTAGAGTTCACAGATGTACGGAAAATGAAGGACGGAAAACAAATTACCTAAAATAAACGACGGAAAATAAAGGACGGAAAAGGAATAACGGAAGTGACGGAAAACATCGTGAAAACTTCTAGTTTTTTTATTTGAACGAAATTAAAATGTACTGTAACGTTTAGAGCAACCTTCAGAAAGTCACAAAAAATTAAATAAGTAAATAAAAATTTAAGGTGAAAATAAAATTAGTTTTTCCTTAATTTAGCAAATGATTAAAAAAAAATTTTAATTAATTTTAATATTCAGGTTTGGTATGCACACCGAAATATTTAAAAGCAAAATTGGGCGAAAATTACAAGCCCACGTCTTTTCGAACCTATTATTATAAATAGAATAGAAACTCGCAAAAAATCGACTCAAATGGATTCAAATAGGAAATCCTCTATTCCCCTTCTGTCGCTACGAGACAGTCCAACAAGAAACGTGTACAAAAAGTGCAGTATTCGTATGGGCGGAACTGAGGCCGCCATTCAGCATACCTTGACATTTTCATACAGGGTGTTAGAGCAATATTTATTTTTATTTTATGTGTACACGAATATTATCTACGTATCTATCAATAATAAAATCTGTTTTTATACGGATTTTACTCGTTTAACATTTTTACAATTTTCCCACGTTTCGGCACTTTTTCAGGTGCCGTGGTCTCGGAAGACCACAGTCGAAGACAGTCTTTATTATGTCTAGTGCTCGTCTTAACCTTAGAAAATACTATATCTATCAATATTTTATCTCGAAGTGATCCTTTGATAGTCTTTTTCTGCACGAAAAAAGATTGATGATGATATCAACCTGTTGTATCACAGCAGTCCCCACTGCTGGGACACGTGTCTCTTCCTGTATCTTAGGAAGGTTTAGGCCATACTCCGCCATAGGGGCCAAGTCCGGGTCAGTGGAGGATTTTAAGGCAGTGGCCTTAATATTAAAATTATCAAGCCGCCCATAAGGCCTGGACATGGCCTAACTGCTGCCATTACGTGATAGCCAGCACCAACGTGCTTAACGTGTCTTGCGAAGCACGGAAGCGCTCGGAATAAATGCCACTACCGGTAGTCATGGGACGGTCACCCATCCAGCACCCGACCGCACTTGTTGCTGCTTAACCCGAATGGTTGACTCGGTTCACTAGGCCACGAGTGCTTCTAGAGAAATAGTATAATCTCATGACAGTATGTATTATTAATCGTTGATATGTAGATACGTCTTTTATAACCACGCTATTAGCTTCAAAAAAGGTTTTTTTAACAAATTAACTGCAATTGCAAAAAAAATATTGCTGCTCCTATAAAGTTACATTTCGCCAAATTCAATAATCCATCATAATTTTTTTTCAATTGTTTTGTGCTCGAAACATAAAATGTTAGCTAAAAAATTTGACATAACATGTCTGGCTGTATGGTTTGATCAGTTAAATCTGATCAGTTAATTATGATAAAATAATATAACTTTAATACGTATAAGTTTATCACCCTGTATATGTCATGTGACCCCGTGGGAGTCATGTCACATCTCGCAACATTCCCGACTTTTTACTTGGAAATTATTAGTTGTACACTTCAACATACGTACATACATACATACATACAATCATACATACATACATACATGCATGCATGCATACATACATACATACATACATACATACATACATACATACATACATACATACATACATACATACATACATACATACATACATACATCCATCCATCCATCCATCCATCCATCCATCCATCCATCCATCCATCCATCCATCCATCCATCCATCCATCCATCCATCCATCCATCCATCCATCCATCCATCCATCCATCCATCCATCCATCCATCCATCCATCCATCCATCCATCCATCCATCCATCCATCCATCCATCCATCCATCCATCCATCCATCCATCCATACATACATACATACATACATACATACATACATACATACATACATACATACATACATACATACATACATACATACATACATACATACATACATACATACATACATACATACATACATACATACATACATACATACATACATACATACATACATACATACATACATACATACATACATACATACATACATACATACATACATACATACATACATACATACATACATACATACATACATACATACATACATACATACATACATAGGGGAAGGTGAGGTAATACGATCCCCGTAGGTCAAATGATCCCCCGCCGTAAACCAGAGACAACTATAGTCTGATTTTTAATTCCGTAGAATTCTGACAGTTATAATTTTTTGACATATCATAGATTACAAACCTTTTGGGCCAGGCACATTTTTCAATTTCGATACGAGTCTGAATATCTGAGTCTATACATTGTATTTGTTAGTGAATGTTTCCATTTTATAAAGTGCGGTGCTCCACATTAAAAGTGAATTTACGACGAGTGATAATTACGACTCTCTCTCGTCACAACCAGCAAAAACCGCGCAAGTATATCAAATTTTTATTAAAATCTTTAATCATTATTAATACTAATATCACTATCAACACAGGTTAAAGTTTAGTTTTAAAACAATGGGTAATGTCAGCAATGAGGGGTATAGAATTACCAAAAACTTTACCTTTTCAATAGTCGAAATCTCGAAACCTTTCGACGAATTGCGGCAAAAGTAAATTCGTCAAATTTTGGTTTGAAAGATAGTTTAGGTCCACTCTTTTTAGGCTTTTGAAACTCTTTTGTGTCTTTATATTCATTGGTAATTTTATAGACACTTGACAAACCCACGCCAGTCATCTCTGAGGTCTTTTCAGCACATTCCGTGGCACTCCAATCACTTGTTTTCGGCCAATTTTATATATTATATTTGTATATGTTTAATATTATGGTCTTTTCGTTGGGCGTAAAAGCACTACGAGGACGCTTCTTTCTGGGAGAAAGAAAGTCTGAGTCTTGTGCTCTGTCAGATGAGGCTGCTTCCCGGGAAGGGCCAGGTTGTGGCTCCATACGTTTATAATAATCAATAAACGATCACAACACGAAAGGTAACAAGAAAAAACTTAACAAATATAACTAAAATAACAGAAACTTAACAAATATAACAAGATAAAAACAAACAGCAGCAAACACCGAGAGAATGAATTGAATGAAAATCAATTAAAGTGACAGACGCGACGTGACACCTAACATTTTATTCTTCTAAAAAGGTTTACTAAACCTTAAATTAGGTGGCGGTATTGTAAGCTCTAGAATAAAATAAAGTAATTAAAGTTAATTCGATGTATTGTTCATGATATTGAAATATATGTTATTTTTGTATTAAGTCACTAAGGGCCGATTCGACCAAACTATTTACCTATGCTTGGTATAAGTGCTAATCTTGGAATAAATCGAGAAATTCTCTTGTTAAAGTCTAGATTTATTCCAAGATTAGCACTTATACCAAGCAAAAATAGTTTGGTCGAATCGGCCCTTAAGCAAGTAAATACGTAGATTTAACCTTATGTAGGTAAAACATAAAAAATACTCAGCATAAATTTTTTTATTATTCTGAAATGGGTCAAATTTGTCTCTTTTTCGGTGGAGAACTCTTTTAGTAGCAACACTTACGAAATGTCAAAATTCTACGGAATGAAAAATCAGACTACAGTGCTATCTATCCAAAAGCACATGAAACATGTTCCCTGCACCCCTGCCAGTTTCCTCTCCAAGTCTCATGGCAGCGTTAACGCTTGGCGAGATTTTATTTAAAAAGAATAATTAAGTGTGGCTCTGATCTAAAGTAAGCCTGTTTTTGACCCTTTATCATTGACATACATACATAACCTCACGCCTTTATCTCAGAGGGGTAGGCAGAGACCAGGGGCTGCCACTTGCCACGATCCTGACAGATCACCTTCGCTTCATCAACGTTCATAAGTCGTTGCATGCACGCACGACGGTTCCGGGTACTTTTATCTTTCCCTTTGCTAATACATCCCCCATCTGGTCGATGTACGACCTATCCGCCTGGGACGACCCTTACCAACCCTTTCACTGACATTCGCAATATATATTTGTTTCGTCAATCTTCCTTCCTTCATCCTCTCCACACGTCCAAACCAACGTAACATTCCTTTCTCAATTCTAGTCACTACATCTTCATTCAGTCCACAACGTTCTCTAATCAGACTATTGCGTATCCTGTCATTCAAAGCAACACTGCACATACTTCTCAAGGACCTCATTTCTACTGCATTAATTCTACTTTCTTGCTTCTTTTGCCACACCCAAGTCTCGCTACCATACATAAGTGTTGGGACCAGCACGAAACTATGAATAGCCAATCTAGCTCTTTTGGAGATGTTTCGGCTGTACACAATGGAGTGCAAGGTACCGTTTAGTTATTTATTTAATTTTATTATGGACATCAACAGTCACAATAACAAAAATGCAGTTCACAGGGCCAATAACAGATATCTACAAATAAACAGTTCATAATTACTAAAAATATACCACGACAACGCTTTGTAATAAAGATAAAAATACATGCTTTTTTAAAAACCTATTTAGAGGCTAAAAATTTCACCCATGCCGGGATTCGAACCCGCAACCTCTGGCTATCCGTGCCAGCGCTCTACCAATTGAGCCAATGGGCGACTCACGGCTTCAGTGAAATTTCGAACCTCTGTACACTTTCTCTGTATTACGTACAGGCAGCGACATCTGACTTAAGCAAATTGCATTACTTACAGCCCCGACTACCTACTTTGCAGTAAGTTAGGTTTAACATCGGAACGATATCACTGTACCCACATGATTATACTACATGATTACATGCTTTTTATTAAATTTTTAACTATATAATGGTTATTCGTTCATTCATTCATTGAACTAAATATTTTCTGGGTTTCTCGTAAATATCGTGATTTGATTCATACGAATGGGGTTTTTAAAACTTTCTAGGGTCCAGAGTATCTGTATACCAAACTTCATTCAAATAGTTTCAGCTGTTTTTACAACATCGAAACAATACTAATATTAGTAGGAATAACATAATAATAAAATGTTGGGCCAAGTATGTTGTCAAAATAATTACATTGTAACACAAACGTGTTTATCGCAAAATTTCACATCATTTGCCATCAAAGTTGCTGGTTGAGTGAGACAAATAAAAAAAATCTTATAAGACACCCGCCAATACGGAAATCCCAACAGTCCAATAAAATCTGCTCCATTTCAAACTTCGAACGCCACACGTGCGTTCGGAAACCCCAATCCGAATCCCATCAGACACACCGAATCCTGAACCGAACCGTGGGAACCGCGAAACAGGTGTTGTTCTGAACCGCCAAATGTGTTCTGTTTTCGCTCGCCGCGACGAAATCACGCAAGGAAGTCGAGGGTGGGATTGTACAAAAAGTTTGTGGCCAGTTGTATTTAGGAATGCCATTAGAAGTTCCTGTTTTGATTGTTTCGAAAGTTAATTATTTTGTCGCAGGTGCATAGGGTGCCATTGTGATGTCATGTATTGGTCATAATTCCACCACTACCTATGCTACTTATAGTTGGATATTTGTCACGCAACCCACCTATTTAAAATAAAACACAATAATTGTGTGCTTTTTTACACACATTTTATTTATTCACAGGCTTTTAGGCATGTATTTATATATGTACATCTGAAATTATAATTTTCTATGTTTTTGTGCATCTACTTCCTTCTCTAATATATTACTCCAGTTCATCCAAAAGTTGTCTGAAAGAGATCACTTTTAGTGATAAGGCCGCCGTCTGTACTCGTAAGTTAAGAAATATCTGTGTAATTTTCATTTTTATGTACAACTAGCTGACCCAGCGAACTTCGTACCGCCTAACAGTCGATTTTTTAATTATTTTTTTTATTATTCTCTCCGTAAGAACCATCCTCGTACTATAAGGAATATTCTAAAAAAAGAATTAGCGAAATCGGTTCAGCTGCTCTCGAGATTTGCGCTTACCAACACATTCGGGGATTCATTTTTATATTATAGATAAAGTGTATATCTATCTATCTATATTGAAAGATTGATACACAAATAACTTTACACAGCCTAGCAGCAATTTTAAGGTGATTGTGGGATTTTTGGCGGTGAATGTAGCAGTGTATTTTTCACATTTTAATGCTCGTATTATGGATTTCCGCAAAGTAACGCCTGATTCCATACAATACTTTGTACAGGCAGCGTCACCTCTAAAATGCACAAACCCTGATACATTATGTAAGTGTCACTTTCGTACTTCTGAATAAGGTTTCGTATTTTGTTTCTTGCATTTATTAAATAACGTTGCGTTTATAAAACACGATTCCTCTAATCAGTCTTCAGAACCGGTTTAAATACCCACTCCCTTTACCGCAGACTATTTAAACAGAAACTGAGAAATGTTTTAAGATAAGATAAGATAAGAATATTCTTTATTGTACACTGGAAAAACAACAAATACAAAACAATTGCAAATATACATAGTACAATTGGCGGCCTTATTGCTAACAGCAATTTCTTCCAGACAACCTTACGATGGAAAGTTGCTAAAGGAAATTAGAAAGACGGGTAGCCAGTGCAAATTTGAATATTGATACATACTTATACTTAATAATAATACACTTACATACCGTACCGTACCGTTTTAAAGTACCTACCTAAGTATCGTGTTTTTATAAATATCACTGTTACGGTAAAATTCATTAAACACGATTCCCTTAAACACTCCATACACAGTAAAATTATAGTAAAAGTCTGTGGTACCACTGACAGCTTATAAGGCGGTTATGGAGTGTTTTAAGAACTCCTGTTTTTATATTGTTTTTATGAACGTTAATGAAGCGAACTATTCTTTAGAATAGCTCTTAAGCAACACTTGGCTACTAACTTTGACTCCCAATACTACTATAGCCTTAGAAGAAAAGACAAAGTATGTCGTACTGAAAAATGTAATACTGCATTTTATAGACGTTTTTGTGCAGTCCTGTGTCCACACACTTATATAACAAACTAAATAAAATTCTTAGAAATACATCCTCTCCCTCTATATCTCTGTAAATTAAAGCTATACAAACATCTGCTTAAGCTAAGCTATGATGAGACAGAAGCTATCCTTTCCATTTTTAAATAAGTAGTAAACCACACACCTACACACACACCCTCACCCGCAAACACACACACACACACACACGCCCGCACACACCCTCACACACACACACACACACACACACATTCAGCCTTGTTTATTTTAATTTTAATTAATTTTAATTTTAAATTTAATTTTATATTGTTTCGAGAAATTAATTCGATTTAATTTCAACTTTACAGGATCCCCTAGTTTAGGAGTCAGGGACTTAACTAGTTGCCTATAGAACTGTAATTAACTTGGTCAATAAATTAATAACAAAATTAATAACTAACATTGCACTTATTGCTGTAACACAGGTTTTTAACCTAGCACAGCGTCAGAAGCTAATCGTTAATTTTGTATATAGCATTAAGTAAAACCCTTTTGTAAAAGCTGTCTACTATATGTTTTTGCCCAATAAATATTCTATTCTATTCTAGAAGGTGATCTGTCATGACCGTGGCAAGTGGCAGTCCCTGGTCTCTGCCTACCCCTCTGGGATACAGGTGTGAGGTTATGTATGTACCTATGTATATTTTTATAAATAACACTATTTATAAACCTATTTAGAGGCTACAAATTCCACCCATGCCGGGATTTGAACCCGCGACCTCTGGCTATGCGTGCCAGCGCTCTTTCCAACTGGGCTAATGGGCGAATCACCGGCATCAGTGAAATTTCGAACCTCTTTACAATATTCTCTGTATTACGTACAGGTTTTTAAAATTGTCCTTAGCACGGGTTAGTGCATTAAAAATAATATAAACACCATTTATGTTTAAGGTTATATAGCTTATATTTACACGGCTCATAGAATCCACGACATAATTAAGCCCATATACTCTCTCTGAGAGAAGGCCTGGGCCTTAACGTGTATAGTATATTAGCTGCGTTATACAATATTCTAATAAGTTTCTCTAAAGGGTTAATAGCTGATATTTTGAAGGCCTCGCTGGCGCAGCGGTTTGGAACGCTGAATGCAAAACCGAAGGTCGGGTTCGATCCCCGGTCGGGTCACTAGGCTCGGGTAGGAAACGAACTTTTCTAGCTTGTCTCGGGTCTTAGATGTTATCTATGTATTTAGTGTATTAAATCTATCGTCAAGTCATTTAGTTGTACTTAGTATAGGGCTAACGAGATCTGTGTAATGAATATTTATTTATTTAAAAAAAAACAAAAAATATTGTTCGCATAACTATTGAGCAAATATATATTTTGCAACAAGCACGTTTAGACAAAAGGACTTACTTTTATCAATCTACTTTTGAAACTATTCGTTTCAAAAGTAGATTGATAAAAGTACATTTTTGCATTTCCTGTACCTCTTTCGGATTTACTTATTTCGGATTTAAATGCCATTAGCATTAAAAATGTTCTTTTGTTCCATAAATAATTACTAATTGAATATGTTGTATAGAATCAGGCGTTACTTTGCGGAAATCCATAAGAGCATTAAAAATTTAATATTACTTTGCTAAATTCCGCTAAAAATCCCACAAGCACCATGCAGTTAGTTAATGCACCGCCCTCCCTCCCACTTTTTCAAGCAGAACTAAGACACGAACACACCACCACCAACACCAATACTTGTGTGAGAAAACACGCGACGCGTTTCGCCTCTAACACGAGGCATCCTCAGGCTCCCAAATGAAGTGATTAATAATTACTAATATTAATCGCGAAAGATAGTAGAAGGTATCCACTTATTTTGAAAGCAGCAAACTCGCAAATTAATAACTCAGTGGCACCGTCTCACCATGCATAAACAAGTGAATTAATTTATTTCAGAGTGCGCCACCATTCAGCTGATAAGGGCACCGTCATCTCAATAATTTATTACGCTAAGCTCGCGCCTTCATTTTCATACCGCGCCTTGTTAACGGTACGCATTGTCTTTGCCACCCTTAGCTAAAAAAAAACAAAATTAGCATTAAAAAAAAACGAAAATTTGACCGTGTGAGAAAAGAAATAAATAAATATTCATGGACATAAATGTCTTGGATAACCAAGACCCGAGACATACTAGAAAAGTTCGTTTCCAAGTTTGACCCGGGCGGGGATCGAACCCGAGACCTTCGGTTTTACAGTCAGCGTGCCAAACCGCTGCGTCACCGAGGCCGTCAAATAAAAACAATATTTTCAAATTTACTTAACACTTAAATAAACTAAAAAACTGAAACAAGTTGATATTTTTTTTTTCTTTTGAATGATCAAGGTTGACAATGTGCGAAGAAAACGCAGTCAGAGGCAAATAATATTTAATAAAGACATTTAATATGGTGCCAAAAATACTCCATTTTATATTAAGGTGTTTAGGGGCGCTAACAAGCACCGCCATTGGAAAAAAAAATCATAGATTGTTTTATAATGCGTTTCTTTCAAAAAGTAAACATGAGAAGTCTTAATATCTGTGTTAAATGTTTTTAAAACATACAGCCTAGAATGTAGTATAAAATTTATCCTCTAAAATTTATTCTAGGACTGTAATCGATTGCCGCTAAAAACGACCGTTTTTGGCGGAAATCGATCAAAGTCCTAGGTTGTTGATCCTAGATTCTAGACTATAGGTTCTAAAAATAGTTACCACAGATATTAAGATTTCTCATGTTTACTTTTTGAAAAAAAAAAACGCATTATAAAACAAATTATAGTTTTATTGGTCGCGCTAGTGCGCTAGTACCCGTAAGTGCCTTAACTGTTATAATGTTGCTATCAACTGGTGTCACTTTGGCAATTAAGATGAATCTAACGACACCTCTCAAGCTAAGACTAATCTAGCCGTTTAGGCTACAGAGCGTGCCAAAGAAATGTCATACATTCATACACTCGAAAAACATAACTCTCCTTCTGACGCAGTCGGTTAAAAATTCGTTGTTTATGATGAGGATATGGTTTAGGTAAAGAAACGGCGACTTTATTCTTTAATTATTTTAATGAAAAATATTGGTATTGTAGTCTGTGCAGATTATAATGGGTTTAAAATGTAGTCTAAAAATTTAGATATTTACTATCATTTTCTTGTTCTTATGCTGGGTGCTGACCAAAATTACGAGTTGTAATGTAACATATCACGTAGCGCAAGGTTGTTCCATCATTGGGAGGTGTTGCCCATAATCCCCACGCTGGGCATGCGGGTTGGGGGATGATGAAACAACCTTGCGCTATGGCTTTCATTTGGGGAGGGCTTTTTCCAGCAGTGGACTTATTAGTCCACTATTAGCCTGAAGAAGAAGAAGAAGACATCACACAGCGAGCATTTATGCTGTCAGTACGTACTGTTATAGGATAACCAGCGAGTGTGCAGCAGTTGAGTGCTACACCCGGCTGTCGGCGAACGTTAGATAGATAAATCCACACTATGCTCAGAATTCCGTAAGTTGTCGCTTGCCAAAAACTTATAATCAATACATACATACATACATACATACATGCATGCATACATACATACATACATACATACATACATACATACATACATACATACATACATACATACATACATACATACATACATACATACATACATACATACATACATACATACATACATACATACATACATACATACATACATACATACATACACTAACATACACACGCAGGCGTCGAAATATTTTGCATGAATCATGTTAATTTTGCTTTTGGACACCTCTAACTAAGGTCAGGTAAATAAGATTAGTTTAAAATATGTAAGTCCGTAATTGGCCTATGTTTGGCCTACATTAGTATTTATTATTATTAATACGTTTATTGCACATAAGTAAAAAAATACAATGGCAATGTGGCGGACTTAATGTTATATGCATTTTCTACCAGTCAACCACAGGTGGTATTTCAGTACAGTATTTCTTAATGATTCGCGATACTCATACACAGTTATATATTAAACGGATCAAATCGCGATTATTTATTTGGTAAAACGTAATTACTTTATTTTCCGACGTTTCGGCTGAGTTACTGCTGCCGTGGTCTCGGGTAGACTGAAGTGGCGAGTACAGTCAATTATTGTGGTTAGTCACTACTATTTTTTCGCAGCTGGCCGACACACAACACTCACTACGGTACGGTAATTACGTTTTACCTAATAAATAATCGCCATTAGACCCGTTTAATATATATCTATGCCCTACATTAATTTACTTATTTTAAAATGTTTTGTGCTGTGCGCTTAGAAATAAAAAAATAATTAATAAAACGAAAAAAAAACTTTTATTCATACACGACACACGTATATTAAGTGAAGCCATAGAAATCTAATTACAAGTCACAGCGCGAAGAGAGCATAAAAAAACAGTATGTAAGAGACGTGAAGGCGTGAAGAAGTAACAAACATACACACTTAAAAGCTTTTGATACCTACATAAATAAGATAAAAAGCGACACACACAGAAATCGAAATAAATAACAAACCGCATGCAACAACCAAAGGGAAGTAGACCTAGATTACCGTGTTTTTACAGAAACCAGTGACCTACATTCAGGTCAAAATTAAACTCCACGAAGATTTCAATTCCAACTTTTCAGCGAGTCGCCGTAAGGAAAACGACCTAAAACAATATTTTTTCCCGTCCATTGAGTAAAATTCTGGCAACTGCAACGTGGAGCCCGGACCAGGTGTAATAAATCAAGGACTCACTCTCTTCCCTGGGACATGCCGTACAAGGGGGACTCTTATCTGAACCTTATTATTGCTCCTAATGTAACATAACATAACATGACATGATATGATATGACATGCCATGACATGACATGACATAACATGACATTTACATACAGGCACATACATACGGATAGACGCAGAGGCCAATAGTAACCCAAAATTCCATTATTTGCTTTTGAAATGTTTAAATCATAAAAACTTGATATGCCGTTAATCGTCACCACTCTGATATTGGCCTTCTTGCATCTATTTAATGAGATGATTTATACAGCGTCCAGTGGTATCTTCACTCACACTAGATGGCTGAAGGAACCTCTCCAACGCTGTAGTGCCTGGGATATGGTTTTATAGATGGGGTAGGCTTGCCCAGCACCTATACCATCCTGACAGCCTAGTCAGCCTAGCCCACAGGAAAGAATAGTCAATACGTGCGGAGCCAACGAAGCCGCGGGTTTCCTCACGATGTTATCCTTCACAGTTAGCGTGTGGTATTGCGACAACAAATTCGCAAATGTACGTAACTTTGAAATTAAACAAAGTCATTGGTACATGCCCGCACTCGGGGTCGAACCTGGGGCTCTCGCTTGCCAGTCCATGGTTCTACCCACCGAGCTACCACCACTCTAAACCTGTAATAATATTCTTAATAGCGCATGCGACATGCTTAAAATCCTCTTACTTACTAAAGTAACAAATTTCAGGTCAAAAATAATCCCTAGAGTAGCTCCATTGATAATTTTCAGCGGACTGACGGAAATACCATATTTTTCCTCGGCTATCGCCCATATTCTGTTTCAAGAGAGAACTTTTTGACACAAAGATACTCAATTACTAGGTCATTTCGTTTTGAATGACGTCCTAAGTTTGGCGAGTGTCATTATGCAGACATTCGCAAAGCAGAGTGACAGTGACTAGAAGAGGAGAGCCGGAGATGACGTGGCGTGTCTTCGGAGAGGCCTTATGTCCAGCACTGGCCTAACAACTGTCCATTTACCAAACTGCCACTCAGTTTGCCAAATTGATTTAGTAAAAATATATTGTCTTTTCTTATTAGTACAATAATAATGATTAATTATCCATTGTAAATTAAAAATGAAACTTTCTTAGAATTATCAGAATAGTAGGTGCCTATTATGGTTCAGTTAGGAACGCCCCATACGGGATTAATTTCAGTCGTCAGCGTTGCGCCTCAAAACTTTACCATACTAATTTGAATCCCGGTGAATGTCGTTAGCGGAAAGTTGAAAAACCAATTCCCCGCCTAACAAACTAATATGAATCTTATTCATGACGTGCATGGATAAAATTCCTTTGAAGATTACTTTAAAAAAACTACGTGTTGATGAAATGTATGCCTAATATCTTATGACAATAAGGTCGGTTTAGTTTTACGTTCGTCAGGTTTGATGATCATTGTATCTGTAATAAATCGTTTGTAGAATATCTCTTAGTGACATTGTTGTTAGAAATATTTTAGTAAAATTATGGTTGTAATAACTTAACTAGGACTTTAAGTTTTTAAACTATCGTTGTTTAAGTATTATTCATTCTTAGTTCTGTTTTAAACTCGCCAATCTCCATTGACGTGTTCTGAACAGTTTTTAAATGAAATGAAATGATGCGTCACGCTCGCATATTATGCCCACACACATTCACACACACACACGCACACATACATACCACACACACATACGAACACATATACAATCTCACCAACGAAATACACAATCTCACAAAGAAACACACACCTTAATCTGAGAGTCTAATATCGTTACGTTTTTTTTGTTTTTCTCTGTTTATTTTATTTTTGTTTATAGTTATATTGACTGACAGTTGTCCACTCAATGTATTGTGACTAATTATGTACGCATTTTTTTTTAAAGTTTTAAATTGATTTCACCTTCCCCTAAGATACAGATTTTTCGTCTAGATTAGGAGGCAGGATGCAACGACCAGAATATTGTACAATAGATATTATAGCACTAAACGATTGTTGTCAGTTTTACATGTAAAATTTGAATTTTGAGAAATTTAACGATTCATTATTATTATTACGACTTTATATCTTAACAATAGAGCGAAACTCCTTAGCCACAGAATAGTGTAATATATATAAAGCTAACAGATGTCCCACAAATTATACTTACTGTGACCAAAGGCAACCGAACTAGCCTTGTATCAAAGTTTTTCCGTCATAAAATTAATTGTATAACAAACGCATGACACCTTTCTTTGGAAGCGTGTAATTGCTCTAAATTACTGAGAAATTGAGATGCAATAACCAACGTTTGTGGCCAATAATGCCTTTTGCCCATCAATGACTACCTTATTTGTTAAAACGTAGAGCTCAAATTACTCTGAGTAATTGTAGTCATATTTATCTTGGAATGGGCTTCAATTGACAGCTGTATTACTATATTGTCGGGATGGCCTGGTGAAAAAATTTTATCGATAAAAATTAAACATTTATATTTCCATTCAGTATTGCTGACTAGTCTGTCAAGAATTTAGTTTTCTGGATATTTCGAGATTTTTGTCGAAAGTCCGTAGTTTTCGAGTAATCAAAAATACTTCTTGTAAAATTCAGAAAATTGAGGATGTGGACGCTATAGAAAATTTTACCTATAAAAAAAATAGAACAAATGAAACCAATAAAACATATGTATTTATATACTTAAAAATACAAATTTAGCGCATTTTACATCACATCGCCTTTATGATATTTTTGTATATGGATGTATATTTTACTGAATCCCACACATGAAATACATATAAATAAATTCGTAGCGCAATAATTACAAATGTAAAAAGTGTGCATCGATATATTTTCCGATCGATTATTCCCAAGCCTACTTTATTCGTTTTACATTAGGCTCAACAAAAGATAGCATAAAGCGTACCATAGTATTTAATAGGAAGGGAATAGAGCTTGATTTGAGTTAAAATTGGTTCAGCCTATGGTCAGATTTATGGTGTCCCACCCACGTTTGTTTGACACGTGGCAACCGCTAGCATTTTACATCAATTGTTGGATTACGGCAAAGAAACCGTAATTCCCCTTTGAATGGTTCTTGCATTACGCACGCCCTTGTACATTTACTCATGTAATTAGTGCAATAAAGAATTACAATAAATATGCGGATACTGATTAGAGGTATAAAAATGTCTTACAGTCAATTAGGGCCGTGTTTCATAAAAGTAGATTACATACTTTATTATGACAGTACGATGTATAGTGCTGATGAAAACTGTGGGTTCATCGGCTAATTGTGGGTTAACGAAGCGCTCGTGGCCCAGTGGAACCGTGTGATTGGAATCAATTACTTGGGTTAAGCAACAACAGGCGTGGTCAGGTACTGGATGGGTGACCGTCCCGTGACTACCGCTGGTAGCATTTATTTCGGGCGCTTCCATGCTTCGCAAGGCTCGCTAAGCGTTGGTGCCAGCTCTTATGTAACGGCAGTCGTTAAGCCGTGTCAGAGGCCTTATGGACTGCTTGATAACCTCTGACAGTAAGGCCCGTCACTGTCATACAATCCTCCACCAACCTGGACTTGGCCCCCGTGGCGGAGTATGGCCTTACCTTCCTGCGATGCAGGAAGAGACCCGTGCCCCAGCAGTGGGGACATACAAAGGGTTGACACTTACTATTGCACAATAACTATGTCACTCTGAACGTCAGGAGTCTATGTTATAGAACAAACACTTTACTGAAGTAGATACCTATAGTTATATTCTTTTTAATGCACTAACCCGTGCTAAGGACAATTGTTTAAAAACTTATTTAGAGGCTAAAAATTCCACCCATGCCGGGATTCAAACCCGCGACCTCTGGCTATCCGTGCCAGCGCTCTTTCCAACTGAGCCAATGGGCGACTCACAGGCATCAGTGAAATTTCGAACCTCTTTACAATATTCTCTGTATTACGTACAAGCAGCGACATCTGGCTGAAGTAATTTGCGTCACTTGCAGCCCCGAGTACCTACTTTGCAGTTAGGTTTTTTGTCACGGGTTTTAATCCCGGCATGGATGGAATTTTTAGTCTCTATAGGTTTTGAAAAGATACCTCTAGTCCTACAAAGATATCTGACCCGGTGGAGGTTTCAAATTTTGTATGGAAACGTCGAGTTTACTATGAGAAAAGTCACGCTGTCACCGGGTTAGATAAGTTCGCCTTATTAATAAGAATGTCATAATTAATTAAGTGAATTCATAAAGGTTAGTACCTAAGTAGGATAATAGAAAAGTAACAATTCGTATTCCTTCCTTCTTTCATGTCTTGGCTTCCGTTTTTCCGTTGTCATTGGCTTCATTTGATAGGGTGACCACGAATCTCCCAGTCAAAACGGTTCATGTTGAAATAATTATTAATTTCTTGTTGATTTTGTTTTTTTTTTCGTTGTGCTTTAAAGATGTATTATAAACATATATATCTTTATAAAGATATTAAGTTTTTTTGTGTACCCCATATACATTCTACTGAAGGGCATAGGCCTTCTCTTAGAAAGAGAGAGGATGTGCTTATTTAACATGCGTTTCCACTGCGGGCAATCTTACCCTATATCTTCAGATGAGTAGGTTTGACGAAGGTTAAGCTGATTTAATCTTATAGTCATTCATTTAATGTAATAGATAAGTTTGAAGAAGTTTAAGATTATTTTAGAAAAGATGAGCAGAGTAGAGTTATTTTTCCCGCTGCCATTTTCTCCTCCATATTACATTGATACTCAGTAAACAGAATGTAAATTGTTTATTTTGAAATATGTTATTGATCTGATTTTTGTATAGAAACCTGATTTCCAACTAGCTGCAATCGAAGCCAGGACATCCCAAATGTAAGGCTAGCGTTTTACTGATATGCTACTGCCACCATCGGTTCATAAATAGAAGTAACATAGTTTGTAGGAGTTGTATCTACCATTGTCAAATGTTGAAGACTTGTTCGCGACTCTGAGCGTCCGACATACCTTAGCGCCTAATATACTCAATCCACTACAGGCATGAATCGTGATTGGTTGTTCAATAACATAACATTTACATACAGGCACATTGCTTCTGGCCCCACACTTGGATACCCTGTGTCATGGGAACTAGAAAAAACGACATCACAATGTAAACATCCGAGATCTGGGTTTTTTTTTGTCCCCAGCCGGTATTCGAACCCGGGACCTCTTGCATGGTAAACAGATGCGCTACCGCTACGCCACAGAGACTAAAGAGTATTAATCTAATCAAATCTAATATAGCTGACCTTTTGCCACGCTTAATTGGTATAATTGCATTGTAACTTTTGTATAAAAATAACACACACATAATTTTTTTTGGCAATAAATATATTGATTGATTTAGGTGCTCATACTGCAAACTTTTTTATTTTTATAATTTTTTGATTTCTTATTGATTTTTACGCGTGCCATAAGATATAAGTATAAAGTATACTCTCTCTCTCTTTCTCTGCCAAAACGCCTGTAAAAGTATATTAAATGGTATTGTCTCATTTTTTTCCAGCTTCATGCACTTCCTACAATAAACTACCTACGCGCTGTCTTCAAAATCGTATTACATGTCAAATGGAATCCTCTTACCACCACACACCCCGTCTCTACGAAATAAGTCAGTCTCCGTACATACTCTATTTGTTCCATACTGACCCTTATGCCTTGAGAGGTAAGAGCTACATTAGAACACTGATAGCGGTCTGCCTGTAACCGCGAACCAAGAAATATGGCTTCTGAGGAAAGAAATGGAAGTACTCCGGGTTTGTATTGTATTAGTCTGCCGGTAACACGCTTGGCTACCAAGATAGAAGGCTTGAATTCGATTCCGAAGGGAGGCTGTCGAATGTGATTTGTACAGACGGCTTCATGGATTTTGGCTCAATAGGAGAGGAAGAAGAAAAACATTTATTTATCGCCACACAGAATTATACGAATCATAAAAATTTGTTTGTCTTGTGGGTCGTATGTCTTGGCCTGGGAGCCAATTCTCACTTCGTTAGCGAATCATTCGTACACGACTCTAAGGCTTATGACGTGGAATTCTACATAGAAAGTCGAGCGACAGCCGAAATCTATATTCTAAACGCCATGCTAGATTGAACTCGAATGAGAAAATAACTCTCCAATGACTGTCGAGTTATCCTATTTAAAATAAAATATAAAAAAATTGTCCTCTTGTGTACAGGTGTTATTACTTTCCCTGTTTGTGTACAATTTTACTATAAGATATATATGTTTGTTTATAATAAATTATAAGTTTATATAATTAAAATTATGTAATGTATTATTATTAAGTATAATGTATCAATATTAAAATTTGCAGTAGCTACCCGTCTTTCTCATTTCCTTCAGCTACTTTCCATGGTAAGGTTGTCTGGAAGAAATTGCTTTTAGCAATAAGGCCGCCAATCGTACTATGTATATTCGTAATTATTTTGTATTTGTTGTTTTTCCTGTGTATAATAAAGAATATTCCTATCTTATCTTACTGTCCGTCCATCAGAACGACCAAAAGACACCGTTCTAGCTGGCCAGTAATAGTTTTCACCGATTCAAGATAGTTTTGGCTGGTGCAGTTTTAAAAATATAACCAACGCATTTGATAGCCACTGCTTAGGTGCGTTCAATGGGTATCGTATTAAAAAAAACTATTTTTATCAGTCTACAAAACCGGAAGTACGTCACCGAAGAAAATACGTCATCAACTGAGATCCTACGGACTGACAGTAACTGTTGATACCGATGTTCGCGACATAAATTAGTTTTTATTGTGGCAACATTGAGTTGCATTGTTATGTTGTCACTATTGTACACTGAGTTCGTGCTTTGCCGCTTCCGCACGCGGTTTATCTGATTTTATAATATAGTCTTAAAAATAGTAAATCTTGGATTTCATTAATCACCAGCCTACTAAAGACAGTCCACTTAACTAGCCTACTAAATACAGTCCACTCAACTAGCCTACTAAAGACAAGTCCACTCAACTACAAGTGTATGCTTTATACAACCATAGCTCTATACAAGTACTCTTTAAAACCAAACTAAAATGATGCCTAATTTGTGCAAACGTAAAACATACATATTAGCATTATTATCCTTACATAATTATAAAATTTTTGTATTTTGTATGAAGTAGGTTTTTTTAAATATAATATTTTTAATTAATCAAAGTATATTAATTTTGTATTATATTCTTTTTCTTTCCCTTAAAACCTATTTAGAGGCTAAAAATTCATCCCATGCCGGTACTCGAACCCGTGTCTTCTGGCTAACCGTACCAAAGCTCTCCTAATTGAGCTAATGGGCAAGTGCCGGCATCGGCGAAATTTTGAGCCTCTTTACAATATTCTCTGTATTATTTACAGGTAACGACATTTGGCTGAACTAACTTGCATCACTTGCAGCCCCTTACTTTTATTATTTTTATAAATTTATTATATTACTTTTGCATTACTTAACTTTTCTTTCAAATGTCAGATAACATAATATTTACCTAACTATGAAAACTTAAACAAAGCACTCATTCTTAATTACAACCAAAACAAGAATATCCCCTGAAACGTGAAGAAAGTGGAATTCCGACCTAAGTAACTGACAGCGGAACCAGTAACCTCGACCTTACTTCCGTTATCATCACTAATACCTACTGCAGTACCTACCCTAAAAATAACCAAACCTCGGTGACCCAACCATTTAACTCGATTGTACAAAAGCAGAGGTCAATAGAAACTGGCGATGTTTATTAATAAATCAAAGAATCTTCCGTAACATTTTTACATAAATCACCGAAATGTCTTGAACATTGGACTTTGAACTCTATTATCCAGTCCCCGAATTCGATTATTCTTTGTTTCATTGTTTCTACGAAAGTTAATAACCGAAAACTAGTCTACTGCTGTTTGATAAGGTTCAATTTTGTACAAAACTGTGAGCTTGTAATTTTTTTATCATCCCATATTAATTTGAGCATGTAAATCATACGCTACAAAAATTCAGTTCCGGCTGCGGAGTTGGGTACTAATCGCTTAGTTATGCTGTGGGTTCGATTCTTTTTGTGTTTCTGTGACGAGCTTATTAGTCAAGTCTTGTGCAAATTTTCTGTAAATTCCTGTGAGTTTTTATGGTTCTGTAACCGCACGCTAAGTTCGAGGTTCTCTAAACGGATTTTATTAATTTACCAGACATAGTTCGTTCCGGGAACGCCCGCATTGTATAGTTCGTAAATCGTTATAAATAATATTTCGGTACAAAAATCTGGAGTCTGGATCTTTGGAGTTTTTTTTTGGCCATTTGTTCTCCAAAATGTTTTTTTGGAGTCATTATAGATTTTATATCGAGTACAATTTTGCAAGCTACCATCACGATTTTTTCTCCGCGTCTAATGCTGCCGAAAAGTCATTTTAGTCACGTGGTACAAAATGCCCCGTCACAATGACGTCACAAGTTGTAGATAACGCATTACGCATTAGGGGTAAACACATGTGTTTACCATTATGTCTTTACCCTTTAAGTATTCAATTAAAAACCTAAATCCTTAAGTTGTTTCTTGCTAGTAACTTGAAGACTCGCGTTTTTGAGACATGAACGAACCTAAAAAATATTGTTCCTGAGTCAATCTAAATTGTTTATGATATACACAATATGTCACTCCAATCTAAGTTTGAAGCAACTACTGTAAAAGGGAGACTTCCTTGGTCCAACAAAGGTTTGCACGAGGTGAAAACAAACACGAGAACCGAATCCAAGCGTGAGGAAACCCGACACTCGCCGAAGGGTGTTCCGTGTCTTTGTACACGTGCGACTTCCTTACGGAAACCGCAGTACCACTCGAGCACTCGAGGTGGGCACTTGAGGGTAGCAGGTTCGTAGTTTGAGCCAAATTAAGTGCTCTAATGATGAGTCGTTAAGAGTTGAGTAGTACAGTGGGGTGAAGGGTCGGTAAAGTGTTCTTTGTTTTTATGTTGCCTATAAACGTCGCACTACAGGCCTTCTCTCAGAGAGAGAATATGGGCTTAGTTACCACCCGTGCCCATCGTGGATTGGCAATTTCAAGCTCTAAGGTATTTGAACACCTCAGACACTCAGGTTTTCTCACGATGTTTTCCTTCACAATTAGCGAGCGGTATTGCTACTGTACATACATACATACATACATACATACATACATACATACATACATACATACATACATACATACATACATACATACATACATACATACATACATACATACATACATACATACATCACACGCTTGTATCCCAGAAGGGTAGGCAGAGACCAGGGACTGCCACTTGCCACGATCCTGACAGATCACATTCATCAACGTTCATAAGTCGTTGCATGCACGCACGCCGGTTCCGGGTACTTTTTATCTTCCCCTTTGCTAATACAGCCCCTATTTGATCGATGTATGTCCGCCTAGGACGTCTCTTACCAGCCCTTCCACTCACATTCGCAGTATATTTTTGTTTCGTCAATCTCTTCCTTCATCCTCTCCACATGTCCAAACCAATGCAACATTTCTTTCTCAATTCTAGTCACTACATCCTCTTTCAGTCCATAACGTTCTCTAATCAGACTATTGCGTATCCTGTCATTCAAAGTAACACTACACATACTTCTCAAGGACCTCATAACTACTGCATTAATTCTACTTTCTTGCTTCTTTTGCCACACCCAAGTCTCGCTACCATACATTAGTGTTGGGACCAGCACGCCACTATGAATAGTCAATCTACTGTAACTTCACAAATTTACATAACACATAAAATAAAGTCATTGCCCGCACTGAGAATCGAACTTGGATCTCTCGCTTCCGAGACCATTGTTTTTTTAGTATTAGGTATTATATTTTTCCTCTGTGGTATTATTTAGTATTATGATAAACAAGGTGTATCAGGGTAAGATAAGATAAGAATATTCTTTATTGTACCCTGGAAAAAACAACAATATAAAGGACCTTGAATTTCCCAAAAAGAGAAGTTTGTACCCGTCGGTACCAACATCTTTCACTATTAAGTGAAGGCATTTTGTTAGAATCTCTATATGAAAATAAGTCTTTCCTGAAATCACTAAAGTAAAAAATATGCCAAAATCCTTCCCTAAGTAGCCATCAAAATTCATTGGCTCAAAACATTTTTCCTCAGTGTCATTGGTTGTTTAAGTAGAGCATTCGTAAGCAAACTCTTGCTATAATATTTCCATAGTTTTCGCTCTAAAATCTTCTAAGAATGCTCTTGAAAAATGGCCCGTAAAAGAAGGCGAATAAGAACTATTTTACACGTTTACTTTTTACTGTTCTGCAATAAACTTAAGTTGAGGGAGTAAATGAAATGTGTCATTTTTATAACCACATTTAAGGACGGGGTGCCTTCTAAAACTTGGGGGATGAAATCGAACGTATTATTTTTATTCATTGATCGTAAATATTGCAAACGAATCCTAAATCAATTCCTGTTGGAGACTGGACTGTTACTTAAAAGCGAGTTTTGTATGGGTCCGGTAATCTACAACAAATTTCCCATTTTAGAATAAAATTTAAATGTTTATTAGAAATAAAACGTGTTACAGAAATTACGGTAGATGAAAATTTAAGAACAAATATTGTCATTTTAGTATAATTTGTGTTAAACTAAATTTGACAATTTGAATTAATACTTGACCTTAATTTTTATTGTAAATTCATTGTTTCCATATTCAATTGACATTGTATTTACATTTTATTCTATATTTTATAATAATTGAGTAAACTCTGTCACTTAAGGACTTTGAAAACACTAGCCTTTGAGTTTGTTCATTTTTTCTCCAATATGATCTAGATTTTGAAATGGACACCCAGTTTGACTTGTAACGTTCATAAAGCCGCAGTCTCTGTGCTACACGCTATGATGTTAACTTTAAGTCGTTGACATTTTCTATCACCAATTTTCATTAAAAACGGTGATAGAAAAATGGTGGCAATTGTGGCGCCTCTCTCCACAATTTGTACGTCAAATGAGCCAGAGCATGATTAGAAGTCATAAATGTTATTTCCATCCTATCAATACGTACACATGTTACCCAAATAAATATCTCGTCTTTAAGACGAAAACATTCGTTAACTCACGCCTGTATGCCGGATATTTGCTATTTAATATGGTCCAGACAAATCTGTCATTAATTAATTATTAAATTATTATAATTATTTTTTCTAGTTATTACAGTAAAGGGCTCTCTTCCATATATTTTGGTTTATTAACATTTATAGTTCCCTGCATGCATGTTTGACCTGCATGGGTATTTTTCTTGCCTTTCACAACGGTATTCGAGAACTTAGGTCGATCATATCAACCTAAGTATACTTAGATCATATCAACCTAAGTATACTTAGGTTGATATGATGGCAGCTCTTCCACCCACTTTCGCACGATATATTTCTATCGTCACTATTTTCTTATTCATCCATCTAATAATATACAAGTATTAGTTCTTAAGATGTCAATGCTGTTTTTTAATGGTTTTCTATGGCCGCATAATCTTATTTCTACTCTGCCTCATTTCTTTTCAAGCGCAATATAATCCCAAACCCCGCACCTAATGTCGCGAAACGCATCGAATCATACGTTCCAACGTTCCATTTTTGAAAAATATTACAATTTATCGTTTTTATTCGGGCATGTGATATGATTTTGTTACTGACCCCAACCGTGAATAATGGAGTTTTGTGCTTTTCGTTGATTTATACTTTGATACCGTTATTTTTGCAACTTCCCATAATGCTGGCCAGTATAAATAAAACATTTTTGACGTTATACTATTTTTATTTTTAATGCACTAACCCGTGCTAAGGACAATTTTAAAAACCTATTTAGAGGCTAAAAATTCCACCCATGCCGGGATTCGAACCCGCGACCTCTGGCTATCCGTGCCAGCGCTCTATCCAACTGAGCTAATGGGCGACTCACCGCCATCAGTGAAATTTCGAACCTCTTTACTTTTATTTTTGACGTTACAGATTTCATATCATATTTTGTGACATGGAACTACCGGCCACTTTGCAGTGACCAATAAAAAGAAAACTGCCATTAAAACGCTATCTTCCTTCCGCGTTCCATTTTTAAAACTTCCCGCTCATTTCTTTCCACCTTCTTTCTTTAGTGCACTAAAAACGCTCGGTAAGATAAGACCAAGCCACGTTAACGGCACTCCAGAGGCACTATCGCTGCTGAAAATGGATCTTTCAGAGTAATGGGCGATATTTTTTGTTCATGGGTGGGGTTAGAGGTTAGGACCGTGTGGGACCGACCAATGGGAAGGCGTCTTGCTCCGATAAAGAAGTTAAAGATGTGTCTGAGAGGGATGGCCAAGTCTATTTTAGACGTGACGTCTCTGTTTGGGATTCTTCTGAGTGTCTCGAGTACACTCTTCGTGAAAAGCGTGAAAGGTGGACACGTAAATTTGAATTTTTCATTAATCTTCTAGGGAATTTTTTGATTTAAACTAAATCGACACCCTAAATATATAAACTAAATCCTAAACCTCTTGCACCTTGACGTAAGATTTTTTGAAGAAGAATCATGGTAGATGGTGAAACTTTATCTCTATATACTACTTCTAATGGAGCGCAACGTCACGATAAAAGTTTTATCCTATTATCTGTTAGCGCCATCTTGCTTTTTTTCACCGCGTAGAGCGAGATGTCGCTACACGAAAGAGAAATAGATTTACTGCATATCAACGAACAAAAAAAATTATTGATACTAGCCAAATAATACAAATAGAAATAAATCATCGATCAAAATTTTGTTATGTTTCTTCCAAATCACTATGAAAATAACCGACACACATTTCAGGTAAATTATTGTAAATATAATTTAGATTGAATTAAGTTTAAAGGCGAGAAGAGGCAGCGGACTCATTATCATGTTCAGGTGCGTAGACATGGCATCTGTGATGTAGTTTTAATAATCTGGAGAATTTAAGGTTGTTGTTACATCTGGAGTCTATTATATTATTTTTATAAAACTAATTTTGTTACCGATCAAACTCTCAGACGACATTTATCAATAGTATGATTTTTTTTTATCACAGAAAATGATACAGCAGCCTGTCGGTGGTGGTAGTTGAAAATAGAGAAATTGACGCTAATGCTACGTGTGGATAAAGATTTTTACTTAACGCTTTAGTACGAGAATGTACGTTAGTGGTTTATTCCTGAACGCGCGCATGCGCTGAATAAATCCACATCAGAATTGCGCACGAGTATGGGATTACTGGAATATTTGTGGCTTGCAGTTTAGCTTTTAGGTAGAAAATAGAAAGATTGCAAGCAGAGATGTAACAGTGAGCACCTTTGATTAGTTTAGATTGCCAAGATTCGGTACCTTACCTGTTGTGTTAAATGTTTAAGTTACTGACGTTAAATATGCGTAAATAAGTGAAATAATTTCAGTTTATTGAACATATCGTAGAAATTGCGTCATAATAATTAACGTTACATATTAACGATCATTCTTAAAAAAAATGGACAAAAAAAACCTAGTCTTTTATTTAAAATTTTGTTCATAATTATACAGAGTAACACAGTTTAAATTCTTAATTTAAAGTGTTTTTATGTAGCCTATATTATTCTAAGCCCCACTGCAGGTCACAGGCATTCTCTTAGAAAAAGTGAGAATATGGACTCAATACCACGCGTCCCCACCGCTGATTGGTAAATTCAAGCGCTAAGGGAGTTGAGCACCTCAGACGCTCAGGTTTCATACGCTATTTTCCTTTATAGTGCGTATTAACCCTTTGTATGTCCCAACTGCTGGGGCACGGGTCTCTTCCTGCATCGTACGAAGGTAAGACCATACTCTACCACGGGGACCAAGCTCGGGTTGGGGGAGGATTGTTACTAAGACAGTGCCGGGACTTACTGTCAGAAGTTATCAAGCTGCCTATAAGGCCTCTGACGTAGTATAACGACTGCCATTACATGACTTCTGCAGGCATCAACGGCTTAACGTGTATTACGAAGCACAGAAGCGCTCGGAAAAACGCCTCTAGCGGTAGTCACGAGATGGTCACCCACCAAGCATCTGACCGCACCTGTTTTTGCTTGACCTTAGTGATTGATTCCAATCACTCGGTTCCACTAGGCCTTCTAGTGGAACCGAGTGATTGGAATCAATGACTAAGGTCAAGCGCTACAAGCGCTTCTTTCCAGTTGGCGAGTGGTGTTACCACTTAATAACTTCAAGAATATAGATAGATAGAGAACACTTTATTGCACAACCAGAAAAATATTACAACGGTGTTCTTTTAAATCTAAGTAATGTTATACAATTGGCGGTCTTATTGCTAAGAGCAATCTCTTCCAGACAATCTTTGAATGGAGTGAATTGCATGAAGAATTTAATCGGTGCGTGATGCATGTACATAAATAATTAAATCGAAAATATATTAATACAAATAGCAAGAGTGCGAGAATATAATTACTTATATATAAAGTACATATATTTACATAATAATATACATAGATACCTAAAAATACATACTTATACAATTAAATACATAATAAGCAACAGTTTTTCAGTTTATGCAGTGAGGGGTTTCACTAGTGCCTTAAAACAAGCCAAAGACTTTGCTTTTCTCACATCCACGGGCAGATCATTCCATATACATAACTTAGAAAACAAAGTGATTGCTGCGAACCGGGATTCGAACCCACTCGTTTTAATGCCTAAAATGTCTGTGTTCTACCCAAATAATCCATTTACACCCGACACCCGACTGACATTAGTGTAACTACAAAATCTTACTGAACACGAAGCTCTACAAAAAAGCACCGAAATGTACAATTTATGGCATTTGATGCTCTTCACTACATTTCACTCGAGCCACTCCAAAATTTACCGCCGAACAAATCACCCGGCACGAAAATAACGAAATTTCATTAACAAAAAACTCATTAGGTAAAAAACTGTCGGTTGTTTAGATTTCCATAAATACTTGGCTGGCGTTCTGAGATATTCCTTCCTCTTTACGTTTTTTAGTTTAGGGGATGTAGTCGGAATGTCTTTTCGGAAATCGTAAAGCGATAAAGCTTATCTTCGTTGGGTAATAAAGACAAATTGAGCCTTTGAGTGATATTGCTGTTAATGAATTTGTTGTTATTAGACGATGTAATGTTTAGAGAAAAGATTATTCTTATTACACTAAAAAGATAATATGGGACTTGACAATGGATATTGTTTTTTTAAAATTACTTATTTACGTAAGGTTGTCTAGAAGATCATTATTTATATGGACCCCAATATACTAGTGTGATTTCACTGTTCTAAATATCTGTAATTTTTTTTCTGGCGCAGAATAAAGAATGCTTTTGTATTGTTTTAACCCGCTCCGTTCTGACCTTGAAAATAATCATGATTTTTCATTATTATCAACAAGGTCAGGTCTAATGAGGTAATTAAAAATACACTTTATACTTACGCACCTGACCGTTTTGCAAATTATGCACAAACGCGTGCGTATTGCAACAAGCGCTACATTCCAGAAAACTTTTAGTTACGATGGTAAACTAAAAAGAGTTTAGTGTAAATTATATTCTTATTCAAATGGAAAAGAATAGTTTTATTTACAAATAGATTTTTGTGTGATTGCCAGAAATTTGTTTGTTTCTTCTATCGATAGATTTACTTCATCCGTAACCCACATCACTAGCCCCTCCTCAGTATTTTATTTAACTTTTATTTCGTTTACAAATCCCTATTCGAGCTCCTGCATAAATTCCTCAAAGTAAACCGTTTCCGACAAATGTGGCTTTGTTTCTCACTGTACTTATCCATCTAATGACGTTTTGTTCCCGTTTGTATTATATTATTATTTCTTATTGATGTGGCAACCAGCCGATGTCGACAAATTCTGCCAAAATCAAGTCTTGACACGAAATGAGCCATTTTTTTTTTACTCATTTTGATTTCTTTGTGAAGACTTATACTTTATAGTGTGAACTAAATGAATGAAAACTTTGATGACGAGTTTAAGACAACAGTAACGAGAAGTAAAAGTGACACCTTTTCGAAATACCTAATCTAATACTCGTAATATATAAAATAATATAAATACCTAATCTAATACTTTAGATGTTTTGTTTAAATAATTAGTTTTTTAATAAATAATTAAGAAATATTGGTGGTAAAAAAAATATATACTCGTAATATTAACTTCCAAACTAGGCGATCACTTGCCCTGGTCCGAAACTATAATACCCTGTGCTATGGTAAGATAGGTATCCACAGAATATTAAACTTTTTCGGTCTTATTTTATAAACACAATTAAACTAAAACACTATCCAAAACCAGTTTTTAATCATCTCTAACGTCTTTCTCTATACCACAGACTATTTAAAATGTTTCTGTGGAGTGTTTTAAGGGATCAAGTTTTTATTAATAGGGCTGATTTTTGAGTCATCAATAACATTACTAGTTTATCAACTTAATTCCGAAATTATTTACTTGAATTTTGGCTAGAGGGTTAGTAATTCCGGAATTATGATAATAATGTGTAGTGCTTACGAAAGTTTTAGGTCAAAATAACATTACTGATTAGCGAACACAAATGTTGGTAAAGCTCGTCGTGCTGTTAACATTATTATATCTTTTCAAGCGATAAGTCACCAAAATTATATTACGACTTCTTAACCAGCAAACGTTGTCTTGCCATATTAATTAATTAGCATACGAGCTATTCGCAGACCTACCAAAAATACAGAAAAAAAAAACGATATTCAGAGGGGTTCGATAACAAACACTGTGACACGAGATTTTTATATGTTAAGTTTTATTTTTAACGAGCTGTATCTGGAAGAAATTGCTTTTACCAATAAGGCCGCCAATTGTACTATGTATATTTGCATTCTTTTTGTATTTGTTGTTTTTCCAGTGTACAATAAAGAATATTCTTATCTTAACCCGCGGTGTTACCCGCGGTTTATAAGGGAATAAAACATTTTCCCGCAGTAAAACGAAGCCTCGTGGCCTAGGCAAACCGAGTGATTGGAATCAAACACTTGGTTAAGCAACAACAGGCGCGGTCAGGTACAGGATGGGTGAGCGTCCCGTGACAACCGCTAGTGGCATTTTTCCGAGCGCTTCCGTGCTTCGCAAGGCACTGTAAGGCCCGACAGTAAGGCCCGCCACTGTCTTACAATCCTCCACCAACCCGGACTTGGCCTCCGTGGTTGAGTAACTAACCTTTTTTTTTTTTTTTTTCACCCAGGAGAAACCCCAATTACGGGTACCACCGGCTCGGGGGAGCACAGTGGTTATGTCGGACTCCCCGTCCTGAAAAGGGCGGTATACCGACTAAAACTCCTGGGGTGTTCCTCCGCACCGCAAAGGACGGGGCCACGGGGACGCTTACGCACACTTCCGCGACCCCGTCTGCGGGCGCCCTTTCGGGCACTCCTTCGGCGGCGCCCCTGCCCCATCGCATCGGACCGAACGACGGGGCGAGGGAACGCCGCATCTCTTCGTTGGAGCGCATAGTGGCCAAGTGCGAACCCCTTGGCCACCACACGCCCCAACGCGCCGCCCCCTCCATCCCATTGTTGTGTGGTCCAATGGGATTAGAGGGCGGCGCACCTCCTCGTTGGGGCGCATGGGGGCCAATGTCAACTGTTGGCCCCCACACGCCCCACACGCGAGGCCCGTCACGTCGCCCACCAGCACTTCTCTGAAAGCAGAGAAGGCGGTGAGCGACCGCGCGGGCCCCCTCCGTGCCAGAAGGCACCCTCGGAACACGCAAGGGCGCCTTCCGGCCCGCCGTGATGGAGGCAGAGGGTCCCCCGACCCTCCGCGTCCCGGCGGCCACTCTGGTCCGACTGGTACGAGGCGCGCGCGCTTCCGCGCAGTGGCGCCCCCCCCAGTCGGTCCTTCATTCGGTTGGTCGCCTGGGTCCCGCTCCACAAAGTGAAACAGGGCCCACGCGACCCCTCCCGCCGTGATGGAGGCAGAGGGTCCCCCGACCCTCCGCCCACGGCCACTCTGGTCCGACTGGTACGAGGCGCGCGCGCTTTCGCGCAGCGGCGCCCCCCCCAGTCGGTCCTTCAATCGGTTGGTCGCCTGGGTCCCGCTCCACAAAGTGAAACAGGGCCCACGCGACCCCTCCCGCCAGATTATTCGCCGTTAGCCAGTAAGATCCGACAAGAAGAAGTTACTGACTAACGCTCAGGGTGCACCGACCCCACCACTTGCCCCTCCATCTGGTTCATGGAATCAGATGGAACGGAAAGCGGAGAGGTACACGTGAAGGTTATCTGGCATCGCACCCCTTTTTTTTTTTTTTTTTTCACCCAGGAGAAACCCCAATTACGGGTACCACCGGCTCGGGGGAGCACAGTGGTTATGTCGGACTCCCCGCCCTGAAAAGGGCGGTATACCGACTAAAACTCCTGGGGTGTTCCTCCGCACCGCAAAAGACGGGGCCACGGGAACGCTTGCGCACACTTCCGCGACCCCGTCTGCGGGCGCCCTTTCGGGCCCTCCTTCGGCGGCGTCCCTGCCCCGCACGCAGGAACAGGGCGAGGGAACGCCGCAACTCTTCGTTGGAGCGCATAGTGGCCAAGTGTGAACCCCTTGGCCACCACACGCCCCAACGCGCCGCCCCCTCCGTCCCATCGTTACTTGGACCAATGGGATTAGAGAAGGGCGGCGCACCTCCTCGTTGGGGCGCATGGGGGCCAATGAGCTGTTGGCCCCCGCACGCCCCACACGTGAGGCCCGTCACGTCGCCCACCAGCACTTCTCTGAAAGCAGAGAAGGCGGTGAGCGACCGCGCGGGCCCCCTTCGTGCCAGAAGGCACCCTCGGAACACGCAAGGGCGCCTTCCGGCCCGCCGTGATGGACGCGGAGAGTCCCCCGACCCTCCGCGTCCCGGCGGCCACTCTGGTCCGACTGGTACGAGGCGCGCGCGCTTCCGCGCAGCGGCGCCCCCCCCAGTCGGTCCTTCATTCGGTTGGTCGCCTGGGTCCCGCTCCACAAAGTGAAACAGGGCCCACGCGACCCCTCCCGCCAGATTTTTCGCCGCTGGCCAGCAAGATCCCATAAAGAGAAGTTACTGACCAGCGCTCAGGGTGCACCGGCCCTTGCCACTTACCCTTCCTACTGGTTCAAGATGAATCAGTAGGAACGGAAGCGGTAGGGCACACGGGAAGGTAATCTGGCATCGCACCCCTGGCATCGCACCCCTTGAGTAACTAACCTAACCTAACCTAACCTTTTTTTTTTTTTTTTTCACCCAGGAGAAACCCCAATTACGGGTACCACCGGCTCGGGGGAGCACAGTGGTTATGTCGGACTCCCCGCCCTAAAAAGGGCGGGCTTCCGCGCAGTGGCGCCCCCCCCAGTCGGTCCTTCATTCGGTTGGTCGCCTGGGTCCCGCTCCACAAAGTGAAACAGGGCCCACGCGACCCCTCCCGCCGTGATGGAGGCAGAGGGTCCCCCGACCCTCCGCCCACGGCCACTCTGGTCCGACTGGTACGAGGCGCGCGCGCTTTCGCGCAGCGGCGCCCCCCCCAGTCGGTCCTTCAATCGGTTGGTCGCCTGGGTCCCGCTCCACAAAGTGAAACAGGACCCACGCGACCCCTCCCGCCAGATTATTCGCCGTTAGCCAGTAAGATCCGACAAGAAGAAGTTACTGACTAACGCTCAGGGTGCACCGACCCCACCACTTGCCCCTCCATCTGGTTCATGGAATCAGATGGAACGGAAAGCGGAGAGGTACACGTGAAGGTTATCTGGCATCGCACCCCTTTTTTTTTTTTTTTTTTTTTCACCCAGGAGAAACCCCAATTACGGGTACCACCGGCTCGGGGGAGCACAGTGGTTATGTCGGACTCCCCGCCCTGAAAAGGGCGGTATACCGACTAAAACTCCTGGGGTGTTCCTCCGCACCGCAAAAGACGGGGCCACGGGAACGCTTGCGCACACTTCCGCGACCCCGTCTGCGGGCGCCCTTTCGGGCCCTCCTTCGGCGGCGTCCCTGCCCCGCACGCAGGAACAGGGCGAGGGAACGCCGCAACTCTTCGTTGGAGCGCATAGTGGCCAAGTGTGAACCCCTTGGCCACCACACGCCCCAACGCGCCGCCCCCTCCATCCCATTGTTGTGTGGTCCAATGGGATTAGAGGGCGGCGCACCTCCTCGTTGGGGCGCATGGGGGCCAATGTCAACTGTTGGCCCCCACACGCCCCACACGCGAGGCCCGTCACGTCGCCCACCAGCACTTCTCTGAAAGCAGAGAAGGCGGTGAGCGACCGCGCGGGCCCCCTCCGTGCCAGAAGGCACCCTCGGAACACGCAAGGGCGCCTTCCGGCCCGCCGTGATGGACGCGGAGAGTCCCCCGACCCTCCGCGTCCCGGCGGCCACTCTGGTCCGACTGGTACGAGGCGCGCGCGCTTCCGCGCAGCGGCGCCCCCCCCAGTCGGTCCTTCATTCGGTTGGTCGCCTGGGTCCCGCTCCACAAAGTGAAACAGGGCCCACGCGACCCCTCCCGCCAGATTTTTCGCCGCTGGCCAGCAAGATCCCATAAAGAGAAGTTACTGACCAGCGCCCAGGGTGCACCGGCCCTTGCCACTTACCCTTCCTACTGGTTCAAGATGAATCAGTAGGAACGGAAGCGGTAGGGCACACGGGAAGGTAATCTGGCATCGCACCCCTGGCATCGCACCCCTTGAGTAACTAACCTAACCTAACCTAACCTAACCTTTTTTTTTTTTTTTTTTCACCCAGGAGAAACCCCAATTACGGGTACCACCGGCTCGGGGGAGCACAGTGGTTATGTCGGACTCCCCGCCCTAAAAAGGGCGGTATACCGACTAAAACTCCTGGGGTGTTCCTCCGCACCGCAAAGGACGGGGCCACGGGAACGCTTGCGCACACTTCCGCGACCCCGTCTGCGGGCGCCCTTTCGGGCACTCCTTCGGCGGCGCTTCTGCCCCGTCGGTGCTCGACGACGGGGCTAGAAAACGCCGCATCTCTTCGTTGGAGCGCATAGGGGCCAAGTGCGTATGATCTTGGCCCCCATACGCCCCAACGCGCCGCCCCCTCCATCCCATCGCAACCCGCTCGATGAGACGGGGAGGGCGGCGCACCTCCTCGTTGAGGCGCGTGGGGGCCCAAGCGTCCCGGTCCCCACACGCCCCACACGTGAGGCCCGTCACGTCGCCCACCAGCACTTCTCTGAAAGCAGAGAAGGCGGTGAGCGACCGCGCGGGCCCCCTCCGTGCCAGAAGGCACCCTCGGAACACGCAAGGGCGCCTTCCGGCCCGCCGTGATGGACGCGGAGAGTCCCCCGACCCTCCGCGTCCCGGCGGCCACTCTGGTCCGACTGGTACGAGGCGCGCGCGCTTCCGCGCAGCGGCGCCCCCCCCAGTCGGTCCTTCATTCGGTTGGTCGCCTGGGTCCCGCTCCACAAAGTGAAACAGGGCCCACGCGACCCCTCCCGCCAGATTTTTCGCCGCTGGCCAGCAAGATCCCATAAAGAGAAGTTACTGACCAGCGCCCAGGGTGCACCGGCCCTTGCCATTTACCCTTCCTACTGGTTCAAGATGAATCAGTAGGAACGGAAGCGGAAGGGCACACGGGAAGGTAATCTGGCATCGCACCCCAACCTAACCTAACCTAACCTTCCTACGATGCAGGAAGAGACCCGTGCCCCAGCAGTGGGGACATACAAGGGTTGATAACGAAAACGTAGCCTATGCGTTAATCCAGCGTGTCAGCTAACTTTATACGAAATTTTATTAAAATCGCTCCGGTCGTGTCTTGAGACATGATGAAGTAACATACACACTCACAAACTTTCGCCTTTATAATATTAGTGAGAAGTGATGTGATAGTGTGTTTAGAGTTACCAGTAAATTATTTAATCGTTGGTACTGCGAACGAGTGTCTGGGCAGATTATTTTTACTGAATTCTTATCACAGTATTTATATTATAAGTTGTGTGCGACTGGCGAATAAACAAGTCGAAAAGGTCAAGGAACAAAGATTGTTTTGGTGAATTTTAATTCTGTTTGCCGTTCGACGAACGTTCCCACCTGCTCCCGAATTTAAATAATAATAGCCTAGAGTGCGTCCGCCAAACATGCGCCAAAATAAATTATTTGCACACAAAAGATGACCAACCGGACGCGGACAATGAAACTGTTTTCTTAGGGGATATTCAAATTTTAGGGTCGCGCCAATTTTTGAATATCGAATCTTGCATTTCGTCTTTTTTCTAAGCGGCCAGTTCTCACGGGTCAAGCGATGACCTTTGCCGGACAATGCTCGATAGATCATAAGGCGCGTCCAGAATTTATAATTAATGTAGTTTATACCCGGTCTAAGCCATTGTGAGAATTCGCGGATCTTTGTCATAATTTATGATCGCACTGCACGTTGAATTGAACTAGTTTGTCGCAAGTTGAATTTCTTGAATATTGATGAATAGGTGCAGTGATTTGAATGTTCTTGAGAACTGGATACTTTCGCGTTTTTGTGCACGCAAGGGCACTTGTTAGGACATTCATCTTTTGTGCTTGGCTTGACCTTATACTTGATCGTGGACTCTAGAAAAAATCTGCATGAATTATAAACTTTATAACTCTCTATTGTTACTCTGGTACCTTTACATGCAACTATGCTCAATCTCATTATTTCAATCTTATTATTCTTTCACTAAAATACTGACTGATATTTTTTTCTTAAATAAAGCAAAATTATGGCGACATTTCGTCAAATAATAAAAAACAAATGAACTTCCAACCTATATATTTTTAAATTTGAATTTCGTATACAGACGTTTTGTTCAATGCAAGTCCTCTTATAAAGCCGTTTTGCCACAATATAGTTTAGCTACAAACTCTGTCAGATAGAAGATAATGATTAAAGCAAAGTCCGCTATCTGCGGCGCGTAATCCTCTTATTGATGGATGACCGCCCTTTGTGGAGTTTCCCTTTTTGCGAAAAATGCCCCTTTTCTGTGAGGTTTGACGTGCAAATATGCGGAGGCTATAAATCGATCAAATATTTGTATCTTCACATATATTTTTAGGTTTGTATAATAATGCGCACTCTATCTATTCTGTAGGTTTACGGATAGACTCTTAGTAGCAGATTTAAAAAAAATATGTATTTTTAATACGCTACCACCGCTCTAGAACATTGGTAAATAGATCGACGGCTTCACAATCGGGAGGCCGTGGGTTCGAATCCCGGCATGTACCAACTACTTTATTTTCTAAGTAACGTATATTTGTGAAGTTGTCGTAGTAATACCACTCAGTAGTTGTAGTAATAACACTCAGTTAATATGTAAAATAGATATAATTAGTAAATTTTATATTGTTTAATATTGCCCTACCTGCTCTTATCTCTAAAACTTAGGTAAGCTGGTAGATAATGCTAAGTAGCGTCAATCTCGCCTATGTAAAAAAAAATATGCAATAGCTTTTTTTTAATAATAATCATAACAGTGAAGGAAAACATCGTAAGGAAACCTGAGTGTATGAGGTGTTCACATACGTCGAATCTCACATACTTTCCGATCCGCGGTAGTCACGTGGGGTAATCAAGCTCTCTCTCTCTCTGTCTGAGAGAGTTTAAGCAGTTGAACGTATATAGGCTACATAAAAAATACTTGTGGTGCTCATACCCACACATATTTTTCGGCCCTATTTATGGCAATAAAGTATTATAAAAAAACAATTACGGTCCAGTAAATGTAAAAACCACACCACACCGCTGTGTGGTGACGGCCTAGAGAATAGCACCAACCCAAATTCTTCCCGCGGGTGTCGTAAAAGGCGACTAAGGGACACTAACAGGGGGTTGAGCAGCAGCGCCCCCTGCAGTACAATTCCACCAAACTGCGATCCCCAACCCGCATGCCCAGCGTGGGGATTATGAGCATTACCCCCCAATGATGACACAATCTCGCGCTATGGCGCTCATTAGGGGAGGGCTATGTCCAGCAGTGAACTATATAGCCTGAAGAAGAAGAAGAAATGTAAAAACTCTAAATAGATATATATAAAGAGAACACTGTAATGCACACCCAGAAAAAAAATTAAAAGCCATAATCTCTTATCTGCCAGAGCTCTAATCAAATTCAAAACTTGCCAGTTTCCTGGTGCCGCGCCGAGATATTTCTTCACAATTGTCTCTACATTTTCGCAGGCTACCACGAAACGCAACTAAAACTCTAAACAGTGCAATATCGGAAGCGGCAAGAGCGTAGAGTATGCGCTTTTGATTTATATCGGCCGGTCTAGCGAGGGCCGTAGTCGACCGACCATTTGGCGAGATCGCGGTTCAGAGATAGGATAGCGTGGCGGCGGACTATATTTCTGAGGCTAATTGTGAAATAATAAAAAAAAATTACTGTGTAGACTTGGGAGAGGCCTTCGCTCAGAAATGGGCAGTCGTTTGAATAAAATACCTAAATAGTAATAGTAAATGGTAAACTGATATTATTATTGACCTGTTTGTTGCATGTGTACTGTTTACAGTAATTGAATAATAACTAATCAATAAATGAAATCAATTAATAATGAAATTACTAACATAAAAGAAAGATAAATAAATAAAAAAAACAGAAAAACAATAAAAAACGAAATAACACTCAAAACATGAGTCAATCTCCAGAAGCCGTCTCCACACCAACCGAGTGCTCCGTCCACTGCAGTCTAAGAATTTTACAGCAAGAATTTTATTTATAGTGAAATTATACAGTAGCCCGTGAGAATACGTCGCTTCCGCAGTGCACAGTGGTTTTGGAAAAAGGAAAAGGGGATAAAAATGTGGCTACGGATTATGGGGGACCGGTCCGAGATTACTGTTGTCCAATCTTCTAGCTGATATGGGAATATTATGATCGGATCACTCTCGCATGAAGGCCGATTATAGACAGACCAAGAAATGCCCCATTATTTTGTATTCTTGAGACCGTACAATATTATACTACAATATAAAAAAATGGAAATTGAATTGCATAGGTGACATAACTGTAACTTTACGTGTTTCAGCAACTGATTTTTTTTTTGGAGGTAGAGTTACGATGTCAACCCTTGTATGTCCCCACTGCTAACGGGGGCCAAGTCCGGGTTAGTAGGTTGGGTGGTATACTTTGGTTTTGCACTACGCGAAATGTTTAGGCAAAATATGCAAGCGCTAAAATAAATTTCAAAGTTTTTAGCGACAATTGCATTTCACTGCTCATCTAGTAAAACCAGGAAGAGTAATTATAACTAGAAATTTGTCTATAATATAAAAATGAATAGCTGAATGGTCAGCTTGTTATATTATATTAACGTACAGGCCCAAGCCTTCTCAAGCAACAGCCCAAAAAGACATCCATTCCGCAGTCAAGAGAGATAGAGAGCTGCATAAAAATTACCCAACATAAATCCGGCGGCATATTTAAGCGAGCCATTCGGTGGCTTACTTCAGAGACGGCGCGATAAAATTTTACGAGCCTGGAGTAAAGGGTGAGAATCAGTCAACTGAAGCGCGCGGTTCCATTACACCGAAGGACGGGAAAACCGGACGAGTGCCAGTCGCCAGTCCAGCACCATAGAAAGATGTGAATACAAAAATGTGTTTTCTTCTGAGTGAGACTTGGGCATTTTTTTGTAAAACGAAAAAATGTATAAGGCCCGAGATATGACTTGATCAAATGTCTTTGATGAATTCGGGTCTCATCCATCTGCCAAAGATATGGAGAAAAGTACTATCTCTGGTCTTATTAACTGTACATTATCGTCTGTACAGTTAGTTAGACCACTGTTTCTTGTTTGTAAACTATTTCTTAATGACTCGAGATGCATGTTCAAAGTTACACATTGTACAAATGGCCGCAGTCTGAATGTATTGCCATGTGATATTGTCGGATTACCTTAGGTAGTGGAGGATATCCTAGTAGGGGATCAGGGCAAGTTATTGTTTTGTGTGGAGGAGATGATCATTATTTATAAACAATCTCAATTATAAAAACTTATTTAGAGGCTAAAAATTTCACCCATGCCGGGATTCGAACCCGCAACCTCTGGCTATCCGTGCCAGCGCTCTACCAATTGAGCCAATGGGCGACTCACCGGCATCAGTGAAATTTCGAACCTCTTTACACTATTCTCTGTATTAAACCTAACTGCAAAGTAGGTAGTCGGGGCTGTAAGTGATGCAATTTGCTTAAGCCAGATGTCGCTGCCTGTACGTAATACAGAGAATAGTGTAAAGAGGTTCGAAATTTCACTGATGCCGGTGAGTCGCCCATTGGCTCAATTGGTAGAGCGCTGGCACGGATAGCCAGAGGTTGCGGGTTCGAATCCCGGTATGGGTGACATTTTTAGCCTCTAAATAGGTTTTTAAATTTGTCCTTAGCACGGGTTAGGGCATTAAAAATAAAAATAGTATTATCTCAATAATACCCGAATAATTATTATTTAATGTTATGATGCTAAATCATAGTAAGTAGCATTACCACTCGCTTAAGTGAAGGAGAATATCGTGAGGAAACCTAAGTGCCTCAGGTATTCAAGAACCTCAGGTCTGGAAATTGTCAATCCGCCGTGGGTACTCATGGTAATAAGCCCAAACTATATCTTTCTGAGAGAAGGCCGGTAGCCTGCAGTGGGACGTAGGGATATATAAAAAAATTGACTATTGTCGTCAAAGCAATGGAAACTCTCCCAACCTCGTAAATCGGACTCGGCAAGGGTTAGCCAGTTATCCCTTAAGCCGGCCACCTCTTATCGTGGCCGAAGAAGGGAAAATACGCCCCACGCGTGTTTACAGTGGCGTACGTATTTCACCCTTAAATGGCAGTGATTCACGAATAAATGTATCGTTTCTAGTTCTTCATAGGCTTTGGTAGTGACGGACGGATTGATTAAAGAATTATTTAAATTTAAAAACCTATTTAGAGGCTAAAAATTTCACCCATGCCGGGATTCGAACCCGCAACCTCTGGCTATCCGTACCAGCGCTCTACCAATTGAGCCAAATACCAAATTTTTAGCCTCTAAATAGGTTTTTAAATTTGTTCCTTAGCACGGGTTAGTGCATTAAAAATAAAAATAGTGTAATTATTTAAATGTTATACTATTTGTAATTATTTAAATGTTCTACTATTTGAAAAAACCTATTTAGAGGCTAAAAATTCCACCCAGGGTTAGCCAGAGGTCGCGGGTCCCGGCATGCGTGGAATTTTTAGCCTCTAAATAGGTTTTTAAAATTGCCCTTATGCTCGGAGTTTCTCTGAAGGATAGGATTCGTAACAAATGCATCCGACAGAGAACCAAAGTTAGCGACATATCTTAGAGAATCAGCAAGCTGAAGTGGCAGTGGGCTGGCCATATCTTGCGAAGAACCGACAGCCGTTGGAGTAAACGTGTTCTTGAGTGGAGACCGCGACTCGGCAAACGTAGTGTAGGACGCCCTCCGACTAGGTGGGATGACGATCTGCGAAAAACTGCAGAAAGATGCTGGATGCGGCAAGCTCAAGACAGGGCGTTATGGCGCTCATTAGGGAAGGGTTATGTACAGCAGTGGACTAGTATAGCCTGGCGACGAAATATATCTTTCCTAGCCATTTTTAGACTTTTGTAGGATTGACTGACAGATTCTTTAAAGGTTTTACTATCACCAATGTATCTTTTCTAGTAATTTTTAGACTTTTATAGGAATGGGCACATTGATAAAGGGGCTCCAAGCAGTAACACTAGCGCTACCGATGGAAAAAATCATATCTTTCTGATCGTTTTTGCAATAAGTGTCAGCATTAGAATGTGGTGGAGTATGGCCTATACCTTATATGGGTTGATGATGACAATGATGAATAAAATGTGAAAATTTCTTTGATAAATTCCGGCAAAAATCCCACTATTTTTTATGTAGCCATTATACGTCCCACTGTAGGGTACAGGTCTTCTCTCAGAGAGAGAGAGAGAGTATTAGATTTGCAATTTCAAGCGCTGGGGTATTTGGACACCCTAGACTCTCAGGTTTCCTCACGATGTTTTCCTCGCCATAAGAACAAGAAATAGAATAAGTTCACATAGTGTCATGTCAACTTATTGTATTTCTCGTAGTTTGCAGGTTGACTAAGGTGGTTGTGCAATAGTGTTCTCTATTTATCTATGTAGCCGCCATTTGTACTGTATTTTTTATATAATTTCTTTTACTGTAATTTCTATGTACAGTAAAGAATATTCTATCTATCTTTCTATCTATCTTTTATTTTTACGAAAATTGAGAAAATTATTCTTGAGAAAATTAAATATTATTTTCTATCTTTCCATAACCATAATGGTACATTAAGGGAAAGTAAGAAGGTATTCATACTTAGCTACTCTTTAAATAAATTTACATTGGGCCTCAAAGACCCCGTGTAAATATTAATCTCGTAAATTTCGTGTCAATAGTGGCCCTCCTAGCTTTTTGATGGATGGAGGGGCATTTGAGGCAATTGATGCCATTTTGTGGAAAATATCACGATATTATGAAAAATATTCAGGGAACTGGCTTGGAATAGATAAAATATTCTTTATTATAATGTACACCAGGAATTACATAACGGTAACGGTATATAAGTGTATTATTTTTAAGTATAAGTATAACATAACATTTACATACAGGTACATACATCGCTTCTGGCCCTACACTAGGATACCCTGTGTCGCGGGAACCAGAAACAACGACATCACAAACATGTAAACATCCAATACCTGGGGTTTTTTTTTTTGTTCCCAGTATGTATCAATATTCAAATTTGCACTGACTACCCGTCTTTGTATATTTGTAACTACTACTATGTATATTTTTAATTATTTTGTATTTGTTGTTTTTCGAGTGTACAATAAAGAATATTCTTATCTCATCTTATCTTACATAACAAACTAAAACAATAACCTACTATAGTACAGTATCAATATTTAATTCTTAATTTCTTGGTCCCACAAAAAGATCTAAGTATTTGGTTTGCAAAGAAAACGTTCTTGTTTGTTTTGCGTTTTTAAAGATAAAATGAAAGAGAAAATACTGGCCGGTTAAAATTCAAATCGATAGAACAAAAAAAAACAAAAAAATAATTTCAAAATATAGAAAATCAACCCTGCAATGCAGACGCATTTGTCCAAATCTGAAAAGATTAGGGTGTTTTTAATGGTTTCTGTTTCGGGCAGAGAAAAAAACTGTTTTCTTAGCCACTCACCGTGAGTGTAAAGCAAATTTGAATGTCCATTGTTGAAGGGAAAAAAATCAGAGTGACCGCTAACAAGCTCTAATTTTGCCGACATAAAAAGTGGTCTCACGCCCTTGTTTGGTGTGTTTTTTACGAAAACTGGCCCTTGTGTGATTTTTATGTAGTTATTTTATACTGAAGCGGTGGTAGCTCAGTGGATAGAACCATGGACTCGCAAGCGTGAACCCCAGGTTCCCCAGTGCGGGCATGTACCAATGACTTTGTTTAATTTCAAAGTTACGTACATTTGCGAATTTGTGGTTGCAATACCACACGCTGACAGTGAAGGAAAACATCGTGAGGATACCCGCGGCTTGGTTGGCTCCGCACGTATTGACTAGTCTTTCCTGTGGGCTAGGCCGACTAAGCTGTCGGGATGGTATAGGTGCTGGGCAAGCCTACACCATCTATAGAACCATGTCCCAGGCACTACAGCGTCGGAGTGGTCCCTTCACCCATCTAGTGTGGGTGGAGATGCAACTGGACGCTGTATAAATCATCTCATTAAGTAGATGCAAAAGGCCAATATTATTATTATTTTATGCTGGTACCCGCGACTTCGCCTGCGCAGGATTAGTATTTCGAGTAGCTTATATTAGCGTGACGTAGTTCTTTAGTATAGTTCTTTAGAACTAACGTTGTGACATTAAAATTATCACATAAATAATTTTTGGGTCGCATTTTAAAAATATGACGGCCTGACCATATTAAGATGTTACGTAACAATATTGTCAACATAATAAATACAGTAACTCAGTACTGCGGAGCCCTAATAGGCCTATAGGTAGCTGCTGCAGTATGCTCCTATAAACTATACATTCATCGTTATCAACTCTTGTATGTCCCCACTGCTGGGGCACGGGTCTCTTCCTGCATCGCAGGAAGGTTAGGCCATACTCCACCACGGGGGCCAAGTCCGGGTTGTTGGAGGATTGTAAGACAGTGGCGGGCCTTACTGTCAGCCTATAAGGCCTCTGACATGGCTTAACGACTGCCATGACATGACAGCCGGTACCAACGGCTTAATGTGCCTTGCGAACCACGGAAGCGCTCGGAAAAATGCCACTAGCGGTAGTCACGGGACGCTCACCCATCCTGTACCTGACCGCACCTGTTGTAGCTTAACCATGTGATTGATTCCAATCACTCGGTTCGCCTAGGCCGCGAGCGCTTCGGCATACATTCATAAATATGTGTAACTTAACCGGTTTTAGTAGCGCACGCCAGAATAGGTCACAAATGGTAGATTTTTTCCTACTTACTTGACACTTATCATCATATTTTGGACAACTCACACAATATCTTTATAAATTGTAGCCTATGTGTTATTCTGATGTAAAAGCTATATTATTGTTAAGTGCCATATAAGTCCATTTGGTAGTTTTACGTGAAAGAGTAACAAAAATCCATCCATACTTACTTAGAAACTTTCGCGTGTATAATATTATTAGGTAGGATTTTTCTCAAGATACATTTTCGCGGGTTACACATTTTTGTTTAGATCAATGTTTTATTAGATTTGTTTTATTGTTTGTTTTGATTGATTAATGTTTTATTAGATTAGATCAATATTTTGGCATAGTGGACAATGTCATCCATCATTTTACTTATAAATAAGGTTATACTACTTTTATTGAATAACCCAAAGTCTGAAAACAGTTTCATCCACATTCTTTTTTATTTCAATAACAAGTATACATCTATCTTTCCGTTGCAGATACTTTGACATTTTATCTTTTAGTTTAGTAACTAGTCATACAAAAACTATGAACTATTAGTCACTGCACGTAACCTATGGCTACGCCATCTAGGTGGTTTTAGGTTATGTGTTCTGGTTATTTGGTGCGTAAAATAAAAGATAAATTTTCAGGTTTCATTAATGTAAAGTATAAAGGAAAGAAAATTTTATGTCGATAAACAATTAAATCTTTGTCAGTAAAACCTTTATGATTGCGTAGATAAATCATGTAGGTACCTACGTGATTTCTCTACGCTCTAATTCTGTTGCAATAATTAACCACAATCTGTTATTCAGCAGTATTTAAAGTCAGTCAAAAATCGAAAGTAAACAACGTCTTACTTCAGCGGCAAATGATCCCAACATCAAATAAAGCCACACACACGACTCCACTATCCTCCATCCCCATCCATTGACCGAGCTAGCCGGCAGCTCTACAAACTTTCTTTATGCTCGGACAAAAATATAATTGCCTTGGCCCCCTTCGTTCATTCTTATTCAACGACATTACGGCATGAGGGAATCAGGCCGCTAAAAAAAACTACAATAGGGTTGCAAAAAAAAATTAAGACTGCATTCGGTATTCAAAACATATGTCACTTTCTGTATCGATTTATCGCGTCACGAATTCGGACTGGCCACTTCTTTTGTCCGAGAATTCAAAATTCGAACGGAATCCCTTATTAGTTAAACCGTGAACTTGGTGACAGTTTCCCATGACGGCGCGTAATTGAATATTTTTACGATTTCGGAAGACATTCTGACTATGCCCTTTTGTGTGCTGGATCGGAAGTGAAACGGATTACTTCACGTCCGATGAATATTTATTTTGTTGGAAAAAACGTGATTTACATTAACAGTTTAGAGTGAATTTCAAAACGTCCTTATTTAATCACGTGGACATTGCTAATAAAAACTACTTTACAAACTTCAAAAATAATTTCAAAGTTCCTTTGTTAAATAAAATATCCCTACCTTATGGTCATTAAATTAATTCAATCAATCGCTCTATGTAATTTTTTTAAAGGTTCAGAATGTAGATAATTGAGTCTTAGATCAAACAAAATCTTTGGCCTTTGCATACGTAACGAAATGATGATGATTGATGATTAAGTAATGACTGTATACAGCATACAATAACACTTTCACGAACACACAATATGGGTGCAGAAACCACTCAGACGCTGTAGTAGGCTGGGACATTGATTTAAGATGTAGTAGGCTCGCCCAGCACCTATACCATCCTGACAGCTTTATTTCATTACGATGTTAAGAATATCGTGATGAGCAGAAAAAGTCTCAAGAAATTCTCTGGAACTGCAAAAAATACTATCTTCGGGATTTAGAACTTTTCCAGAATATTTTTTCTCGCAGCGCGGTGCACTTTACCGACATGCAAAATAAATATAATTAGGTACCTAAGCTTATGTATACCTATTATTTTCCATTGATTGACAACACAATAAAGCGGAGTAGGTACTCAGATGTCAGAGTCACCCCCGTTAGCGTGTAATCGAGATCCGTTGACTGTGATTAGCGCAGAGTAACAAAAGTGTGGGTCGAGAGCAACAAAAGTCTAGATGTGACGGATAACCCGCGGCTGCCGCAATGCGGCGGGTCCATTACACCCCTTGGGCACTGGAGGGTTGAATATGATTCTTTTTTCAATATAGTACAGTTCTTGTGACATCCAGCGTAAATTAAAATTGCATTAATAAAAAAATTAAATCGGATTCTTTGCAAAATGTAACATTCGCAAACTGCCTTCAAATTCTAAATTATTGAAGTGGAGACTTATTTAGTGCTTTTCGAATAGTCACTTACTTCCATTGTGCCTACCTTCTGGTTACATGAACTAAAATTGAATGGACTTGAATTAAAATTTAAATCGGATTCTTTGTCAAATGTTACATTCGCAAACTGCTTTCAAGTTCAAGTTCTAAATTATTGAAGTAAAAATATCTTTAGGCGCTCTTTTTCGAATAGTCTCTGACCTCTATGGTGCCTACCAGTTACCATTGACGTACTAAACTCTGTGCAGCCGGACGATGGGCACTGTAAATAGTCCCGTAATAAGTATATTCTATATGTTCCCCGCGTAAATACTAATTACCGTCAAAATTCATTTCTTTTGAGGGCCGCTCGGTCGTTTAATGAACTTTGTGTTAGAAATAACAGCATCGATTTGTGTTGCGATACTATAAGCAGCGTACGCAGATTTGTTACCTTGGACTTCTGCAATTCCTTGTAATCGATACCCGATAAAATGTATTCTTTATTGGAATGCATTGATTGATTGATCGAGACCATAAATATGTAGTGTGTGTGAGTATTTGTATTGTTTTGTAGTGGGCGAAAAATTTTCTTTTTCTAAAATATTTCTATAAGTGAAAGCTTGTAATTGGCTTTCAGTCATTATTTCAATCGCAATGTGTTTTGTTCATAGCTGTAAGTTTTCCTATTATAATAAAATAAAAATAAAATAAACGAAACGGCTTGGTGATGCTCAATCGGGTGTACTCGGCTTCAGTCGACCGTTGGTGCTGAATTGCGTACACTCAGCTCCAGTCGTCAAAGTAGATTAAATTTCTAAAATCAGTACAGTCTTTCACTTTACTTTTATTTTGTCTTCATAAGCATACACACTTTCTTTTGTTTGTAGAGGATTTTTGTCAATTGGATATAAGTAAAATGACTTGAGTTGATTAATTGACAAAAAAAGAACATCTAGGTGTGTTCATCTTTATTTATGGTAACATATTAATATCTAAACAAATTACAAGTACCCGGAACCGGCGTGCGTGCATGCAACGACTTAAGAACGTTGGTGAAGCGAAGGTGATCTGTCAGTATCGAGGCAAGTGGCAGTCCCTGGTCTCTGCCTACCCCTCTGGGATACAGGCGTGAGGTTATGTTAAGTAATTTTAGATTTATTGAAAAAGTCTGTATAAAGCCACAACCCTAATAACAAAGATTATAATTCCCAACCCACCAGCGACCTCAACTAGTGGTTAATAATATGCCTCCGATCCAAGATAAGCTATTAATTTGGCACAAGCACACGAAATTGATACGAGCCTCATTGTCCAATGAACACAAAAGCCATATTGTTTTCCATACGTTTCTAAGGGTTTTGGTGGGAGAGCCGTGGCTACTAGAAGTATAGATGTAATTTTTTTTTTACCCTGTAATTTTACGTAGGATTATAAGTTTAACAACATCTGAATTGATATTTTTTGTCAATCTTATCCAATCCAATTAAAGATTCAAGAGGTTTTGGGTTCGAATCCCGGTGTCCAAGACATTGTTTTCCAAGTTACGTAGGTACATTTGTGAAGTTGTAGTAGCAATACCACTCGCCAACGGCGGGCAAAGGAAAACACCGTGAAATAACCTGACAGTCGGAGGTGTTCACATACCTTAGCGCTTCAAATCGCCACAGTTGGCACGCCTGGACCGAGTTTCATAAAACTGCTATTCGTAGTTTAGTATGACAGTTCGAGGTAGTACATTCCGTAGCATATTGTCTAGTCTACTAGCGTAGCGTAGACGTCTACATGTCTACTAGCGTAGCGTGTGGCAATTTGCTACAGAGCCTCGGGCGAAGAAGGCCTACGCTACGTTTGGTAGTTCGTGGTACCAAACATGGTACCGTGATACTCGAGAACCTTTCGACAAAATTTTATGAAGAACAGGTTATTGGTGTCTGAGGGCCGGTTGCTGAATTGAAAACTTCACTAAGTAAATACTTAAGTAATATTCTGTCACGCTCTTTTCTCGAAAATTCGAAGAGTCAGCACTACAGGTACCCAACTATTTACTTAGCAAAATTCTCATTTCAGAAACTGGTGCTTAATCTTTTCAATCTGACTATTAATCGTTTGTCAGCGAATATTTACTTGTTAGCCAAGTAGCAAACTGAAAATACGCACTTGATCGTTCCAAGAATATTTGCATTAATTCTTATTCCAAAAAAACTAACTCGTATCGGCATGAGGTTAAGGCGGGGTAGGTTGACAAATTTACGACAAGTTTTTGCCGGAATCCGATGCCTCTTCAGTTTTTGTTGAACCAACGGTTCTATTTTATCGGTTCCGTAAGGTGGCAAACGATTTTTGAGTGTCTTTTTTTTCGCCGCAAGATTATCGACCTGACAGAGATTTGTGGTTTTTATTTTAATTGTTTGTCTCAACGTAACCTTACAATAATTGGTTCAATCCGACCGTGAAAAGGTCGAGTAACCTGTCACTTGAGATGGATATTCAAATCCAACTATTATAAATGAACAGCAACCCGCCACAGCTTTGCACGACTGCAATGAGCCGTTCAGCACAAATTCACAAAGTAAATGAGCCATTTGCAGCTCAAATTCACAAAGTAAATGAAGCCGTTTACCGCTCAAAGTCACAAAGTAAACGAGCCGTTTTCAGCACAAATTCACAAAGTAAATGACCCGTTTTCAGCACAAACTCAAAAAGTAAACGAGCCGTTTTCAGCACAAATTCACAAAGTAAATGAGCTGTTTTCAGCAGAAATTCACAAAACAATTCATAGATGGCGCCTACAGGCGTGGCCATAGAAGAACCGGAATACGGCTGTCAAAATTAATCTACGCTAAGAAACATTTAACAGACGTATCCCTGTTCTTGTATGTGCACGCCTATAAGTCACCTATAAAGTGCTTTGTGAATTTGTGCTGACGGCTTATTTACTAGTCAAAAATAAGAGATGCAAACTATCAAACTGGACGTATTTTTTATGGACATTTGCATACTAGAATTCGTTTCGAATTTGCGACTCTACCCTTCAAATTTACAGTAATTCTCTTACATACAAACCTTTTTAGACATAAGTTTTATTTTATAGTACCCTTAAGGATGCCTATATTAGTCCTAAGTTACCACAAAATGTATACCACCTATTTACACTTAATCAGGAATAAATGTTTGATTGATTATTCGAATCTCCGGTCTTTTCCTGACCATCTGAACGCGACAAAACTGAAACAGCGATTCGGTTAAGCCGTCCTCGAGAGATGCTCGTACAGTCGACAGCTGGTCAACCCTTACATTTTTGTTGCAAAGTTGTCATTAACATAAGTGATTAGAGTTCACGTACTATGTAAAAGGTCATGTGCTGTCGACTACACATGTGGCTATTTATCTAATGCATAAAAATCACGTGTTTGCTATCGCTTTGCTATCGAACTTCTCAGAAACGACTTCACCAATTTATATGGATTATTTTGTGACTATTCGGTCTAAGGTGGGATTAAAGCAACTGGGTTAAAGCAACGCTTGTCGGATCAGCTACTATTATGTATAAGAATAACACAGTTTCATTACATTTTATTCCTCGATGAGATAAGGTTGTCTGGAAGAGATCACTTTTAGTGATAAGGCCGCCGTCTGTACTCTTAGGTTAAGAAATATCTGTGTAATTTCCATTTTTATGTACAATAAAGTGTTCTCTATCTATCTACATAGGCTGCTACTTATGTATGCGGAATCTGGGATTCCAATAATTTTAAACGCAATGTCTGACCTCCATGGTCAAATTCATTCTTTTTTTAAATACTGGCCGCTAATATTTTTCTCTTATATACGTTAGTGTTTTTGTTGGGTTTAAAATGTCATATCGCTGAAAAAATGGAACTTACTCGTGAAAATATTCGTGCTATGATTTATTACGATTTTCGACGTGGTTTAACGCAACAACAGTGTGTAGATCAATTAACTTCGACTTTTGGTGGTGAAGCTCTATCAAAAACGACTGTATATCACTGGTTTAGTGAGTTTAATCGCGGGCGCAGTAAGCTCACGGACGAAGTTAAGGAAGGTCGCCCGAAATCGGTGGTTGTGCCACAAAATATTGAAGCTGTGCGAAAACTAATAATGCAAGACCGCCATGTTACGTATCGCGAGATAGAGGCTATTCTGGGCATATGTATGATGAGCATTCATAGGATATTACATGAAAATTTGTCTGTAAAAAAAATTTGTTCGCGTTGGATCCCGCACAACTTAACTCAGGATCAAAAAGATGCTCGCGTCGAATGGTGCAAGAAAACCTTAAAAAAATTCAACGGAGGCGACTCAAAATCTGTGTATAATATCTACACAGGTGAAAAATCCTGGATCTACGCGTACGATCTCGAAACTAAACAACAATCAACAGTTTGGGTGTTTCAAAATGAGCCAAACCCTACGAAAGTGGCTCGTGCAAAAAGCACTGTAAAGCAAATGGTGGCCTGCTTTTTTGGTATTAATGGCCATGTGGCTACAATACCACTGGAGAATCGCAGAACGGTTAATTCGGAGTGGTACACGACCATTTGTTTGCCGGAAGTATTTGAAAAAATACGCCAAAACAACCAGCGACGCAGAATCATACTTCACTATAACAATGCCAGCTGTCATACATCTCAGGAAACAACTACATTTTTGGATGGTCAAAAAATAGAATTGATGGGTCATCCACCATACAGCCCTGATTTGGCTCCCAATGATTTCTATTTATTCCTAAATGTAAAGAATAAATTACGTGGTCAACGATTTTCGACCCGTGAAGATGCCGTAGATGCGTTCAAACAGCACGTTTTGGAGATACCTCAATCAGAGTGGAAAAAGTGTTTTACAAATTGGTTTAATCGAATGCAAAAGTGCATCGATCATAGTGGAGAATACTTTGAAAAACAATAAAAGCATATATAGCCATATACATTTGTTTATTTTTTCTATTCCGCATACATGAGTAGCAGCCCTCGTATCTTTTTATTATCTAGATGTTGAACTTGTTGATATCGTTAGCGAGTATGTATTCGTTTCCAGTAAATTAACTTGTATGCTGATGCTTTTATCTGGTGACTTCTATAGGTCGATAAATGAAGCTAAGCTATGCAACCTTTGGATCATAGTACTCACAGACGTTACGTCTATTGGAAACTTAAAATGTAGGTATGCTTGGAAATCATTAACTATTAGGTATGCTTACCATTATCTCCCCATTCATTTATATTGCTTCCAAGTCCGCTAACTTTCTATGGGCAATAAAAAAATACATTTCTCGTGTTGAAATACGAAAACGAATTTGTGGAATTTCATGAAGTGACAGTTCTTCCAGCGTTCGATATTCGGATTAATATAGACATCCAACAAAAGGTGAAGGTTCGATGCTATTAACTGTACTGCTGAAAATCTAAAAAATATCTACTTATTAAAGTTAATTTTAATCCTGAGATACGCCCTTTTTGAGCTTATGTGCCACATATGGCCTAAAATAGAATTTGATGTAATGTGTGTGTCTGTCTATAAATTTAAACATAAATTAAATGAATAATAATTTTATCTAATATTATCTAACTTTTTTCCCAAGAAAGGTTTTTATATGTGTTATTTAGCATAGCATTGTATCACACCGTTTGGGACAGCACTGGCTCCTGAGATACAGGTTCCGGTCTAGATTAGGAGTAATGGCACAAAATGTTGCAAAAAAAAATATTTGTGTTCAAATAAACAATTATTTTACCTATCTTGTCAATTATAGTACGGTCGACAGTACATCAGACTTTACACGTCGGCACCCAGCTCAGTTGCAATACGGGCTACTTTACAACTAAAGTGTAAATTTATTAAAATACAGAGCACAAAGTGTAAATGCCTGTTCAATTACATCTTTCGTCATCGTAGTGTTTCATACAATGTAAATAGGCAAAAGTAGGTGTCTATATCCATTTATTTCGTTAAGCAACTGCTTAATTATGCACGAAACACTTCATTTGCAAACAATGGTGGTGTTTCATTATTTATTTTAATAGGTAGTTATGTACTTCAGGTATCGGATACGAGGTTACGTAGAAAACTGACAATATTAAGTAAAAAATAAAACCTTGTTTGTTTTATTTTCAAATACAGGTATCATCTCCATTTACAACACAAGTAAATAAATAATTAAGTTAATCTATGATTTATCTTTTCAACCCTTTACTACTTGCCATCAAATTAACCCCAGATTATTCGGGAAAAAACGAGTTTTAACAACTCTCACGTCGCACGCGCAGCATCCCAACCCTTGCGTTCGAATTTCAAAAACTGTTAACCCGTAAACGCGTGCCGAGATCAATCAGACCCACCTCCGAGATTTCTTCTCTTCTCCCCTTTTTACTCGTTTAGTGACATTGGGACAATTCCTTTTCATCCCTTTCAGGGCTAAAGGGTACACGAATCGTGCGCAGGGAGTCTGTATGTATCACGTGCCTTTTGTCGAGATGAAACTGGATTCAGCCCTTATTTCTGCTTTTAGTTATGGTTTATTCCTATTGTCGTATACTTAGGGCTACATAGGGTTTAGTTAATGGCTAAATCTAGATGCTTATATAATAAATAGGTACTTATTTAACGTCATGTTGAAGATTTTCAGTAGCTCGCGGGCTGTGAGACCCAAATCAAGTTTCTGCTTCACCAAAGAAACTTCTGGCAATCCGAAATACCAGTTTTGATTCTCAGAAGCCCTCGATTGCGTGAGACCACACATGTGGTGTGAAATAGAAATCGTTTCGGGCAAAACCAGACTCCATTCTTCATCAATATTCACAATATCCGAAGCCCTTTGGTGTAGGTAGCTTTTTTCTAAAGCCAGTCTTTTTTCAAGGGGGTTCGTAACGACTTTTTTCATGGGTTAGAAAAGACGATAGTGACCTGTGACCCCCAGTTTTGAAAGACGTCGTGGCGCAAACATGTAAAGGGACGGATCGGCTGGAGTTTTTCTAATACAGTGCACTTTAGAACGCTTATTTGAATATTATGTAAAGTTACTTTACAAAATGGATCAACTTATAAAACCAAACTCCATTACAATGTGCTAGTAAAATAAGACTAAAGAATTTTAAGATACTAAATTTTTTCTTCTAATTTTGACCGTTAAGTTTTAAAATTATTACTTTCTCAAATTTAACCTACCCCATTATCATCAATGCGAATACATTTTTAGATTTGGTGAGCGACGTCACGATTTACATTAACAGAATTTTTTTGGGCGCTTGGTAATATTTTTATGATGAAGGTAAGCTTCTGTTGCATCGACTTCGCAGTGAACGGTTAAAAATCTAGTTTTGATTCGTAAAAAAGCGTGCTGTCTTGTCTCTCTATGTAGTCTTTTGTTGTCATGTTTTTCACTAGGACTATATCTATTTGTAAGGACCTTTCAAAAGCTTCAACTATATGCTCGAAGGAAGTGAGTTGATTGATGTTATGTACTTTTAGATACACCTCTTTGCGTGTTCGTTAGACCGTTGTACGCTAAAAAAAATCTGACCATTATTTTTGTACTTGTCAGTTTCTAACAGTACTGTCAGTAACATAGAAATAACGCCTATTTCTGCGCCTGTATCACAGAGAGGTAGGCTGATACCAGGGACTGCCAATTGCCATGATTCTAACAGATCACCTTCGCCTCATCAACGTTCATTAGTCGTTGCATGTCTGAACGTCGGTTCCCGGTACTTTTTATCTTCTACGGCGTATAGAAACTAATCTGAAGATTATGCTTTCTGAGGTGGAAAAACATAAATCGATCAGGCTATATCCTTGTTGTTCATAGGTCCATCGTTCACTAATAATAATTTTGAAAACAAATAAAGTAAAATGACCTACTTAGCCAATAATAAATTTACACGCGACAAGCTTATCAAAATACTTTGAGACGAGCATCTTCATTAATCACTTCATAATCATCGTTCTTGAGACTATTTGTAACAGCTGATTATGACAAGAAAGTATTGTGGAAAATATTCAACCTTCTTTCGCCCGAGCAGTTTTTCAAAACACTCAGTCGTTATGTTTTTTTTTTTAAATAGCTTTCAAGAAGACACAATGGCTGACTCGCTCCCGTTAAGTAACCCAATTTTTACACCATAAATAAAGGCCGGCAAAAAACGGCACAAACCGTAAAAGCTAACGGACTTCTGTGTATTCTAAGGGTGCAGTTTTTTTTTAAGAAAAAAACGTAAAGACGACGTATGAATTAATTTGTGTAACGCCTCGATGCTTATGTAGAATGCGGGCACCGAGAGCGAAAATTAGGCCACATTCATGTCGTATCACTTTTTTTTCCTTTTTTGAGCTGTTTTTTGTGCCGTGTTTTGCGATAATATTGACAGATCCGCCCCAGATAGGATGGAGAGTACTTTTAACGTTTGCATCGAGAATTTGTAAATAAATAATCAAATTGAAAATTAACACAGTTTGTGAGGACGGTTTTTGAATTGATTGGCAGTATTGTTGTCAGTTTTTTACTTCGAAAGTTTTTAGAAATTGTTAGCCGGTTGAGTTTTGAATAAGATTTAAAATCTTGGTAGGAATAGCCTTTTACATCTCAGTATTTTTTAACGACTCGTGATACTCATAGTACAAATGTTTGTTAGGTAAACTTAATTTATTACAGTCTGTCTTTGAAATTAAGTGTCATATTAGTTCCGATTTCGAAATTAAGTGTCTTTATTAGTTCCGATATTTCTATTACACGAATTAGATTCTATCCCATAATAGCCGAGGTATATTCTAAAAGCTAACAGACTGTAGCACAATTTCCGGCGTTTCAGCAACATTGCAACTGGTTGCGTTAGTTTACAGGTAGGCTGAAATGGCGATATTTTGAATCTTAGATCATTTATGTAGCGTGTCATTTACATAGATGTGGTGCTACTATTAAGGAGCAACACAGCTACTTACAAAATGATTACACTACTATTTTGGTACTTTCGACTCAAGCCTATGTAGGGTAGGTACAGATTAAAGAGGATTTTAGAAATCGAACGGTTAACACTTATTAAGAACTATCTGACTCAGCGAACTTCGTGCCGCCTAACAGTCGATTTTTTGATATATTTATTTTGTTTTCTCTCCGTAAGAACCATCCTCGTACTGCAAGGAATATTCTGAAAAAAGAATTAGCGGAATCGGTTCAGCTGCTCTCGAAATTTGCGCTTACCAACACATTCAGCGATTCATTTTCATATTATAGATTAATGTCAAAGAATAAATGTGGAGTTTCTTTGTTAGTGCCCTCTCCATATATTTGTGAAACTAATGGCGTAGACTTTCATTTAGTAAATAATTTATTCTTATAGCGAATAACTTTTTTTCACTTTCATCAAAATTTTTTTGAGTTAGTATTTTAAAACCTGGAATAATTAATTGCAAAGTAGTAAGTAAGAAGAACGCCGCTGTAAAATATACCAAGTTGTCTTCATATCAGTACACGCATACTCCATCACCATCAAGGGTTAAGTAACACTCTCAACATGACCCCATAACCACGTGCCATTAGGGTTAAAAAATATAAAAAAATTGTAAAGACTTCTTTACTTATTAACTCTTTATGTTGTAAAAAGATAGTTATTGTGGACTGTTGCATGATATTTTGAGTACTATTACTGTAGATCTACTGTAGACTGTTATTTTCTTAATAGTTTTGTAGTATAATCTATTTGTTAGTTGTATATAGATCAGCCGCTGTAAGAAAATTCGGCACTTGATGCCGCCTTTTAATTTTAGGGACAAATAATTTGATCACAATGTTTAAACGTCGTATTTGTAATCTATCAAATTGTCATCCTATCCCGTTACTAAAATAAATATGAACCACGCTTATCAACGGATTTAGTCAAATCCGCATCCAAAGAGATAAAGTACTGAGTACTATTATATTGCCTATTACTTTAGGTTTCTGGAATGAGCAATTTCTAAACTTTTAAACCTAGGAGATTAATTCGCAAATTAAAACTTGAAAAAAAATTGTAAAAGAGAAGCAATTTATTTTCTAAAATTCTATACAATTTTATTAAAATCATCGTTTACCGGTTCTACCAAATTATTGTTATTATGACTTGGCCCCCGTGGTGGAGTATGGCTTAACCTTCCCGCGGTGCAGGAAGAGACCCTTGCCTCAGCAGTGGGGACATACAAAGGGTTGATATCATTTATTTATAAAATAATGCCGCAGCCTCGTTAATTCAACTATTCTAGTTCATTGCATGTACGGCATAATAGGGTTCTCATCATCTCTCAAACAATGCCCAATCACGATAACCTTAAACAAATCTTGTTTTTTTTCTATACCGACAATACTAATATTATGTTACACTTATATTTTCACATACATAGTATGCATACTTAACATGTCAAGCAAAAGAACTCAAGTGCTGAATCTAAGAAAATATTATTATTTCATCGATTTTCGACAAGGTTTATCATCTTGACCGCAGCCGTGATTAACTTCATTGATCTGGCCAAGCGTCTCTCGGGAAATAAGACACTGTCATGACGGATAGATTTAATCATATCTATTTTCAAGGGTATTGTAACCTCTCATATTAGATAAAAGAAAGGATAACCTATTCGCATCGAAATTTTACAGATTTATTATTTGATATTAGCAACAGAGCCTCTTCATGAGGACTATGACCGCTGTGAGATTTAAATTTTAATATTTCCTAGTGTAACCATGGCCGGTTCAAACTAGGAAACGAACTTTTCTAGTTTGTCTCGGGTCTTGGTTGTTATCTATGTATTTATTGTATTAAATCTATCGTCGAGTTAGCACCTGTAACACAAGTCATTTAGTTCTACTTAGTGTAGGGCTAACCAGATCTGTGTAATATGTCCATGAATAGTTATTTATTTAATTATGAACCACTTCCAATAAGCCAAAGTTTAATATCCCCATTTTATTTTAATCTAGCATACAAATCGAACGCTTGACGCTTTTTAATATATGTATAATTATCAATCCTTATGAAATGGTTTTCAGCTTATGAGTTGTTTCAATAACACGCTTTGTAGGGAGCTGCTGTAAATCGGCCATGTTACAACAGAAGGCTTAGCCCTTAACCAGGCATGGGCAGTGTGAATTTTTCATTGGTTTTGGACTTTATTTCAAGTTGATAGGATTCAATTTAATGTGGTCCTGTAAAGAACATTACTTGGTTAAGGGTTAAGAAAAATAAAAACATAAAAGTTTTTTTATAGTCTACAATAAATTACCTACATTTGGATTGTAATCAGCAACCTCTATTTGCTAACATACCTACTACTCTAGGGTAGGTATGTATAGAGGTATGCCTGCTCTCAGAGCTTAAGGGCTCAATAAATTACTACTTGTGCCCACCTTGGATGCACGACTTCAAGTGTCATTTATCTCAAACACTTAATTTGATATTGATTTATTGTTGGTATGAGGATTAATAATTCATATTCAGATTGAGATAAGTAATACAGCGTCCAGTAGCGCTAACTAACAACCTAGAAGAGTGAAAAGAACACTCGGACTCTGCAGTTCCTGGGACGTAGTTTTTTTAGATGGTGTTGGCTCATTATCACAACATAACATTTTTTTAATTTTATTTAATTACAAAAACAGCACTAGCTAATCAATACTAAGACAGTTATGAATGTAAGGAATTTATCGTATTTTATATTAACATAACTTGGAGACAGGCATTGTCATTTACAAACTCTAAAGAGAAACAAGAAAATAAAATTAAACAAACAAACTGACTCTATCTATCTATCTTCTTCTTCTTCTTCAGGCTAAATGTTAGTCCACTGTTGGACATAGCCCTCTCCTAATGAGCGCCATAGCGCCCTGTCTTCAGCTTGCCGCATCCAGCATCTGCCGGCAGTTTTTCCCGCATCATCACCTAGTCGGAGGGCGTCCTACTCTACGTTTGCCGAGTCGCGGTCTCCACTCAAGACGAATCCGTCTGTAAATCCGTCCGTCCGTAAACGCGTTTACTCGTTTACACGAGTAAACGCGTTTACACACGTTTACTCCAACGGAAAAATCTCTATCTCACACCACGTTTACTCTCTATCTCATCGTCTCTATCCACGTTGTAATCTCTATCTCACAAACACGTTTACTCCAACGAAAAAATCTCTATCTATTTAACATAAATTGTAGTAGGTACAACATTAATTTGTCTCAAGTATCCACTTCGGTTTGCTTGCGATCTTTTCAATCGCCGATAGCAAGTATTATTTTGAAACTTTTAAGCTCATTATTAGTGAAAATAATCGCGTGATTTAACCCTCAAAAAGTCAACGGCGCGTTACCACTAAAGTGCAAAAACCGGTGCGATCGAACGCGCTCTAAAAAACGCAGCGCGGATGCTTGCAAATCTGATTACTACTGCCTTAATCCTTTGCCATCCGATTGGGAGATCAGACTCCCCTCCGCCTGCGTGATGAAATTTTAGTGGTGTAACAAAAGGCTTCGGTCTATAGTGTTGACGCTGAACCACTTTTATTTCGACACTTTTTAATGGTGCCTCTTAGCATTTTTTGTTTCAATGATTTTTAAAAGTAAGCAGGTATTCAGCGATTGGAGTACAGAGCATCGGGAATCATTAAGCAATTTTTGCTAGCGGCACAAACTCTGGTTAATCCGGTGGGTAAGTAGACGTATTTTCTTGGAAAAGATTACGTTTGATTTTACAATATTGTTTGTACTTTCATTGCTATTTAATATTTTAATTTTAGCTTTTTCCACTGATCTCTATTTTTATCATTGGTTGATAATAGTAACATTTTATTTTAATTTAGACTATATGTCCGTACAGGTAGGCGAAACAAAATAAAACAAAATGTTCTAGAACTACTTAATATCAGTCAATCAATCTAAATTACAAATAATTTTGAAGTTTATCAAAATTAGAACCCTTTCTTTTAAAGTTAGTGCTAACTGGGAGGCTAACCCATGGCTTTTTTGTATTATTTTCTAACTTCAAGCTGTAACATCTCCAAGTGTAAAAAAAATATCGATTGCAGTGTTCCAAAACTTCTATCTTGTAATACAACACGTGCTCTTTTGTTTAACTCGCGACGAATGTCTCGACTTTCTCATAAAATCTTCTCCAGCCGAAGTCTGTAAATAGGCACATCGTGAAAACTCTCTCAGTCGTACTGAGAGGCAGTCAATTAAACGATCAGCCAGGGGGGCTGAACAATTGGTCGCGATTCCACAAAGCAGTGGCGCCCCCGCGACGAGCTATTGAGCGATCACGCTACTTAGTCGCCAAGTTTTATTAGACCGATGGCTCCTTTGTTGGCGGTAGAGTGGGATGAGCACTGGGTTATTATTGGATTTGTTAGTTGGATTTAATAATGGGAGGTATGAAAGGTACATTTCAGTAACAAATAAGGGATAGCCCCCATTTTTAAAATTTTCACGTCATTTATTGTTCCATCAAGTACCAATCGCTTACCGTGAAGGAAAACATCATGAGGAAAATTTTAAAAACCTATTTAGAAGCTAAAAATTCCACCCATGCCGGGATTCGAACCCGCGACCTCTGGCACTTAAGATGTAGCAGTTTTAAATAAAATATTTTAGTGACTTATAAACAGTGACTTTAAATAAAAAATCTATCTATCTACTTTGTTCCCCTAAAAATCAGCAGCGGCAAGAAGAGAATACGGTATCACCGCTGCACAGTACAGCAAATAGGCACGGCACGGATTGGCCGTGTCAATAGCGGGGCCCGGCGCGGGTAACAGCGCGTGTGATCGGATCAGCGCGAGCCCGCTGGACCGTGCCCGACGGTTGCGCGCCTCTGGACTGGGCGCTTCCTCTCTCAGGAATTTTATCATGTACTTTGGTATTTAGCTCTTGATGTTTGTATTTGTATATGGAATGGTATCAACCCTTGTATGTCCCCACTGCTGGGGCATGGGTCTCTTCCTGCATCGCAGGAAGGTTAGGCCATACTCCACCATGGGGGCCAAGACCAACTCGTTGGCTTAACGACTGCCATTACATGACAACCGGCACCAACGGCTTAACGTGCCTTGCGAAGCACGGAAGCGCTCGTAAAATGCTACTAGTGGGAGTTGCGGGACCGTCACCCATCCCGCACCTGACCACGCCTGTTATTGCTTAACCAAGTGATTGATTCCAATCACTTGATTCGACTAGGCCACGAGCGCTTCGATTTTTATATGGAATATGTAAGTAAAAGTCTAAGCGCATGGAAGTTAGACATCACACTAATCCTTCGCGTCTAATCGGCTGTAGTGATTGTAATAAAATTTGGTATGGAGTTAGTTGACGCCCTGGATTAACGCATAGCGTAGGCGTTTTACTGTGTGAAAATATCTTATTCCCATGGGAAAATCGATAAACCGCGGGTAACACCGCGGGGTACAGCTAGTAAATAATATAAAGTCTTTACCCGGGCGACGGCACAAACCTTTCCTATACCTACGAGTATTTTTATCCCATTCCTCTCTGCGGTTGTAGCATGATACTTTTTTTTGCATTTCTTAAGCTTAGATAACGTCCAGACGTCACAATGGCAAAGAAAATATCTGCCCGAAATCTGCAGTTGCAGAAACGGTATAGGGGAATGCCGGCACTGTAACGTAGAGTACAGAAAATAGGTTCGACATTTAAGTAGTAAGTGAATACTTTATGTAGATATCGTCCTCTCTTTTGAGTTATTGCATCATCATTATATTTAAGCAACCAATTCTACGTCCGCCTAACATAGGCCAGGCCCTAAATTCTGTTAATGCATTTTAGTACAGTCTGTTAGCTTTTAGAATATACCTCGGCTACTATCGGATAGAATCGCATATAATTATAACGTATCTATGTAAGTTTATCATAACTATGTATGTAACTGTTTATGTAGGTATATTTTTATTTATATAAGTAGTGTATTAATATATTCATATTTGCACCGACTACCCGTCTCTTATTTCCTTCAGCAACTTTCCGTCGTAAGGTTGTCTGGAAGAAATTGCTTTTAGCAATAAGACCGTCAATTGCACTTATCTTTACATGTTTTATAATATGTGCTCTGGTGGACAATAAAGAATATTCTTATCTTATCTTATCTTATCTTATCTACAAATAAAGCAACAGTTGAAGTCGTTCCAGTTTTTATCGTTATACAATATTACACACTTAAGCGTTATATAGCATAAAAAAACGTCCAAAATCGCGGTATTTCATTGGTCACGCTGTGAGGATGTTACTGACGGGTAAAGGGAGTTTTTATGCATCAGGAACGAACCCTGATCTGTATCGACGGGTGGTTCAGTTATCAAGCTCGGATTACGGAAAGCTTCTCGATGGAAATCTTTTTGTCCTGAGAGTTTCAATGAAATACTTTTGCAGTACGGGTACTAATTGTAGTATCTCTGTGACACAATTAAAAAAATGAGTACGTAGCTCATAAAATATAACTCATAGTAATGTAAGAAAATGTATGAATAATAATGCAGCCTATATTCGTCCAACCGTATATAGAGAGATGATTTATATAAATGATTTATTTCCATAACACCCGATACAATGCATCACATATTATGGCACCGAATAGCAGCACAGAGTATACAATTAGACAAAACAGAAGCACAAAGTAATTATACAAATTTAGCTTATCATTTTATGTGGTACGGTAAGTAGGTACCTATTGGCAAGACAAGATGAGATATAGGCTTTATCACCATAGAGGACTGGCAATTTCAAGCGGTAAGGTATGTGAACCCCTCAAAGATTCAAGTCTCCTCACGATGTTTTCCCTCACAGTCAGCGAGTGGTATTGCTACTATTGCTTTGTCGGCCTCGGTGGTGCAGCGGTTTGGCACGCTGACAGTAAAACCGAATGCCTCGGGTTCGATCCCCGGCCGGGTCAAACCGGGGGAAACGAACTTTTCTAGTTTGTCTCGGGTCTTGGATGTTATCTATGTATTTATTGTATTAAATCCATCGTCGACTTAGCACCTATAACACAGGTCATTTAGTTGTACTTAGCATAGGGCTAGCAAGATCTGTGTAATATGTCCATGAATATATATTTTTTTTATAACTTCACAAATGTTAGTAATTAGGGAACAAAGTCATTAGTCACTAAAGTAGTCTGTGGTGGAGATTTTACAAGGAAAAACGACCGTTAAGCAAAAAAAATTATAAAAATGACCTTATAGTGGAATCGTGTTTTAAATAAAAATAAATAAGACCGTGCGTTACCTTCTATCTATAAGCAATTGCTTGTGGCTAAAGGCGTTTAGATTGTGTCATAATTTGTTCGTACGTTAGGCTGTGCGCATTCGTGTAAACATGTCTCTAGCGTTTACTGGGACTGACACATTTTTACCTACCTATATTCCTACTTAAGTTTTTGCAAGAACATTGTGGCTAAAACGTTCTTGTATTGTTATGTTGTTCTAGTATCAGATTGAGAATTTTTTAATATTTATTTATTGAAGTATGAAGTCGGCCTAGCCCACAGGAGAGACAAGTCAATACACGTGGAGCCTGGTAGCTGCTAGGATCGTATAGGCCAAGCATCTAAAAAACAATGTTCCAGGCACTGCTACGTACGTCCGAGCTGCGTCCGTCCCATCTTGTGTGAGTGAAGGTGCGCAGAACGCTGTATGAATCATCTTTTTATATAGATGGCAAAGGAAGTTTTTTTGTATGAAGGACAGTCAAAAGGTAACTTAAGCCCCCTTTTTCGCTTAGCTGCCGATCTAAACATACGCTTTCTGCTAAAAATGTTGCACAAAACAATCCGTTTTACATTAACAAAACCTTTGGTTGCCAAGTGAAGCCAAATAAAAACAATGCGTTACGCATTGAAAACGGATCGTTGTCAATAATGAATCAGTTTTTACTAGTCGACTACGAGCAAGAACGTTTTAGATTATATACGTATAGAATGAGGCGTTACTTTGGGGAAATCCATAATAGCATTAAAGCTTGAGGATGCCTCGTGTTAGAGGCGAAACGCGTCGTGTGTTTTCTCACACAAGTATTGGTGTCGCTGGTGGTGTGTTCGTGTCTTGCTTCTGCTTGTAGAAGTGGGAGAGAGGACGGTGCATTAACTAACTAACCGCATTGTGCTTATGGGATATTTGGCGGAATTTCGCAAATTTATTTTCACTTTTTAATGCGAGAACGTTTTACCCAATACTTGACTACAAGACATACGCCTCCGCCAAGGTATGCCATTTCTATGTATCCTTGGCCATCCTCACCCAGCCACTGCTAGCAATTTGCCTCAGATCATTCGTCTAGCGAGCTGCCTTGGTACGACGACCCCAGAAGCGCATATGATGTCAAAAGCCGCGACTTTCCAGTAAATTAACAATCAAATTCTGACATTTCAAAGTTATCCCAAGCTCGATATAGCTCAGAGAATTAGCCAGCTGAACTGGCAGTCGGCTGGCCATATCTCGCGAAGAACCGACCACTGCTGGAGTAAGGGTGACTCGGCAAACGTAGTGTAGGACGCCCTCCGACCAGGTGGGATGACGATCGAAGACAGGGTGCTATGGCGTTCATTGGGGGAGCGCTATGTCTCGCAGTGGACTAGTATACCATAACATGTATATACCGATTACACTATTTAATTATTTTTAATGCACTAACCCGTGCTAAGGACAAATTTAAAAACCTATTTAGAGGCTAAAAATTTCACCCACGCCGGGATGAAATCGGAGTGATATCATTCCGATGTAAAACCTAAAATGTATATACCGTTTTTAAATGTATATACCGGCCATACATTCCTTCTGGCCCCACACACTATACCCTGTGTCGTGGGAACCAGAAACAGCGACATCGCAGACATGTAAACATCCAAGTACTGGGGTGTTTTTGTCCCCAGCCGGGGTTCGAACCCGGGGTTTCTCGCATGGTAGGCATATGCGTTACCGCTGCGCCACAGAGGTCGTCAGTATAGTCTGATGATGATGATGACCGCCATAAAACGCGTGAGTCGTGAAGAGCCACTACCCAGGCTGGTGGGGTTCTTACACTGAGTTAGCCGAATGGTATTGTTTCTTAAAAAACACGAGCGATTGGATACGGATGGCTGACTATTAAAAATGTGGCATTATTAAGTCGAGACGGCAAAAAAATGCACGACACTCTAGATTTACTTCTGTTAATCTAGTGTTAGTTTTTTGTAAAAAACGGATCTTCAATAGATAGAGTTCCTTACAGAGATCATTCCTTATGATTTTGGCACCTAACTTAATAATATGAAAAACCATTTAACAATTTTTTTTTCATGTATAAGTTTATTATTGGTTTTTTTCCTGGTGTACAATAAAGGATATTCTAATTAAAAGCTAAATCTAAAAACTAACAAAACAAACCTAAATATATGTATAAATTAAATAATTTTTCTGTCTTTTATTATTTTATTTACTTTTTGAAATACTAGCTTAAATATTTATAATAATAATAATTAATGATAAAAATGGAACTAAACCTAAAACATTCTAATTTAAGTAAAATATTTGAGCCAGATCGCTGTCGGGCGGCAGAGTACCAAGAAGGCTGGCGGCATTGCCTCGCTGTATGGCTAGGCTCATTCTTTGGCCAAAGTAAGCACCAGCCCTCGGGTCTCCTGAAGCGTCGACTAGGCGCGATGAGATCTCCTTAAAGAGGAGTCTCGCCTCCGGACCCCATGGCCCCAGAGTCTCGACTCCGAAAGGCACAAATATATAGCCCTGCCCTATGGCTGCATATTTGTGCCTCTTATTCGACTCTGCGTTGGACGCCGCCGCCAATAATTTTAAACACTACCTAAAAGCCAATTACTGCGCCCAGATTTAACTATTTTTTTCTCTTTGTGCCATAAATAAAATTGTTCTATCTACATGTAGTGGAAATAAGTTTCCAATATAATCCATCAGCTCACATTCATTCACTGCTGATTAAACTCGTCCTCAAGAAACGACACTCCTTGCTCACCAGCCGTTCTCCTGAAGTCTGTACCACTATTCTTGTTTGCCGACTTTTTTCATAGTTTTATACTTATGGTTTTATTCCAAGGTTCAAAAAAATTTTTGGTTAATTAATGTCGCAGATTTCGGTAAATAATTGCATAACTAGGAGAAGATCTGGCAGATTGCTCGCAGTGTCTGGACGATTTGGCCGAGGTCGTTTGGGAATGCAGTGCAACATTGTCCAGCAGTGGATATTATTATATTCTTGCTTGTACTCTTATCTCTATATACACTTGCTTGTATCAATCAAGCCCGTATCAAAAGCCCGTATACACGGGCTGATTGATTGATTGAATAGAAGAATGGCCATTCTATTTAACACAGACGAAGCATTTTCTGCTGACGAAACAGACGAAGCACTTTCTACAAAGCATTTTCTACTTTTCTGAAGCATTATCTGCTGGAAAGTCAACAAGTTTGTTCTTACGTTTTTAGAAAGTTTCAACATTACCTATCAATCAGTGCCACTACAAAATAGAAAATGGAAAGTTAAAAGAAAAATTCACGAAAGTCGTTGAACAAAAGTCATTGTAAATGACAAACACAAACCGACATGTTTTAGAAACTGCGCATTCTATTATACAATAGAGTGCGGCTAATTTGACTTTAAGGCCGCATTGCAAGTCTGAATAATCTACATGCGGGGTTAGATAGGAATAAGACGACATGTGTAAGATAACCCCAGTCACCTCTCAGTCCATAGTTTGTCGGTTATCTCATATGGAAATAGGTTATGTGCCGAGCATATGTGCTTGATGCTATATGCGTATGGCGATATGTAAATTCTCTTCGTACGTAGTTATGCAGGAGTATAGTTTGATCTAGATTCTGCTTGATTGGGTGGGGTGGGTACTTAAAATATTTCTAGAGTATGTTTTATTTTATTTTAATGGAATCCATTTGGAGTAAAATACAGAGGTAGATTATTTATTGAGCCCCAAAAATAAAGTAAAAATAAAATCCATGTATTCATGTGTCGTGAAATTTTACCAAACGCACACGAAGGATTAAAAGTACCCCGTACAAAAAGTCCCTTAAGTTATCGAGGACGTCAAGAAACCGGAGTGGCCAAAGTTCGGTGTTCTCTTTGAAAACGCTTTTTCTTTTTCAACTTCATGTAAATTACAACACAATGTAATCTCAGAATATTTGCTTGGAAGGAAATATTCTGAGATCTCTCAAGCATTAGCAAAATCTCAGAGTATTTGCTTGGAAGCAAATATTCTGACATTACATTGTGTTGTAATAACGTAAGCTTCACTCAATTTCCGGGGAAGGAAATGACCACACACATTGACACACACATCAAGGCATTGAGTCCGTGACAAGTACTCGGAGGACATTTTTTACGATTCAGGTACTTTTGTCTCTCGGGGACAAAAGTCCCTCGTCTGAGTAGGGCCTACTCCAAACTGTCAAATACATACATTTTTCAGGCCTTGGCATCGTCTAAATACTGAATCCGATAAAGTGGAAAGTTATGTGACACTTAGGCGTTTTATTTTACTCTTTCTAAAATTTCATCAGTCAGTATCATTGTTTGCATATAACCTCTTTTGATCGCAAAAAGATCACTATAAAATATAGCAACTTAAGTATCAAGTTAAATGAGTCAGTGCTCTACTGCAATATTTTACAGACTCCTTTGATCGAATCGAAAGTGCATTACAGATATCTTTAAGCCTTACTAGGTGTCTTAAAGCGCTCCTAAAATTAAATTTAATTATGCAAGTTACATACATCGCTCTGTGGAGTACAGACCTTTTCTCGGAGAGTGTTTTAAAGTACTTATTAAGTTCCCTTTTACATAAGAACAATCACGAGATTTCTGACTCGTGGGCCCGTGGTTTTTAGTCGTTCGTCGATGTCCAGAATTCTCTTTGTTATCCAGTTGTTAACTTTTCTAGGGACTGACTGCAAATTAGAGTCCCGGGTCAACACCAGCTGTGCTAATACCTTTTGGTCTATCTTGCACATGATTTTTTAAATTTCTTTAAAATTATTACGTTTTTTAAACAATTTTGAACACTGTTTATAGCATTTAATCTATTTAAAACTATTTAAAACCAAACTTTTAACTGTGCACTTACATCACACTTTTCCTTACATACCAGCCCGTACCAGTAAACAACTTCTGAGATATTATTTTATTCCTGAATTTATGACTGCCATAAATATGTCCCAATACATTGGGAAACGAAATAAAATAGATAAATGACTTCCACATGACACAATCACTCTGGTCTCAAACTAGGATACCCTGTGCTATGGTAACCGGACAAGGTCATCATAATCATAGAAATACACCGAGACTGAGGTCATTTCTACAAACATAAGGGAGTCTCCAGCGTACTAACGCACAACCTCGGCGAATAAAGGTTCATAATGTTTTAACGAACTTAAGCACTTGTGAAAGCCCCAAGCAGAGACTGAAAGACTTTATTCTTAGCACACTTTACAGACTGAATCAACGCAAGTCCTAAATAACCCAGCGCGTCTAGGGTTGCCACAAATAAAAGCCCAACCGGCCTCTGAGTGATTTAGGGTTGACACCGACCGAGTTCTTTTGTTCGATGTATCGATCTCGCCTGCAAATTGTGATGGAGCCGGATTGATTTATTAAGTGATTTGTAGTGTGAGCTGGTAAGGAGGTGCTGAGTGCAAGATGTTGTGGTGACGTTCTTTGTCTTCATAAACGCTAACAACAGAAGCAAGTTAATGAGGCTTTTAGAATCGAGCTTAAATGTTTTTTATTAGTTCACTAAGATGTGCACGTGACTTTATACAAGAGTTTATGAGATTTGGGAAGTAGTCAGTTTTAATGCAAAAATAATTTTTGGGTGAAATTTTCAATACCATTCCGAGAAGTCAGTAATACAGATCTAATAAAGAACCAGTTCAGATAAGCCTCGGAACTAGTTCTTTATTAGACTAAAAGCACAAAATATTTTGTAAGTACAATAAGATCATGTTAAACAGAAGGACTAGTTTAGGTGCAATTATTACCTTGTCATGTATGCTTATCTTATTATAAATTAATAAATAATTTTGTAAATGTCCTACTGCAGGGCACTGGCCTGCTCTCATAGAGTAGGGCTTTATCACCACGCGTGCCCACCGCGGATTGGCAATTTCTATCATTATTGCTCAAAAAACACCTACACGAACTACCTTTCATATTTAAAATGTGGTGTAAAAATTAAGTATGGAATTATGGTATTTAAGCCCCACGTTCCATGCTCTTTGCAGAATCCATACTTCTATAATCTACCTATAATCAGCCCACATCAATCAACCCACTGCTGGGCATAGGCCTCCTTTTTACTGCGCCATTCCTCACGGTCCTGTGCTAATCTGATCCATCTCTGTACCGCAACCCTCACGATGTCGTATGACCATCGTGTCGGTGGTCTGCCTACCAACCTCCTTCCCTCCCATACTTACACGGAAGAAACTTCGGATATCTATTCGTGTATTTTATCCATAAGCAGTGCTCGAAGAAACTTCGAAAATTTCCTCTCCTCATTTCATTCCAGTCTCAAGCGACGCAGACACACTTCCAAGAATAAAACATTCAGCTGTTGGGTATTATACCTAGTGTACAAACATTTGTATATTATGTCCTACTTTCTACGTAAAGTCAGCTTAATAATATTCCTCTGCCTGCGACATCGACATAACCGACTCTACCGCCGCCTAAACGCACAAAGACGCTGAAATAAAATATTCAGCCCTATGTACCCGACCTCTACGCAGGTACATAATATAAAGCCAAGCCACCCACACACGCGTAAAGTCACATAAATCCCCGGGCCATCTTCATCCGCGAGGTGCGCGGGGGCGGGGCGACCTCTGACCCGCCCCTCGCCCCCGCTCACCTCACGGGTGACCGGGTGACGGGGGTGGCAGGGTGGGCAGTAGGATGAGAAGTGTTGGGAAAATCTTTGAAAGGCTGGCCACCTATAAGATGCCTTCCGTGTGTTTCTTTTCCTCATCTCTTTTTTCTAAGATAGAACGTTTGTTCGAAATTTGAATTTTCAGATTCAGAAGGTGAAGTTGCAGGGGATGGGAAATTTTGTAAGGACTGGCCACTTTTCGGACTCACAGGAAATGAAATGAAACTTGAAATCACTGTGAAAGTTTAGTTAAGCTGTAGCTGGTTGTTAGGGTGAGTGTGGTAGAAAAACAGGCGTTGGGATTTTTTTGTAAGACTGGCTACTGGGACGCCATTCGCTATTGGTAAAGAAGCTTTTTTCTTTTCGAAATCGGAATTATTAGATTCGCCTTTTAAAAAGGCAGAGTGAGAGGTAGGAAAAAAACAGTTGTGAAAATTTACGGATAACATGAGGTATTTTTTTTACTGAGGGATTTTTTTGAGCGTGGCGTTTTTCTGTTTGTAGTTTATTATAAGTCTTAAGTGCTTAAGGAATTATTTTAATTACTTTTAATACGTTCATAAAAATAAAGAATTTCATATCAAATTCATTTGTGTCAATATTATTTTTCTTCTTCTTTAGGCTATATTATGTAGTCCACTGCTGGACATAGCCCTTCCCTAATGAGCGCCATAGCGCCCTGTCTTCAGCTTGCCGCATCCAGCATCTGCCGGCAGTTTTTCGCAGATCGTCATCGCACCTGGTCGGAGGGCGTCCTACACTACAATATTCTTCACGTTACGGTAATTTGTAAATGAACTATTTACACATTTGTGCATTTTTATTATTGTCCACTGCATTTTACATCCAATCACATTTCTTTGTTCACTTGCACATAAATATGCATTTGTGTGAACTCTAGTCGCTTTACGGGCATCACATACTATGGAACAAAAATTAACTTGTATGTATCATCAGTCGTCAGAAACACTTACTTTTTACGTAACAAGTCTTTCTTTCTCTTTTAGTTTATTTGCTTTTCCTCCAATTCGTGGTAAGCGTTGCGGATTGGATAATTACTTAAAATACTTCCTTGTTACTTAAGATGCTATTGCCAGTCATTTTAAAATTGTTTGTTTACCTTAATAACATAAAAGTACAACGTTTCTCCGAAAGAATACATTTAACCCGTAAATCATTATCACATGAAACGATTCCATATTCAAAAAAGAAACTCATCTTTTGAATTCTACAATCAAAAGACCAGATATTCACTATCAACTAAACTAGTAATTAATTACAAAATAAAGACTAATCTTTCAAATTTATCGAAACAAAAATATTCGAATACTTTTGAGAATTCATTCCGCATAAAGCTTTTTCAGCTGCCCATCCCTAGCGACAACAAAAAACCCCACCTTCTCGCCCCCCACCCGGCCTGAGCTGCAGATGGGTACTGAGACATCTACTCTGGAACTTAAGGGCAGGCCTGAAACTTTCCGGCCCAAACATCCGATGTAGTGGTAGGAAAACTGAGGTGAGTTCATTAAAATATAAGATTCTGTTCTTAAACTAACGTCAAATTTACGAACTGTTTTTATTAAGTATGTATAATATAGTTAAACCACTTATTCGAAGCAAAAGTTAAAAATTGTCAAATTTTCTATTTTTAATTCATAACTCAATTAGCTCTGTTTTAAGATTGTGTAAAGTCATAATACAAATGCAATTTATTTTTCGTTTCTTTAAACATCTTTCTTTACTTACCTAAACGTTTCAAAAAAGTTTTTTTGGAGGCGTTTTACTAAATTATCAATACCTACCTATACCGAAGAAGGTTTTCAAAAACATAACAGATACTCACCTGGTCTTGAAAGTTCCTTTTCCTGAAAGATTGAAAAGATTCCTGAAAGATAAGCGAAAAACAAGGATGTATTAAGTAACACAGAGCAATAATAAATACTTCCGTACTAAGCTCGCCTTTGTACCTACATATTTGTTTATAGTGAACAAAGAATTTTTCATTCATTCATTTTTAGTTATAATGTTCAATAAAATCAAGTGGATCCCAAATAAGGGATGTATTAGCAAAGGTCAAGATAAAAAGTACCCAAAACGGGCGTGCAACGACTAATAAACGTTGATGAAGCGAAGGTGATCTGTCAGGATCGGGCTAAGTGGCAGTCCCTGGTCTCTGTCTACCCTTCTGAGATATAGGCGTGAGTTTATGTTACGTAATTAAGTGTGTTGTGTGCAGCAGTGAATTTAATTGAGCCTATCATTTCAACGACTAAATTCCAATTGGATCAGATTCCCGCCAAGCTGCAAACGATTGTTACCATACCAAATCTCTGAGACCGGAGAGAGGTGACGAGCGTCACGCATGATCGACGTCAGCGTGACGAGTGCGCAGGAGTCGCTTCCCCCCGCGCCCCGCTCTCCGCTCCAGTAGCCACGCCCATCGCTACCGCCTACCGCGGGCGCGCAATCTAGATCGATTGGGATCTACGCACCGTGTTTTTTTCATGCTAAATGTTGTCGAGTGGAATATGTTTCTTTCAGGGTCGTGTGGTCTGTAAGTTAAGTTTCAACTTGAAGGTCAAGTCATCATCATAAAATGAGTTTAGTTATAGAAATAATAATCTAGATTGGTCTAAAAAAATTAACATACCTAAAGTATTTTTTTATGAAACCTTAACTGGGTATATAAACGGAAAAGTTTTAACTTACTTATCTGAAACATGGCCACGAAACAAATAAAATCATGTTCGACCATCTCCATAAAACAAACTACCACCCAAACCGCCAGCTAAAGGCGCCCTGCCCGCGTCCTGAAAACCTGCGGCCATCCTTACATTCTAACGGTACCGCTGAAATCCGGGGCTCGCGGGCGGCGGCGGCAGGGCGTCGGTCGCGGTGGGGGCGAGGCCTTCGCCCCCCGGCCTGAACCGGCGTGCCACCGGGCCAATGGCGTCGCAGCCGGGTCCCGACCTAGCTCAGTCGCACCGCCGCCGCGACCCTTGACACACGCGACCGCGCGCGCCTCGTGACCCAGTCCGCGAACCGGCACCATCACGCACGGCGCTCTAGTCTACAGCGGGGTCGGCGGCCCGGGGCTTTGCCCCCCGAGAGGCCCCGACCTCCCGCCGCTCGAGCTCGGCTTCCGGAGCTCCTGGCGGGAAGACGAGCTCTTGCCCTCCACCCCCGCGAGCCAGGCCGCTTCTACCCAGAGCGGCTCCTCCGCCACCGACAAGGGCCAAAATGTGGAGTGTGTTGTGTGTGGCGACAAGTCCTCCGGGAAACATTACGGCCAGTTCACCTGCGAGGGTGAGTAGCGGTTGTTCTGTTTGCTGCGCGGGGGACGATAGTGAAAGTGCGCCTTTTTGTTTTGTCGCGGTTTTGCGTCCCAAGGGCAAGCGCGAACTTTTGACATCTGCCCGGGGTGAAAAGAGGTCCAAGTGATGTAGGCATGTAAACAAAATTTGCGTTTGGCGTTTTGTTTTTTTTTCTTCAAGGCTATTTTGGTTTGAGAGGCAAGTGCGTTTAGTTTTCTGTTAATAGGTATAATCATAGGAATAAAATATAACTTTACAAAATATATATTAGGTGCTTGAAGATTTACTTTGGACCGGCTATAAAAATATACGAAAAATTAACTTGATAAGCATAAAATTTTTATTAGAACTTTCAGTCAATTTAATGAGTAAAAAAGTAAATGCATGTAAAAGTAAATTTTCTGATTAAAGACTTATTTTTAAACTAAATATTTAAAGACGAATATAAGAGATTCAGTACCTTCAAATAATAAATTAATTACATAATAAGTAACAACTAATTAAAACAAACTTAGAAAACTGTATAAGACATTTTAACAGCAATTTTAAGTTACCATACTAAGCTATAATAATAATAATAATAATAATAATAATAAGCTAATAAATTAATTAAATTGCGAAACATACAACTTTTAACTGCCGAGGGTCTCGGGAATTAACCTCGAAAAATCTCTCAATTAAGGGCAAATTCATCACCCCAAAGTTTTCTAATCAGAATGCAATAAGACGGGAGTTTTCACAAAGTGCCTGCCGCGGAAGATAAGGGGTAGTCTTCACTTTTATGCAAATCAGTGTAAATTAAATTTGAACAGTCGCAAGTTACGTGGTCTTGTCGTGAGACACAGGGAATAAATAATCTGCGGTGACATTATTATTTAAGCTGGGGTCTTTTGTAATTTGCTTTTGAATATTCCAGTTCTATCTCCTTAACTTATAACGTTGACTTTGAGGTGTACAAAGATTAAATTTACTACAAACTCTATTAAATGTAGAGTGTGCGGTGGAAATTACTATACATATTAAATTTGCTACCGATTTTTTTTGCGTTTATGAACATTGTTAATATGGAAATAGTATCTTAAACTAAGAACTAATAAAATTAAATAAATTGAGTTAATAATTTTGCAGTTATTTATAAGCATCTACTTCTACCTTCTTAACGAAAACTGACAATCACACAAAATTACACGTACTTTGTACTTTGTCAGTACATGTTTTTATTAATAATTACTAGACCTATGTTTCTCAGTCCTATACTTTTATTAAAATTTTGTAAGATTATTTGAACATTGCCAACCAGCCCAATCCAATTCAACTGGTGCCAATTCGCGGTGGACAAACGTTGTAATCAAGCCCGTACTCTTTCCCTCTCTGAGAGAAGGCTTATGCCCTACAGTGGGACAATTATTATATTTACATAGGTATTTAAACATTTTGTATAAATCTACAGAAAATGCCACTGGTGGGGTACAATGACATGCATATGCGCGTAGGAATTTTCTAACCTGAAACTATATTGTGCAATTGTTTGTTTTCTTTCAATAAATAAAAATAAAAAGCTTGTGGCCGAAAACACTTACGTCTTTTTGAATCTACAACGCACAGAAGACATGAACATATCGTGTCACCAAATAATTAAACCCCCCGGGAATTGCAGAGCGATAGCCTCGCGATAATATTGTGTTAGCAGCCTTAAAGCTGAATGAAAGCCTGGCTTGGGAAACGCGGCAAATTACGAATAATGCTCACCTATTAGCGTCCGCTAATGATTACGGTGAAACTCCTTTATAATGAACCTTCAATTTGAGTGGAAAATGTGAATTATAGTAATTAATTCAATAGGTTCATTTGCGAAGCGATGGGCAGTGACTGGAAGAGAAGAGCCGAAGATTAGGCTCAGTGGCGGATCTTAGGAGAGGCCTATGCCCACCAGTAGATTGACACCGGCTGATTGTTATTGATGATAAATGCGATAGGTCAAAGAAAAAAACTATATATTAATTCATTCCTTTCCGTTTAGGATAGATGATTAGAACGAATAAACAAAAAATCTATTCACGATTACAGTCTGTCAGCTTTTAGAATATACCTCGGGCTCTAAAGTAGATTTAGGTTTTCGCCGAAAGCACACGAGTGTACAATTTACAATTGCAGTACAATTCCACCGAACTGCGATCCCCAACCCGCATGCCCAGCGTGGGGATTATGGGATTACCCCCTATGCTAGCACAACGTGGCGCTCATTAGGGGAGGGCTATGTCCAGCAGTGGGCTAGTATAGCCTGACGACGACGACGAGACGTGTTTAATACTACTATCTGCTCTGTATAGTGTGTATGTGTCATTAGATCCGGTTTCCAAATTAAGTGTCATATTAATTCCGATATATCCGATAGTAGCCGAGACATACTCTAAAAGCTAACAGACTATACATTTATTGAAAGGCGTCTCATAAACTTGGAACATTGCTTTTAGATTATGTAGGCTTGCCCAGCACCTACCTATGCCATACTAAAAGCTTCGTCGGCCTAGCCCATAGGAAAGACAAGTCAATATGCGGAGTTGACAAACTCGCGGGTTTCTACACGAGGTTTTCCTTTAATTTAGCGTTATTTACAATACCCCAGGCACTGCAGGGTCTGTCTTCACCCATCTAGTGTGAGTGACGGTGCCATTCTACGCTGCATAAATCATTTCAGCCTTCTTCTTGGTCGGTAATACGCTATTGTCAGAACAGCGGTGATCCCCATGAAGAGGCACTTTACGTATATACAAGTTTTTACTAACATGACTCCGAATACACAAAGACAGATACAAAAACCTTTAGTGCACAACTAGAAATAACAGTTACAAGTGATACACGTAAGTTGAAACTTGAATTTTTATCGGAAGAATCCGACCATTTATAAGGACCTAGGTATTTTTGTGGACAGTTTTAATTTTAGTGTTAACATAGAGTTTTATACTTTTTTTTTCTGAATTTGCCTATTTATGATAGTTTGAAATATGTTAAATATTTAAATTTTAAAATACGGTGTTGCTAAGGAACAACACAATAAAATTAATAGTTTTTTTTTTATATTATCATCTTCAATTAAGTAGGAAAAAGTTTTAAACATCCCAGACAAAACGCAAAAGTCACTGTTTTCTCTAAGCGAAGTAAAAGTCACCTGCGCTGTTTAACTCTCATATAATAAAGGTTTTAAGTGCATGACATAACAGATGCGTGTGAAATGAACATTACTGCAAGCAGAGCGGGACCTTAGGGTCATTATTGGACACGCACTCCGGAGCCTTGACCTCTACGACATAACTTGAATATGATCTTGATTCTCTTATTTTTAACGGATCCATCCTTAAATAAAGCAAGAGCCTTTTGCATAGAAATACAATTAATGGTTCACTGTTACAATTCAATACATACGTGCATAAACTCACGCGTGTATTCCGAAGAGGTAGGCAGAGACGAGATACTGCCACTTGCCACGATCCAACCGATAATTTAATGTACATGACACAGTCGATTAACCCAGATTAGCGTGTAGACTCGGCTTGTGATTTCTGTGTACAATAAAGATAGATAGAGATAGATAGAGAACACTTTATTGTGCATAAAAAAAGGAAATTACACAGATATTTCTTAACCTAAGAGTACAGACGGCGGCCTTAACACTAAAAATGATCTCTTCATTATTAAACGGGTCTAATCGCGACTATTTATTAAGTAAAACGTAATTACCTTATTTCCTGATCTACCCGCGACCACGGCAACTGTAACGCTGCCGAAACGCCGGGAAATAAGGTAATTACGTTTTACCAAATAAATAATCGCGATTGGACCCGTTTAATATATAACTATGTATGAGCATCGCGAATCATTAAGAAATATTATTTTATTTTATCTATTACGTACACCAACAGCAAACACGCAAACATGAATAAGCTTATAACTTAAGTGTGACTTAGGGCTAGCAATTATACCAATTAAAGGTATACACATAGAAGACTTGTATGAAAACTAAGACATTTTAGGGAGTATTTATATAGAAACAACTTAGAAATATATAATATGGTGATAATATAGATTTTAAATTCTATTTATATTCTATCGATCTATTTTTGCTTCGAAATGTAGTTTTAATTTTATGAAACTGGGCCCTTTATTAACTTAATTACTTATCGGGGGGTTCTTATTCATTTTAGAGCGTTTTGAGTAATTTGAATCGCTCGTGGCCTAGTCAAACCAAGTGATTGGAACCAATCACTTGAGTTATGCAACAATTAGGCTCGGTCAGATGCGGAATGGGTGACCGTTCCGTGACTAACGCTAGTGGCATTTTTCTGAGCGCTTTCGTGATTCGCAAGACACGTTAAGCCGGCAGTCAAGTAATGGCAGTCGTTAAGCCATGTCAGAGGCCTTATGGGCGGCTTAATAACTTCTGACAGTAAGGCCTGCCACTGTCTTACAATCCTCCACCTACCCGGACTTGGCCCCCGTGGAACATTCCTGCGATGCAGGAAGAGACCCGTGTCACAGCAGTGGGGACGGGAAGGAAAAAGAAATTCTGCTACAAAATTTAACATTTAAATAGCGAAAGATCTATTATCAACTTGTTATCGTTGCGTGATGTTGTGCAATTGGAAATATGCCTTATCTTTGTCTGTAAAAGATATATGTGCCAATTCTTTGTGATCTTCTCGGTACCCCTCAAATTACCAACAGTTATCTTAGGTTATGACGACAATGGGTTATTCGTCTGCGCTACAGTTGCGTTCATAGAGATTTAGTGTCGAAATCTGATGAATGCCACCTTTGTTTCCTCGTCAATCGGAGGTGAATAGGCTTGATAGATAAATAATTATAATCTGAATTGCAACTTTGTGGTTTTAATTATGTAGCTTCGTAATACTCGTATCATTTGAAGTATCGGTAAAAGAAAAACTGTAGGGTACGTCTGTTAGATCTGAGTAGTTTGGATGACAGTCTAGTATTTTCTTTGAACATTTCTGCTCCACAATGGTCTATAATTTAAACTGGAATTAAATCTTATGTAATTTAACTTATAAAGTTCATGAAGACATGTTTACGCGTGACATTGAATGAAAAAAAAATAGGTGTATTTGTCCGATACTCAGTTGAGTAGGTAGGTATTTAGTTTGAGGAAAATTCAAAACACACTTCGCTGCGATATTATTCCAGTTTAAATTAGTATGTTATCACTACAAAATTTGATAGTCGTGGCGCCAAAAGGTCGTCGAGTTATTTTTTTATGCTAAAATTAATTTTGTCACAGAAAACATAATATTTATAGTCGTCGTAAGTTCTGAGTATGTTAAATCATCAGTATGTTAAACCATCCGAATTATGTCATTACGTCATTTTTCATTTTTGTATCTACCACCATACCATACAATTTATGTAGATTTACGTTAGTAAATAATAAATAAAATTTTGTTGATCCAAATTTGTCGTTAGAAAGTCAAGAAGAAAGGGCGTTTTCGTAACGTAATTTTTTTTTTCTTTTAGTCTCTTATACCGTTTGAGTCGATAAAGCGCATTAGAGTTGGGCCCATAAACTGTTATTTTGATGTCGACAAATCCACTTTATTAACACTTGGACCTCCCGCTGCTCCCCGTAGAACTTTGTCGCCGTAAGCGGCATATGGGACGTCCGAGGTAGTTGTTGTTAAAGTTTTTAAGTTTTATTGCGACAAGGTTCTTTAAATTGACGCGGCTTTTGACACAAATGCGTAGCCGCGCTCGCTATGAGCTCGCGAACGACAATGGTGATCGCTTTTGACACCTGCGCTTAGTGGTGGGAAAGAACTTATATTTTATCGATAATTTTATGGCTAATTTCATCGATAATGTTAATCAGTGATATGTTTTATTTTATAATTGTACGAGATTTTTTTTTCATGCGTCTACTGCTACTGCATGATAGAAAATTACGGCATGAAATTCAATGTTAAAATTAATCGTTTCATACATTCTTTACTTAACGTCAAATAGAGAAATATTTCCAGAAGAAAAAGAGAAAGCCGTAAATGGTTTCAAAATTGCCACTTACAAGCAAACAGGGTGTTAAAACAACGAAATCGTCACAACACTAGCGAGCCTATAATCGGTCAGTTTATGGTATGTTTTGTCCCTCGATACCGTACCAGTTAAAGCTATCTTTACGAGCACCTCTAAACATAAGTGTCTTTCGGACTTATTTATTTTTATCTCATTTGAGTTTTTAAATTGAATTCCCTCTCAGATCGTGTGTGGCTTTACACTTTGGTGTTAAACATTCGATAAATTGGTTTTGTTGGACTGTCGATGTTGGAATCGCGCGTCTTTTTTATTGTTTTCCACCTCTGTTCTGCTTAATACGATTCCTAACCAAATATTGCACGTTCTTACAATAATTTACCCTTTTAAGACTATAACAAACTCAGTTTATTGATAATTTGAGGCGCTTTTCACTGTAATTTATGTGAATAAATACAGGGCCTTATTAAGGTTTATGTTAGGAACTGGACTTCTACGGATGTTTTGATAAGCAATATAAGCAAGCAATCAGATGGCGGGAAACTTGTCACTAGTTATTTTTTATTGTTTTATCCAAATTTGTTTTATTTTTAATATTGCTTACTACACGTGCCTTTTATGGTGTGTTCATGCGTTGTTGTTGGTTGGAATCCGCTACTGGTGCTTTGTGATGGTCTAATTAATACACTTTCACATTAATTATTTTAAAAGGTTAAAAGATGTATAAATAAAACAAAACTTCGTTCTCTTTGAGGGGTCTCCCTCGAATAAAAATAAAAAACGATACTATTAAGTATTTTTATTATTTTTTTTTAAAACTTTTTTTTTATTCCACTCTTACAAGTGATTTTTTTAAACTTTAGTGCACTTGTACAAGTGGTCTAAAACGAAAATTTAAGTTTAAAAAAAAATCACCAAAGAGACTTAAGTGTCTCTCTTAAGGAGAACGAAGTTTTTTTTTATTTACAAACCACATCTGATCGCAATGAAACTTTGACAGTATGTTTAGAGGTCACAAATCGAGGTTTCATTGTGCTTAGAATTGAAAATAAACTTATTAAAAATAAATAGCCTTGATAAGAAAATAGTCTCCAAGTCGGTTTTATTCGGTTATCCTCAATTGTAAGCACGATCAAACATCGACTTCTGTGATTTAATATCAGCGAAGTTTAATTGGCATCGGTATCCGGCATGTAATTTATAAATGATACCAAACTACGACTGTATAGGCTTGGCGCCACAAATTACCTTTCATAGTTTTCCCTGGCATAACATAAAAAACATCATGTGGGCATAATCATGTGGGTACAGCGATATCAGTCCGATGTAAAAACCTAACTGCAAAGTAGGTACTCGGGGCTGCAAGTGATGCAAATTACTTCAGCCAGATGTCGCTGCCTGTACGTAATACAGAGAATATTGTAAACAGGTTAGAAATTTCACTGATGCCGGTGAGTCCCCCATTAGCTTAGTTGGAAAGAGCGCTGGCACGGATAGGCAGAGGTCGCGGGTTCGAATCCCTGCATGGGTGGAATTTTTAGCCTCTAAATAGGTTTTTAAAATTGTCCTTAGCACGGTTTAGTGCATTAAAAATAATATTAAAAAAATACATTCATAGTAATTCGTAATTTAAAACTTTATTGCGACCATGTAGTTGTTTAGATGTTACATTTGGGGTTCAACTCAAACATGATAGCCACTTAGGGTGCAGCAATTTCACCCTAAGTGGCTATCAATTTCCAAGCTGCATGCAGTATTAAAGCAGTTGTGGCCTAGTGGAATCGAGTGATTAGAATCAATCACTTGAGTTAAGCAACAACAGGCGCGGTCAAGTGCAGGATGGGTGAATTCCCGTGACTACCGCTAGTGCCATTTTTCCGAAGGTTCCGTCTGTCATTTAATGGCAGTCGTTAAGCCATGTCAGGCGCCTTATGGGCGGCTTGATGATTTCTGACAGTAAGGCCCACCACTGTCTTAAAATCGTCCACCAACCCGGACTTGGCCTTCGTGGTGGAGTATGATCTAACCTTCCTGCTATGCAGGAAAAGAGCCGTACCCCAGCAGTGGGGACATACAAGGGTATATATACATACATAACCTCACGCCTGTTTCCAAGAGGGGTAGGCAGAGACCAGGGACTGCCACTTGCCACGATCTTGACAGATCATCTTCGCTTCATCAACGTTCATAAGTCGTTGCATGCACGCACGCTGGTTCCGGGTACTTTTTATCTTTCCCTTTGCTAATACATCCCTATTTGGTCGATGCAAGTCCATCTGGGACGTCCCTTACCAGCCTTTCCACTCACATTCGCCAATATATATTTATTTATATCGTATGCAGTATAATCGTATGCAATAGTAGAAAAATACAGCGAACTTTGACAAAAACCGAGCTGTAAATACATGTACAGGCCAGACAATGCAATATCCTCCCAGGACCTAAATCATTAGTCCCGATCCGTCCCAGTCATTAGAGCCGGTGATTTTTCATTAAACTCGTCCTTTTGCGAGTCCGTGCCTTAATGAAATGATTAAGGAAACTGATAATGAAGCATGTGCAGTTGTGACCCTTTTTCTCCTAAATGGGTTGGGTTAACTGTGGTGATTACAATGATGCCTATTCATTAAAGCTATTTAATATCTAATACAAATTGGCATTTCGTCGTTCATATTGCCAAATGTCATATGTCAAAAAAACACATGTTTTATACATCTAAATGGAAGGAAAACTTGATTCTGATTTTATATTATTTTTAATGCACTAACCCGTGCTAAATACGTAATACAGAGAATATTGTAAAGAGGTTTGAAATTTCACAGATGCCGGTGAGTCAGTGTTTCACTGAGTCATTAGCTCAGTTGGAAAGAGCGCTGGCACGGATAGCCAGAGGTCGCTGGTTCGAATCCCGGCTTAGGTGGAATTTTTTGCCTCTAAATAGGTTTTTAAAATTCATTCTGATTGTAAATGTAAGACATTATAATCTCAGCCTGTTCTTTGTGTTTTTTTTATTTTTCCTACAACTTTGGTGGAAAAATGTTAATATTTTTTTTTTGACTTAAGACACTTTGCAATAAGAAATGAAACGTTTTTATCTCAGACCGAGATCCATACACATTCACACAAATAATCAAGACACAAAAATAAATATGAACGGCGATATGTACGTAAATTTGAACATAAACAAAATCTCATATACAAGCCCGCTCTGGGAATCACACGCGAGCCGTGAAGGGAAACATCGTGAGGGAACCCGCGGCTTGGTTGGCTCCGCACGTGTTGACTTGTCTTTCCTGTAGGTAGCTGATTGAGCTGTCAGGATAGTATAAGTGCTGCACAAGCTTACTCCATCTAAAATAAACAATGACTCAGTCACTACAACGTCCCAAAGGTCCTTTCACCCATCTACTATCAGTGAAAGTGCCACTGTATAAAATCATCTCAATATAATAACTTTGAGCGATATTTATTTATTTCTAGCTGACCCAGCGAACTTTGCACCGCCTAACAGTCGATTTTTTATTTATTTTTATTTTGCTCTCCGTGAGAACCATCCTCGTACTTCAAGGAATATTCTTAAAAAGAAAAAGCAAAATCGGTTCAGCTGCTCTTGAGATTTGAGCTTACCAACACATTCAGCGATTCATTTTTATATTAGAAAATATAATTAATTTATTATATTTACAGGTATTTAGTGTTTATTTTTTATTAGGTTATTGTTTAGGGATTTTCCAGTCGATATAGTTTATTTTGCAGACGTATATTAAAGACCCGTTTTTTACTGCTACTCTGACTCTCCAAGGTTTGCTGGAAGAAATCTTTTACACAGATAAGCTCCCCGTTTTACATGTTTATTTCTTATGAAATGTCCTGTTTTATGTTTCGTGTGCATAAAAATATAATAATAATCATCTTATTGCGTAGGTGGACAATTCAAAGTATTTGTTTTTAAATATATTAATTATTTTGTTCAATTATTTTTGTTGTGATATAAACTGATTGTGAATGAATCTTCTAATGATTAATTAATTATTTTTTGGTAAATACGTATTTTATTTCTATTCAATTTACATCGTAAACTGTAAACCAAGCTTTTTATTTGAATAGGTAGATCGTTCATTAGTTCAATGCAATGAAAGAAAAAGTAATTTAAATTAATTAAAATTTGATTTTCAATCTGAAACATGGCGTTAGTAATCAATCACACCGGCTCGTTAGACATAAATCAAGATTGATCATGAGTGTACATTGTTATTATCTAAGGAGTAGGTACTGACACATCATAATAAAATTTTACAAGGCCTCGAGTTATTTCCTAATGAAATAGTATATTTCATTACAAGTGCGGAAAGGCTGTCATTGCAAAGAGTTCCGACAAATGTCTACCCGAGCCGAGGCGCAGCCGAAGGCGAGGGTTGACAGTCGGAACAAGTTGCAATGCCGGTTCCGCACGTGTACTGAACGACTATTTTTAATACAGTTGCGAAAAAAATAAGCAATTTAATAAAGAAAAATTATTTGGAAAATGGCGCCAACCGTAAAAGAATATAAGTAGAGATTTTTTTTCTTCACCCATTCTGGTAGGCAAAGGAAACTGTGCCCATACAGCCAGTCTTCAGCAGGATTTTTTTATTGATATGAAATGAAAATGAAATTTAATGAGATGAAATGAAACGAAACCTAACCTAACTCATTCAATCAAATCATTAAATCTGATATTGAAACAAATTAGTAGCTTCTTTTTAGAAATATAAGTATTTACATGAATCATAAAAACTTCTACCATTTTTTTTAGGAAAAACTTCATGGTTGGTTTTTTTTTTAATAAACATTATTTTGACAGTTAGGAAAGAGAACGCACGAGTGTGGGAAAGCCCACATCCCGCATGCTATACGTCCCTGCAATACGCCACTTTTTGAGCAACTGTATTAAAAAATAAAAACAACAACAGGTTCCTGCAGGAGGGCTTAGACAAATCAAAGAAATGTAATTACATCACTTCACTCTTTATATAATATAATAATATTATAAAGGTGAAACTTTGTGAGTGTCTATGTTCGTTAATTCTTCACGTCTAAACGGGTGGAGGGATTTTAATAAAATTTGGTATGGAGTTAGCTGAGCCCAAGATATCAAAAATATCCTATTCGCATGGAAAAATCCATATATTAATATAATATAATATAATATAATATAATATAATATAATATAATATAATATAATATAATATAATATAATATAATATAATATAATATAATATAATATAATATAATATAATATAATATAATATAATATAATATAATATAATATAATATAATATAATATAATATAATATAATATAATATAATATAATATAATATAATATAATATAATATAATATAATATAATATAATATAATATTACTACTAGGCATATTATAATAACTATACTAGTTCCGTGCTTCGCAAGGCACGTTAAGCCGTTGGTGCCGGCTGTCATGTAATGGCAGTCGTTAAGCCATACCAGAGGCCTTATGTGCGGCTTGATAACTTCTGGCAGTAAGGCCCGCCACTGCCTTACAATCCTCCACCAACCCAGACTTGGCCTTATGGCCTAACCTTCCTGCGATGCAGGAAGAGACCCGTGCCCCATCAGTGGGGACATACAAGGGTTGTTATTGATATAAATAATAACTTTTCCTATAATAATATTTAAAAAAATCATTCATTTTTAATATCAGTATATTAAGAAGACTAGCATAATTTAAACCTAATTACCAACTTACCTTTACATGACAGGCATGTAAGTTATTCTCGATTAATCAATAGACACGCAACTTCATAGTAAACCTATCAGAAAAACACCGATATTCCAAGGCCCCGCCGTATTCCATAAAACTCCAATATTGTACAGTAAATGACATTTTAATCGTGGTAATAATGTTGACTATTCATCAATCATAACGCGTTAAGTCAGAAAAGGATTTACGTTAAGTGTTTGCCATAAAGTGAGTGAAATCACAATGTTGCTAGGCGATTTTATAGACAAATTATCTAATCGTTACATTAATAAGAGGTTTCTATCATTTCGATTTTTTCGGTATGGTTTTAACAGTTAAAAAATGACCTCAATTAATTATACCTTTTTTCTTTCCTCGTACTATTTCGCAATAGTTCTTGTATCTGACGGATATTATCCTTAGGTAGATTCTTAATTTATTTATTTTTATTTATTGATTAATTTATTTGCCTTTAAGTATATACAGGGTTGCGATCCGAACTGCGATCCCCAACCCGCAACCCTCAGCGTGGGGATTATGGGCATTACCCCCTATGATAGCACAACGTGGCGCTCTTTAGGGGAGGGCTATGTCCAGCTGTGGACTAGTATAGCCTGACGACGATATAAAAAGTTACAAATTAAGCCTAAAAGAACTGGAAATACAAGAAGGAGATTCCTTGAGTTAGTGGCCTACTAAGTTAAACCCGTAATCAATAGGTGCAACCCCGGTCCTCTCGCTAGGATACCCTGTGTGGAGGAAACCATTTATTCTTTGCCGGTTTCATCACCATTTGACTATACGACTATTCAAGTAAAGTCTCTTCTTTATATACATATACATACATAACCCCACGCCTCTGCCCTAGCGGGGTAGGCAGAGACCAGGGACTGCCACTTGCCACGATCCTGACAGATCACCTTCGCTTCATCAACGTTCATAAGTAGTTGCATGCACGCAACCGGTTCCGGGTACTTTTTATTTTCCCTTTTGCTAATAGTCCGCTATTTGGTCTTTTTTATATGTAGTCTCCATAATATGGGTGTCCCACTGCAGGGCGAACCCTCCCTCTCAGACCAATCGATATCAACCCTTGTATGTCCCCACTGTTGGGGCACGGGTCTCTCCCTGCATCGCAGGAAGGTTAGGCTGTACTCCACCACGGAGGCCAAATCCGGGTTGGTGGAGGGTTGTAAGACAGTGGCGGGTCTTACTGTCAGCAGTTATCAAGCCGCCCATTGAGGCCTCTGACATGGCTTAACGACTGCCATTACATGACAGCTGGCACCAACGGCTTAACGTGCCTTGCGAAGCACGGAAGCGCTCGGAAAAATGCCACTAGCGGTAGTCACAGGACGGTCACCCATCCTGCACCTTACCGCGCCTGTTGTTGGTTAACTCAAGTGATTGATTCCAATCACTCGGTTCGACTAGGCCACGAGCGCTTCCAAGCTTCTGCTGCGGCCGGGCCGAACTTCAGCCGAGCTTTTTGGATAATTAATATTTTCGGTTATTTGCCATCTGTGACCACTCCAGCAAGAAATTGTCGAGATCATAGCGCCATCGTCTTCTCGGCCGCCCCCGCTTGCTATGACCGCCGCGCGGTACCCACTAGGTGGCAAGTCTCGCCCACCTATTCGGGTGCATGCGGCTTATTTGTGGTCGGCCCAGTTCCACTTCAGCTTGCTGTCTGAACACCCACATCAATAAATAATGAATGCCCCCCCCTGTGCTAATTCCATATCTAAAACATGAGCTTAAACGTGTATTAAGGCCGAGTTTACGACAGTCCGTCTATAGTGGTCTCGCCGGTGCGCAGCAGAGTTAACACCGTCATAAAACCCTTTGCGACGCCGTCACGATGACTTCATAGGTGACAGGTGACAGGTGCTGAATGTCATACCAAAATTTATGGATATCTCGAACTTTAACAGCACTTTTAGATGGCTGATAAAATTTTGGTGAAAGTGGTTTGTGAACCTGTGAGCTGTGATCAAATGCGTTTGTTTTGTAAAGGTCTACATACCTTCAGTTAGCAAAGAAGTTTTTGAGGTCCTTTAGGTAAATAGATAGAGTACACTTTATTGTACAACCAGAAAAAAGAATACAACCATGATTTCATAAAAGTAAGTAATGTTATACAATTGGCGAGCTCATCGCTAAGAGCGATCTCTTCCAGACAACCAATTATTCCACAAAATGTTTATAAATTAGGTTCATAAATAAAATAACTACACTGATTTCTATTCTAGTGCTAGCACCAAAGTCAACCTTTACCAGTATTTTAATCGTTAGCAGTAGTTGACAGTCATGAATGACGAAGTTACGTTTGACCAAATGTCACGTTCGATTTGACATGCGAAATATTAAGCTTCAGAGAGCATTTTTGTCTTAAAGTAAGGCGCTCATGGCCTAGCGGAACCGAGTGATTGGAATCAATCACTTGGGTTAAGCAACGACAGGCGCGGTCAGGTACTGGATGGGTTCCGAGCGCTTTCGTGCTTCGCAAGACACGTTAAGCCGTTGGTGCCGGCTGGCATGTAATGGCAGTCATTAAGCCATGTCAGACGCCTTCTGGGCGGCTTGATAACTTCTGACAGTAAGGCCTGCCACTGTCTTACAATCCTCCACCAACCCGGACTTGGCCCCCATGGTGGAGTATGGCCTAACCTTCCTACTATTCAGAAAGAGACCCGTGCCCCAACAGTGGGGACTTATAAAGGGTTGATATCGATATCGAAGGCGTCCCCCCAACCCTCTCCCAGCTAAACGGGTGATTACAGAAAATTAAAAAAACTCAGTAGTAGCACACATGAATAACTTAAAAACAAAGCTATGACGCCAAAGTAGGCTTTAAAAGTTAACGAGCAATAGGCGAACAACTTTAAATAAAAGAAAAACTTATTACAAATTCTGTTGAGAATTACATTGATGAAGTTGTTAGTTCTGTAAAGGGTAGATAGATAGATAGAATATTCTTTATTGCATGTACACCAGGGATTACATAAGAGACTTATAAAATAACAGTACAGTACAAGTGGCGGCTTTATAACTAAAAGTAATTTCTTCCAGACAACCATTAAGGGTAATAAAACTCCTTCTTCTACGGAACCCTACACTGCGCGTGGCCCGACGCGCACAAAATGTTTTAGTTCAAACCCCGGCTGGGGACAAAAAAAAACCCCCAGGTCTTGGATCTTTACATGTTTCTGATGTCGTTGTTTCTGATTCCCCCGACACAGGGTATGTATGTAAATGTTATGTTATGCTAGTTTTATTACATAGCACACTATAAAGCGATATAATATAAAATACTGACACCTATTATTAATTGTAATTCAAAGAAATGGGAACCAATTACGCGCAGAAACACGCCTCACCAATGACCAGCTAACCCACACGCGTAACAATCTAATTGAACATTAATCGAAACCTTGCTGCTGATTTAATAAAACATAGGCTTCTCGGTAGGGCTTTGATTGATTCCTAGATGACAGATTACGGTCGTAGCTTGCTTTATAAATAGGTAGAAATACTGGTAAAAACAGGTTCGGAAACCTTAATTGGTGCACACGGCACGAGCGCGACCGCGACGGTGAAAAAAATCAAGGACAAAGTCTGCAGCTGTACGACTACATTTAACTTTAAGTTGATGAGCTTCTAACACTGGAATGGACTGTATTAATGAGGAAACAAATGGAAAACGAGTAAAACGAATTATAATTGACAACATTTAAATTTTTTAGCATAGGTACGTATTTTACTATCTTAAAGGAAACTAGATACGAAATAAAATGGCCCATATTTTTATTTTCGGGAATTCGATGATTTTCATTCATTATTTTCTGTTTGAGTTTCGTCTTAGTCTAAATGGACGTAACTGCCAAATGACGTCACACATACGGCTTAATAATACTAACACCCTTGCCGCCTTTTTAAAAACCATTGGAATTAAGGAAAGGAAAATTAATTTCTCCGACATGACATTTGAATGAAATTGAAAATGACATCTGTCATATAATTTTTCATATTAGGCAACGGCACCTTCTCATTCATCACACAATTAACGGAAAATAAAAAAAAACAGTTTTCTTTTAATTTTTTTTATATTAATTATTAATTAATAGCTTAAATAGAATACAATGGTTTATTATCGTCATTACATAAGTTTTACATAGTTATATATTAAACGGGTCAAATCGCGATCATTTATTAGGTACAACGTAATTACCTTATTTCCCGACGTTCCCTACCCGAGAACGTCGGGATGTATGAGTATCGCGAATTATTAAGAAATACTAATACATAAGTTTCTACAAATCTAGTTCCGTTCTGCTATGACATTGAAAAAAACTGTTAAAAATACAATAATAATCCATCACCACACATCCAATGGCGCCATTCAAGAAAAAAATAAAAGACATTTCATGGTTTCGGTGCGCAAATATTAGACTAGAATAATGTACATTTACAATCTTAGAATCAAGGTGTGTTAAATAAGTGATTCTCTGGTCGAGTTGTCACGTTTTCGTATTTATCAAAACCGACCTATGTCTTTAAGGCGTCCGATGTATCAAAACAGTTACAAAAACCGACAGTTTACGGTTTTTTACACTTTTATACCAAGAGAATTAGCCCCCACGTTCTAATACATTGTTCAAATGCGCCTTGGAAAGACTGCAAATGCTCCACAATCTGATGTCGTTGCACCTTATCATTTGTGCCGAGCTCAATTTGCAAGTGCCCACCGATATTCCCAACGATAGTGGTAATTGGGAAGCGGGCGAGCTCCTGCCGTAAGGGCGCCGGTAGAAGTAGCGTGCTAATAGTCGCTGTTATAAATGTTATCGATGTTAAACATGTTAGTATTTTAGAAAAAAGTACCTAAACCAAGAAAAGGCTTAGATGTATCACCAGCTGTCAAGGGATAAAAAATATAAAGGTCGTTCACCATAAAGTTTTTAGTAACTTCTGATTTAATGAAACTATTTATGTCTACTACACTTGTATTATTTTATGTATTCTAATGCCAAGCAGGTATCTCAGCGGTATGAAAAAAGTTGTCAATGAAATGAGTGTACGGTCCACTTAGCACGGTAGCAGGATTCTAGAAGGGTAGGCTACGTTCGAAATAATAATACAAAATTTGGGTTTTAAACCTTACTAAAGTTTAGCTCGGCATTCTTTTGGAAACATATATTGGGTTGTTCCCCTGATCACTGGTTTAGTCTCCCAGTGTTATGCTCCTATGGGATAGTGTCAATTCAATTAGTTGCAACTGTTAGCGTTTAACAACTGCGTCCAACCGCCCAGCGTGTAGGCAGCCTACGGCGCATAACGTCCCGCTTATCAGCCGCTACGTGACTCGGCCCATTGTAACGGGACACTGGGACATGAGCGGGCGCGGCGCTTTGAAAACGCCCAATTTGGAGTTAGAACTCTTTTGAAGTTTTGACTTACCACTCTTTTGGAGAACATTATTGAAAACTGAAAGCTGATCGGGCTTGTATAAAACGTAGCAAATGGTCGTATTGTAAATTTCACCTAGTATATTTGTTTTTGACTTAGCACGTTATGTGCTCTTGTAAATATTGTTTAATGAACTTCGGCAGTTGAAAGCATCAATGACGACATTTAGTTTGAGCGTTTGCTAACCGTCTTGCTAAACTACGGCCAATTTATATATCTGTGTCACGATATAGATAAAGATGTTTACGACGGCATAATAAGTCACAATAATAAGTAGAACAGAAATGTGGACTAAATGAAAGGCAAATTTTTAAACGTCAAAAATCATGCGCGTTTCTTCTATTACATAAATGCCGTATTTTTCTTTAACAATCCGACCTATGAATCATTTGAACCATTAAATAAACTCTGTAAACTGTCACGTGAACTATATTCTAGTCTTTCCCGTGACTTTGCTTGTGTTATTAAGAAAAATCTTATTTTGTAGTCTAACAAAAAAATAATCTTATAGCAAGCATCACGATAACGCATAAACATGGACTATTTAACGTTAGGATAACATCACAACAAATTGATCGTTGCTTTAATTTCTTTGGTTTTGAGTCGAATATTGGTGATATAAGAATAGAGGTGTAAAATATTGGTTCAATAAACAACATCAACAAACAAACAACTTTTCACTTATATAATAGAGTTGGAAGCTAAGCAGCGAGCCAAGAGTGGCTAAGATACACTGGTCATCTATCTGTCAACTAGTATGGCTTGAAATCGGAGGTCTTTTAAGAGTGCCGTAGTGTAGAGTCACAGAATAAAATTCACCAAAACAACAACTCCTGGCTTAAGTAATGGACCGAATGCACTTGAGCCCACTTATCCGCTACCCCGTATTCATTATATTTTACAATTTTATAGGCTCATTAGACAGCATTTAGATAATGTAAGAAAAAAATTACTTATGCGTCAAGTTTTCTCGCATGCGTGAGACATTTGAATCGTCAAAATATTTTATGGTAAAAATAAAATAAAATTCAATTGAATTTATTTCGTTATCGTTATCAACCCTTGTATGTCTCCACTGCTGGGGCACGGGTCTCTTCCTGCATCGCAGGAAGGTTAGGCCATACTCCACCACGGGGGCCAAGTCCGGGTTGGTGGAGGATTGTAAGACAGTGGCGGGCCTTACTGTCAGAAGTTATCAAGCCGCCCATAAGGCCTCCGACATGGCTTAACGACTACCGTTACATGACATGAATTTATTTCAACGTCAAGAATTAACGTTCTATTTGCTGAATGTCAGTGTAAAATGAAAGTGATTGTGAAAGCTGCCTTCAGACTGTAGTGTAGTGGCGGGGAAAAAACTCCACTCAGACTATCTGAGAAAGTGGCATAAAACAACGTTTTTTTTGCAACTGAGATTTTCCATAAGAAGCCTAGAAACAATGTACAATAGGGCTAAAATAATACACTATTCTATTTCTAGCGCTCTTATAAGCTTCGAAGAAGTAAAATATTTTTAAGACTAAAATCCTACTAAAACAGAGCCGACCTTCTTGCAGCATAATTCTTTTATGGTCGTAGTAGGACTGTAGACGTAGTCACCATATACCATGTTTTATGTGCCACTTACCAGGTTTTAATGGTACTCTATCATAAAGTAGCCCGTTTACTGCTTCGCCCGTTTCGCGGGAGTCGTTTCGTTTTGCATATTTATATATTTAAAAGAAAGATAAGCAAAATAGGTTTTTGGAAGAAATATGTCATTTTAACGATATGTCTTTTTGAGCAAGCTCGATTCTCTTTGTAGTATCTGATGGAAAGCGATCAAAAAAAATCTTAATTCCTTTCGGATTAGCGCGTTTTTACCAAATTCACAAAACGTTTGGACAAAATGTAGAATAAAATATTGGGCAGTTGTCTGGATTATAAGGTGTTGATTTTATAACATTGGTGATAGTGATAAGGAATTTGAATTTAGAACATTTTTGCTGTCGTCGTTATCTAACCTTTTTATTTGGCCTTTTTTGCTTCGATTTCAATTTGTAGTCATAATATGGGGTTAAAGAAAACCAGCCGTAATACTGGCTGGTTTTCTTTTCTTTAAAAAAAGTCAAATCTTCACATTTTTTTCTGTTTTGTAAATATGTTAAACAATTAAAAGCCGGCGTTTTTAATTAAACAATTAAAAACAGACGCTAATGTTAATTCTACATGAAAGCCGATTTGTCTCAACACCAATTCATGCTTTGTAATATAGTTATTACATAAACCACCTCACACCTCTCTAAATGAGCGTTGAACACGCGATCTCTATCTATTTCATTGACAATATTTATAACTTTAATTCGAATGGTTTGAAACTTTAAGCAAGTATTTTTTAAGCCAGCGCTCGTCTTTTATACTCTAATTATTATCCTATTTCTATCTCTGTTTTTCTTACTCTCTCTTTCTCACTATGAAAATACACTTTGCTAGCACTATGTAATGTTTAAAAGTAATTCAGAAGAACGTTACCTTTACCGCTATATTCGCAACAAACTGCTATTGTAGTGTTAAATTTAAGATAAAATACCGCCTTAATCGATCGTAAATTAGTCTGGCCAAGACGCCCCTCGGTGCCAAAACTGTGTAAGCGATTTGTTAAATAAATTAGCCAAAAGTATAATCATTCTTTCCATAATTTATTGTGATCTCCGTCTACAAACAATATATTTAATGTTGAAATTCCTTTTGACGGCCTCGGTGGCGCAGCGGTTTGGCACGCTGACTGTAAAAGCGAAGGTCTCGGGTTCGTTAAAGCCGGACCAAACTAGGAAACGAACTTTTCTAGTTTGTCTCGGGTCCTGGATGTTATCTATGTATTTATTGTATTAAATCTATCGTCGTGTTAGCACCTATAACACAAGTCATTTAGTTGGACTTAGAATAGGGCTAACGAGATCTGTGTAATATGTCCATGAATATTTATTAATATTATTATCTTTATACCTGCTTAGAATTATCTATTCAAACATTTAGGGGTTTCTACCTTAAAACTGGACCAAAATGAAACTTTACTCTGACGTGGCTTTATATCGTTCCTAGCTAGTCGAAACTCTTGCCCGTGAATCGAACTCGCTCTTGGCATGTCATATAGATTTTACACACTTATTTTCATTTCTCAGTAATATATTCATGACCGTCATTTGACTGTCCGTTGGCTCATTAGTATAGGCCATTTTCTATTTTATCGAGCGACTTCCATTAAAATCGATAATTTCGAATGCGACTCATCGATAATCGATAAAATACGGCCGCGATAACGACGGGGGAGCAGCACTAAACAAACGGAATAAAATCGCAATTTGATTGCATTAAATTATTTTTGAGTTGCCACTCCTATTTTTGTTACGTAGCTAAGGAAGTACGTTAGGACAATAAAATAATAATGATAATCCGAATATCTTTACAACAACTAACTCAAAAACTCGATTCGATTGAGTCGTGAGTCAGATGTTCATGGTGACGATCATGATGATGATACTTGCTAAATTGTAGAACTCAAGAATACGATTCGAAGATTGCAGAAATGCAAACGCATCAATCTGTTACTCTGAATTTGAAGTGTAAACTCCTTTAGGCTCGCTTAGAGCTTTTTCTGAACAACTAACGAAACTTCGCCGTCACATTCGGGTCAGTGACGCTGAGATAATATACTCTGCTCCAGTCATATTCTAGATCTGTGTAAAGTTATTGCTTCTTTCATCTGATCTTATACCAGAGAACCAGCGTTTAAAATGCGTTTTGTGTTCTTCTTCACTGGCCAGTGCTAACGCGTACACCCATTTTTTTCTTAATTTTTGCGTTCACCACGCCCAAATGGTTCGCCAGCCATCCACCTTTACCGCTGCCATTCAAATTCGACCTCTCTGCCCCGCAGGATGCAAATCATTTTTCAAGCGCTCAGTCCGGCGCAACCTCACGTACTCCTGCCGGGGCAACCGCAGCTGTCCCATCGATCAGCACCACAGGAACCAGTGCCAGTACTGCCGGCTGAGGAAATGCCTCAAGATGGGCATGAGGCGAGAAGGTGAGTCCTGGACGGTGCACGGAGAGGGTTGGGCTTTGAGCTGATGATGTTAACTGATGAGTTTTCAAGGTCAGGGTTGAGGCGATTAAGCAGCTGTGACAATTTGGCAACTTTTAATTGGTAATACTAATGAGTTACATATTAGAGGAGCTATCACACTCAGTTTCTCGACTTTCTAAAATCTCATAATCTACTGTCAACAGCAATGAACAGTTTTTTTTATAGCTGTTAACAGTATGTTAACAGATTAGTAACTCAGAAACAGAGGTTAGTCTAGCAAGCGATTGCCGTGACGGTACATATTTAACGTCTTGAATGGAAAAAGCTACCCAGTATCCTAAAATACTGCTACAGTAAATTTTGCAAAATCTCAATTTTGCGTCTTCTTTAGTAAATAGTTTTACTTCATTGGCCAAAACTGTCAATTTGTAGTATTAGCATAGATCCCTTCCATAATTGGGTATCTTGTGCTAAATTGTTAATTTGAAACCTTAATATAGATCAAGATGGCGAAAATAGAAAGGTTCCTTGGTAATGATTCAAATTCACAGCTTTCATTCGGAAGAAAATATCAGAGATTTGTTTACGATTGTCTACAGCCGAAGAATAGTAAGGAACTCTTACATAAATTAATATTATTCCAAATATAGAATTTTGTTATTTATTGTGACTAAAAGTTTTTCTATATATATATATATATAGATATTTCACTACTTACTCTATTATTATAAAAACGGAACTAAACCTAAAACCTACATTCTAATTTAAATAAAATTTGAGCCAGATCGCTGTCGGGCGACAGTGTACCAACAAGGCTGGCGGCATGTTATGTTGCCAAATTGTAACAGCAGCTTACAACACAACCCATCAGCTCGAATCCATACTAATTGAGAATGTGATCCATGTTTGCCTATTGAGTGATATTGTTACGATACTATTTGTAAATGTTGCTGTGGAATATTGAATGACAATGTGGAACTGTCTTAAATAATATCCTTCGATAGTTGCAAAAATGGATAAGTTTCTCTTTGTACAGACGTTAAAAAGGTATTTTGATGGGAACAATAAATTGGTGTTGGAATCTAACCTTGTGTTTCAAAAATCAATTAACAAAACTACTAAGAGGTTCATCTGTGAAATCTGTTTAGCACTAAAATGAATGGGGAGTCATGCCTATGTTAAGACATTTGAGTGTTGTCACTGATATTATGTTTTTGTTCACCGGTACACTCTGTTAGTCTGTAAGTATACTATGTCTAAGGCCCTTACCACAAAACCAAGACACTGCTGTCATTTTTCATTTAGCAAGCAAAACAAAACTTCACACGCGATTCCTAGAAAAGCTTCTATTTCCCATAGCACATCTATTTTCTTTAAATAAACAGCTTTTTGCTAAAGTGAAGAAAGACATCGTGAGAAAACCCGCAGGTAAGCTGACTCCACGTGTAGACCCTATATTTCCTAAACATGAGGTCATGCAGAAAGAACAGGAATCGAGACTAAGTCTAGTCCTTGTAAAGTAAAACAACTCACACGCAGGCAAGTCAATCAATCAATCTGGCTTTTTTCTTTTCTTTTAGTAAAAACAACACTGTCTAGTTTTGTGGTAACCGGGAGTACTTAGTTTACTTCTAATCTCCTTCCAAAAAACTTTAAATAGAGAAATAACCATAACGACCGGAAAGAAAAGACATTCGAATCAACGAAATTAGCACGAGAGGATGTTGCAAAATCTGTTTAACTGTTTTTAAGCAAATTAATATTTTTTCTAATCGACGTCGCATTAACAAATTAATTAAGAGAAGATGGATCCACATTCTCTGCATAAAAAGCAGGCGCATAACTCTAGGATTATCGTCGGACGCAAACTTGATCATGTCATAGACAGCTGATCCTACAAAAGATCGCGACCAGTTTTCTAATTAGTTTATTTATGGTATAGGTTTTTTACAAATTTGTATTTGTGTACTAGATTACTCAATTAAAAAAATAGAACAGTTAATTGCTAGCACAACACTACCGTCAATGTAATTCCATTTCAGCCCAGATTTTTCGTTCCTATATACACTCGCGGTCTGAAAATGTTTACCACCTTAAGGTTGATAATTGCATGCACAAATCTATGCCACATGGTCGATGATATTATGTGATTTGATTAGGCATAGAGCATAGAAGAAGCAATAGAGATTCACCTAAGCGAGGTTGCCATGTTTTACAATCAATTTCTATTATTTAAATCCTAGTAGTTTTGATAAATGTCATTGTAAAAAATTGAATTATGTCAACTTTTAAATAAAGAAAAGAGTTTCATCATCAAAACGTCATGAATACTCTTTTTGTTAGAATCGATGCTACAACTATTTAAAAGTAGTACGTACCTAGATATAGCATTTTAGACTTTACTGCACACAGTGTGCTAAAGAATCAAATTTGAAAACTGATAAACATTTTTAGACCACGACCGTATATTGATCAGATACTTTCTTTAAATAACCATATATTTAAGTCCACTAATGAGCGTATACCCATCCTGTTTCACGCCAACTTTTTCTGGGTTTTATTAGTTCTTAAAAGTCTAAAGTATAAAGGGTGACAAAAATATGTAATACACACTAATTATGTAATAAAGTGTTCTCTCTCTAACTCGATATCAACCCTTGATCGAGTATATCCCCACTGCTGGGATACGGGTGCATCGCAGGATGCTTAGACCATACTCCACCACGAGGGGCAAGTACAGGTTCATGAAGGATTTTAACTCTCTAACTATCTATCTATAAATAGTGAAGTAAGAGGAAATCAAGACAATAATTACGCTCCAATCAGTCAACTAATAACAATAATAAATATTCATGGACATATTACACAGATCTCGTTAGCCCTATACTAAGTACACCTAAATGACTTGTGTTATAGGTGCTAACTCGACGATAGATTTAATACAATAAATACATAGATAACATCCAAGACCCGAGAAAAACTAGAAAAGTTCGTTTCCCAGTTTGACCCGGCCGGGGATCGAACCCGAGACCTTCGGTTTTACAGTCAGCGTGCCAAATCGCTGCGCCACCGAGGCCGTCTCGAGTATATCTTTGCAAGTTAGACCTGAGATTTCTGCACATAGCCTCTTAGTTGGGCCATTGTACATAGCAAGCGATTATGTATGTTTACACTTCAGGTTTAGGGTTTGCTCACGATGCTTTTCTTCACTGTTAGTGAGTGGTATTGCTACTATAACTTGGCAAATGTACATTACTTAAAAAATAAAGTCATTGGCACATTCTAGGAAGACGACGTTCTACCACTTCGCTACCACCGCTCTAACTCTATATCTAGGAAAATCCCTTTTATTAATCAGAAATGTGCGCTCAGCAGTCATTAAACTCGCATCCTATCCAAAACCAATTCGATCTCCTCTCTAACACCATTCATCAAGCGCACGTCCGTAAAACAATAACTGGCTGAATTAATTTCTTCGTAATAATAGCCTATTACGACTCATAACTTCATAACGAACCAAGCTCGTCAGCGCATTGTAAAGTTGCCTATTCGCGGGTGACTTATTATTTACCGTGAATATAGCTCAGAGGCTTTTATTACTAATTTATTAGAGGTTTGAAATATGGTGTTTTGTTTTAAAAATCTCAGATACTTGCGCTATTGGACTTTTGTTCGACCAATGCCTATTTTCTAAAACGTAGATGTGTCAGTATATTTCTTCCATTTTTGGATAAGCACTAACAGTCAGCCGTAGTCAGCTATAGCTATGCACATACAACAAAAGTGGCATAGTTCCAAAGCTGATGTCGTTTCCAAACGTTTGCGTATGGCGGTTCCAGTTCCAGTTCGGGTGAAGGAGAATGAGATACTAAGAGCCTCCGAATACTAAGCCCTTGTGGTGGGCCCCAGCCCACGGCAAGCGAAACCACTAAACGCAGCCATCGGCTGGGCAGTTACCAAGTGGTACTCAGTGGAATACCGTCCACTTGTAGCCGCCACTGTTAGGCCACATACTTGAGGTTCTGCACCAAAACTTTTCAGAATCCTGACGTTGGCCATAATATACGAGTAGGAATTGGTACTGACAGTTAGACTAGTGGAATCGTTAAGCATTTGGTGCGAGTAATATAGGAGCCTGTCACTAAATTATTGACCTCCGTAATATTTTATTACTACTACGTTTCTTTCGAAACCTTCGATCAATCAGCTCGTACTTCAATCAACCCGTAGTCGTCTACTGCTGGACGTACGTACGTCTCTTCCTTCTATCTTCGGCCATCTTTATCCAGCCACTGCCAACAATGTGCTTCGGATCGTATGTCCAGCGAGCTGGAGGGCGTACTAAGCTACGTTTGCCAGTTTGTGGTGTCAACTCAAGAACTATTGCACTCGATCGACCATCGGATTTTAGACCTAGGTATGTGACCAGCCCCCTACCCAATTAATGTTATAGTCACCTTAGTTCTTTGGCGAATTGTCTCATTTCTAATATGATCTATCAAAGAACCTCCGGGCATTAGCTAGCATGCTGAGTGACTTTCAATCTGTGGACTAGTCTTGATATCAGTGTCGGCGAATTATCTTATTTCTAATGATCCCTCAAAGAGATCCCTCAAAGAGTCTCCGGGCATCGTAGCACGCTGCGCGACATTGAATCTGAGGACTAGTCTTCACATATATCAGCTCTGTAGGTCATAACAGTAACTGGCACTGGTTGAAGACACTTGTTGTTTATGTCACCACTTCGATAGTCTCAAGGGTTCTAATTTCCACCTTTTCAGAGTGGGCAAGGCTTGCTAGGGCAATCTATGAATAATTGACTGATTGAATAATGACAATATGAATAATTCCGACATACATCCACCGAACATAAATCTGGCACTCGCCTGGTTCTGCCGATCAGCGCGTCCCTATACGCTTCCTTAGCGTATAGGGACGCGCTAGATTTCTCGGTAATTAAATCTTTCATAATAATAATCCCGAAGTTTTTTACATAGCCGACATGAGCGCGGCTTTTTTCACCGAACCGACCGCCGAACAGCGACAAGACCTAAACTATGTTTTTTTACATAATGTGTGTGGCCAGGGCAATTTCCCATATAGCCACCCAAACGCTGGCCAGCATTACAAATGAGTTACCAAAAATATGTAAGTGGATGCATTACCGAAACACTTGAGTCTCTGAGGAACAGCTGAGGAGAAAACCTGACGCAGTTTTCTAGATCTTATATGCTCACTGCTCAGTCTGCATACGCGTTTTTAAGAGCATACGTTCGTCAGCAGTTACTTACTTGGCTTGCCCTTGGGCAGTCAACTAATGGCGGCAAAAGATTGATGAATTCCCTAATTACCAACGACAATGAATATCTTTAAGATGAGAGGCTTTTTGTCCGCGTCTGTGTATTCACTAATAGGTTATTTGATACTGAGAACACTGGAGTGAGGACTGACAATTTAATAACTGAATTTTGTAAATAATTGGGAAGAGTTGCTTGATTAGTAGAGAATTGAATATTTTGTTTTCTAATAGAAACGATGTGAAAGATTTTCTCGTACGGAGAGTGAAATACTTTTTTGGTAGTTTACAAATGTACAATTGACTGTTGATCGACCTTTACAGTTTTCTTCTTAGGTCGTCCTTGAACAACGTTGGGATACAATACATTTTCAAGCCAATGAATTCATCTCCTTTTCTCAGCCATTTAACCGACAAAGACAAGTGACGTACGTTACAAAATAAATAGAAATACTCGTTTTGTTTAATGATTTCGCTAAAGTCTCCTCCGAAATAAAAACATAGCAACTCTTATGTCACGAAAAAGACCTTGGAAGTGTTTAACAATATTTGGGTGATCTTGTCACCCGTACTTTTAGTCCAGCGGCCATGCAACCAAACATAAAGACAAGTGTGCAACATCAACAAGTATAAAAAGACTACAAGATTTTCTTGAAAATCAACCTTATATATGTTGGTCATAAAAGCTATTGGACTTACTTTGCAGCGTAAATTATCAGTGCTACTTAGTTGACGTGTTTTATGAGAAGGCTCTGTGTCTAGGGCTTTTAACTGTCTATTCAAAGTTCATACTTTGTCCTCGAGTACGTAATGTAGCTGTCATAAAACGAAAAGCTATTTAGAGAAGTCTAGAATGTATACACATTCTTAACATCCGATCATTTGATTGCAGGATCAAATAGTGCTCAACCCCAAATCAACAAGGTGACAGCCTTAGTAGGCCAACTGATTGTGGATGAACTGTATAGGAGCTGGAAAAAAGTGAAAATATTTTTTTGTTTACTGAGAAGCTCGGAAACTGCGACTTAATTAATGTAACAAGTTATACTAAGTACAAACTAGGTATAAAATGACCTAAAATGCTTGCAATGATACTTTCACTGTAGACTATATATACTGATATTTTTTGGCATCTTTTCAATTTGCTTTAACAGTATCTAGTTCTATAACATTAGGCACAGTTTGTTCTTTCAATATTGTGTGGTTGGTTACATCAGCACTTGCGTTCATTGACCCGAAACAGGTCACACTGTCTCCGATCATTGATGATAATGAAAGCTTTCTGTTTCATACACTGCGTTCGTCCGGTGCAGAGGTCGGAGAGTTCATAACGTCACGGAAAGGACGAGTGGGGTCCGACTCCGCATTACACCTGCTTTTTATTGTTGACCTTGTTTCGACTCTCATTTGTTTTCTGGAACATTGATTTTTGTTTTTGTGCCAGTAGTCTTGACTTGTTTTAATGGTCTGTCCTAATTTTGTATTTGCTCTTTGCGTTTGGATATGATTCGAGAACTCTAAAATTACTGCATTCTGGAATTCAAGTCCCTTGTTTTTTATTAGATTTCGATATAAATAAGCTAACTCTTGTATTTTGGATGGGAGGGCAAACACCAAGGTTGCCAACTATAATCTCTATAGTATTTTTTAAGATTAACACGAGCAGTAGACATAATTAAAACTGTTATTAAAAAAATTGTGAAAAGGTGCCCAAACGTCGGAAAATTGTAAAAATGTAATAAACGAGCATAAATCCGTATAAAACAGTTTTAACTATAATCTCTATTATGTGTATATAGGAATTGTATTAATTGTCAAATCCTGATATTGATTCAATTTGATTAGTCAAGAGTCTCTTGTTTACTCGTATTTCAATTATGGTTCGGGTCATCAGAACCGTCACAAAGGTCACTTCTCGACAAAAGTTAGGAACTTCCAAGTGGGTCACCCTTTTGATGCCCCACATCAAAAACAATATCTGTGTCCGCTCCTGACCCTTAACTTAACTACCCAAATTCGCAGCACCTTTACACACCGCTCATAATCACAGCACCTCACCTCAACATCCTGTTAGATAAGACCCAAAGGTCTTTCTCCGGAAAGGACACCAGTAACCCTTCACGCTCTACCCTCCGACCTAATGGTCTTAAAGACCCCATCTCTCATGTTTTGCCCAACAATCCATTTGTTTGCTGTCAACAAACAAAAGCAAGGTGATGCACACGGGTCCAGCCATAAAGAGCGTTCTTTTTTCAAATTCTCTCGCACCGTTTTAGTGAAAAAAAACCTAAGTGTGCCAGTATTATAATCGCCTTTTGGTATCAAACGCTGTAGATCTGTTGAGATTAGAAGCATAAATGTGGTCCTTTTGTTGGATTTTTTGTACGTTTTGTTCCGTAACAGTGATAGGGTTTTGTTAGAAAGTTGAAAGGCCTGTACGAACGGGTGTAAGATGCTTCTATTGTGATTGCGTTTTGTGGATTTTTTCGGTCTTTAATCTGGTGAACTTTGCTCGCTTGTAAAGGGATCGATTTAAAAGATTTTGTCGGAATATATATTAAATTCATGTTTCTTTTGCAGAAGTCTTCAAGCTACTGAATAAATCTTCACAACCCTCGCGTTTACAAACCAGCTAATTATTTTGCGTGAATAGTGACTAGAGCCCACTATTGCACAAAGTCTAATCTACAGCTTTTGCTCAGTTTCATCACCTGTAACACTAAACAAATGACACCCATAGCATTCCATAGCTCTCCCACATCTCAATATGCAAATTCCTCGATAACAAAAGCTGTTACCTACTCGGCCATTGATTAATTAACCTCATTACTAAAACCTGTTTAGTCTCTGTATGGAACTTTATTAACAGAACCTATAATGCAGCTTTACAAAAGCACCCATCATCTGTAGTGTGAACAAAACCTTAGCCAGTCTTTTGTTTAGGGCGCATCAATCATGAAGTTCATTGTTTGTAATATCTTAATAAGTTTTTGTGAGGGCGCGGCCATTTGGAAAGATTTTCGAGTATCGAGCGCTTCCGATCTTAGCTGAGGGCCTTATGGGTAGTCTTTTTAATAGATATTTTTGTGTAAGATTACGATTTTCAGTAGGAGTGTATTTTAGGTTCATACTGAAGGTGGATTTTTAATTATGCTTTGACACGAGCTCCGCCTCTGCTCACCTAGCTCTTCGAATAAGAGCGAAACCTGGTCGGAGTCTTCTAAGCAAAATTCAAGTAAGTCATTCCGGAATTTTAGTTTATGTGCAGTGGTTACGAAAGTTTTGGTTAAAACGAGTTATTTATTTAGGAATGCCAATAGGCTACACCTCAACCAATCACTAGTAACAAAGTCTATGTCTAAATTTCTGGTATAAATCGCAGTTAACGGCATCCACAAAATTTGCAGAGATATAAATAAAAAGTACACAAGCAACAACAAAGTAAATTAAGTAATAGACTCCTTTTCAACTACCAAAAAAAAATTGAAATTCTTAATTTATATTTTCACCTACTGAATCAAGTTTAAAGAAGTACGAGTATGCTTAATGTCGATGCCGTCAACTTGCATGATCATAAAAACATAGAAATTATTATCTTAAACGATAATTTATTTGTAAGTTAATGGTTTAAGTTAAATCGATACTGGAGCAATGTTTTTGGGGGTTTTTCAATAACACTATCTATAAGTACATTTTATGATTCCATAAAAATATTATGTTCTTTGAAGGAGATCCTCAGCCTTCCTTAGCTTACTATCACAGTAGGTCATATCCTACCTTTATTTTTACTCATACTCAACGTTTATAGTTCACCAAACAACCGGGCCCACATACGAACCCAATATTTACAGTAAAAACCTATCAGGTTTCCGAAACAACTATTGTTCCGCGCTGGCCCGTCTAATGTCCATATCCCACCATTACCTGCCCGAAAGGGCCACTGTCCCTTCGAAAACAGATTAGCGCTACTTTCAATTGTCCTAAAGACCCCGACCCCCGATTCTCATGCTAATATCGGGGCAAAACGTGCGAAAATATAATTAGTTGAGGCCGGAAACCTGAATCTGCATAGTTGTCTACGCTCCCAAGGGTCACAGGTATAGGACACCTTGACCGTGCCTTATGGATCGGTCAGTCTGTTGTTACGATGTTTAATTAATGTTTTGCATTCAGGCGTAACTCTTGACCGATGTCCGGTTTTCGGGGTGGAAAGGGCTGATTGATGATGTGCAGTTTTTTTTGGGGTGACTTGTGTCGTGGGAACGTCTTTCGGTTGTCTATCGTGGTGCTAGGCGTTCGAGTTTGGGTAGGTCAGGTTGCTGGGAAGCGTCGAGAAACATTTGAGAAACATTGGATGAGACTGGCAAGGGAGCGGATTGAGTGGCGAGATAAAGAAAAGGCATGTGCCCAACATTGGGTTTTGTTTATGGGCTGATTTGATACATAGACGTAGCATTGAAGAATCAAACAGAGGTTGTGTTCCTAGTATTTTTTGCGTCAAAGAGACACCAGTATTTTTAGGGGTGAAAATGTGATGATTTACAACTCTTTCCACACTTAAAGCCTTCGTGGGAATATCTCAAATTCTGGCCGACGGCGATGGTATCTTTATAGTCGGCTTGTAGATGTATAGTGGCAGTTTTCTCAGAAAATATCATTACACGCGGCCCCAGTTCCGTCGTACCGAAACATGTCACAGTTATTATGCTCACTGCGCGATATGATCTGGGGCTCTACCATGAGTCGCTAGTATGGTAGTGGACAGTAGCGTAATGGTGACCGCTCTTGTAACGCAGCGGTTACTATTACGACGCAGCGGTCAGCATTATTTTGACGCAGGGTCGTGCATCTGCCTACCATGTGAGAGGTCCGTTTAAGAACGTGGCTGGGGAGAAAAGAAACCCAGGTCTTGGATTTTTATATGTTTGTGACGTCGCTGTTTCTGGTTCGCACGACACAGGGTATCCTAACGTGGGGCCAGAAGCAATGTATATGCTTGTATGTAAATATTATGTTATGTTATATTCTGCCAGTGCGAGAATTTGGTAAGTGGATCAAAGGCGAAAATGGACAGACTCGCGCCATTCCTTTCTCATCCATTACTTGAATGCGAGATGGAGCCATTCCTGTCTAGATAAAAATCTTTCTTGAGGCACGCATACTAAGCGAACAGATCGCCAATTCATGTCTTTGACTGCTCTCAAACCTGCGCCCATCTTACGGTCTCCAGACTGGTATCCTACTATCCCAACTTTGGTCTTGTCTTTAGCATATATGAGCCTGCCCACTCCCAATTATTATAGAAAGTGTTACGTGTATCATAAATATATTTTATTTATTGACAAACTTATATATTTTAATTTATATATTTATATAATGGCTGTAACCAGTGCGTGCATGTCGTAGAGATCAGTAAAAAGAAAATGGTGATCTGCTCGTCAACGGTGTCCCCATGAGCTACTACAGACCAGTCGGTACTCAATGCATCGTCGCTGAGGCCTTCCGAATGCAAGCCACCAATATTGCATGACTTTTGCCGGCTTAGTTTTGGGAGGGCGTATTTATTAGGAGGGAAATAAAATACAATATTTTCTTATTTTTATATGAAAATTATATACCATGGAAAAAATACATAACAGGTATAATGCAATTAACAGCAACTCCATGCTCAATAATTAGTAAACTTTATTAAGTTTGGTCACGGGATAAAATCATATGGGATGACCCGCTGTCGACTATAAGTACCAAGTATGTATTTATTATTTTCGTCTCTTAATATGGCCTCCAAAACTATCCCTGATTTCGATCGAGATAGAATTCGGAACAAATCATGGTAGGCGCATGTCCATAGTAAGGCGGCCTAGAGCGCGTATTCGTGTAATACAATGCGGGAAGAATGCAGCGATTGTTGTGACGATTATGCCATTAGAATTAAACGTAAAAACGTCACTTTTTTACTACGGAGGCGCTGAAGTGGGCTGTAAAAATGTCAGACGTTAAGAACTTGTTAGCTGTAAATAAATTATTGTATACTATTTTTATTTTTAATGCACTAACCCGTGCTAAGGAACAGCGCTCTACCAATTGATAGAGCGCTGGCACGGATAGCCAGAGGTTGCGGGTTCGAATCCCGGCATGGGTGAAATTTTTAGCCTCTAAATAGGTTTTTAAAATTATTGTATGTTTACTGTTGAAGTAACTTTTGAACTGTTTCGTCTTTACTTAACAATGTTAATATTATAATGATTAAGTGCGTTTTTTGGTTTGTCCTATCATCACGCAAAAACAGTGCATCGGATGTACTACATTTATTTTTATAGATTTACGTATCATTCATAAAAAGTCAGTTCCAATAAAGCCAAGACTCAAGCTTTATGGGCTTCTACGTGTATCTCAATTTCACTTGGACAACGTCGCGGGCATATTAATCTGCATGCACCTATACAGAATGAGTTAAAGGACTCTAAGGAGTTGGAGAGATTAAAATAAAAGTCAAACATTTTTGGCAATCTTAAGACCGTTCATTATTTTGGCATCCCTCTCGCTCGCACCTTCCCACATTTTTTTGTGTAGCCTATAAACGCCCACTGCAGCCCACAGGCCTTCTTTCAGAGACATAGGGCAGGCTTAATCACCACTCGTGCCCGCCGCGGATTGGCCGTTTCAAGCGCCGAGGCATTTGAACACCTGAGACGCTCAGGTTTTCTCACGATGTTTTCCTTCACCTTTGGCGAGTGGTATTGCTACTGTAACTTCACAAATATACATAACATAAGAAAACAAAGTCATTGGTACATGCAAGCTCTAGGAATCGAACCTGGGTATTTCGCTTCAAACTTCGTTGTTCTACCCACTAAGCTACCGCTGCGAGTAATAATAATTATAAATTAAATGGTAGCTAAAAACAAAAATGAAATGAATATTTAATATACCACACCTGGTGATTCAGATATTAGTTGGTAACTAATTAGTCAGTAGTTTATTTATTTCCTAACAGAGGTATCTAAACACTAAATATATACAATTTGAGTAATCAGGACTTATTCCTACGGCTGAGTCAAGAGCGTTCATATTATACTTGACGCTTAATTGATGGTTTTGTCCTCTTCCCATTAGTATTAGGTAACGTTTTAATAGGCATCCTAAGACGCAAAATTAAGATATGTATGAAGCAAAAATGTTATTTTCTCGTCATCTATCAAAAAAATATCTTTTAACAATCAGTACCTAGAAAGTGTCAGTGTGCGTGCGATATAAATTTTAAAATAAAAACAAGCTTGTATATTATAGATCTATGATAATCTACAACTTTCCAAATGCTATGAAACAAATTGAAAAAGATGTGTAGGTATAGTTTTCAAAAAGAAACTACTGATTCAAAAATGCTATTAGTATACAAGATTTCCTGGGACATACTTAAACTCCATGTTTCGTTATCTCGTGGCGCTTTTTATAAAAAATATTATTAATGTAAAAGTAAGCCGATGAGTAAATTAACCATAAATTTTATGCAGCATGTTGCTATGCCCTACAGGGCACATATTTTTTTCCTCTCTATTAATGATACATACATATAACTACACTGACCAGCAAAACTAAGTAATCTAGTTTTATCCTAAACTACCCAAAAAAATTGAGTTTTTTTTCAACCATGTCTCCTCGAGTTCTTTTTATGTCGAAAGTAAATATACTTTGGTACACTTCCAAAGTTATTGCAATTTTAAAAGTGTGATATTTAGTTTTGCAGGCCAGTGTAGGTTTCTCAACACCTTGTAAAGCTATGGTTGCTATGCTGAGTCGGAGCCCATTCACATTTGCCACACCTACGTTGATCACTCTCAGTCCAGTATAGCCTAGGAACACTACAGTAGCGTGTATGCCTATCTTCTGTGTGTTTTTGCTTTTATGTATGCTACTTTTTTGTTATATGCTTTGTTCGTGTTGTGACTTGTATTTAGTTTTGTACTACTTTGCTTTGTATACGTGTGTGTGACTTATGTCTTATGAAAAGGATCAAAAAGACGCCAGATATTGAATCGCGTTCTAGCATTATTTTGGAAAGGATTAAAAATGAAAAAGACGTTACTTTCTCACGCTGACCCGATCGGTGTTTGCCAAACTGGAATAGGGCAAACAAAACGCCGCTTACGGTCAGTTGACCAACAATGACCGCACCTGGTTCCTTGGGGCAAATTGACACCTCCGTCAAAACGCAACGCTGAAGATTATGACGGCCCCCTTTGTTGAAAAACAGAGGACTCCTATGCCATTTTAGCGCGCTCATTCCGCTTTCGTTAACATACTTTTAAACGGTTAATAGGCGGTTTTATTCGGATAGTATTAGGGGCGTGAGGAGTATAAAGTTTTCGAAGCAAATATTGCGTAAATGGTGACCCCTGTGAGAATGTCTGGATGATATTTTTGACAGGTTTTGTGGGCTAAGCGTTTTAGCTGACAAAGGCCAGCATTGTACGCTTTTGCCGTTAGAGGTGAAGACAGTATAGGTGACGTCTGCATTGTAGTTTTGATTATAATTTTATGTTAGAGCGAAACCCACAAAATAATTTTGAACCTACTGAAGAAATTTGCGTCTGTTGATCTGCATCTTTCGTGTTTGGAACCAAAAAAAGTTATAGTCTTATTATGACTACTATACAATTACTATTATACTTTAAGTAGTATTGTAAGAAAGCTGTGTATACGTATTAAAAGTTACATTGTATATTTTTTGTCAATAAATTACTTTATTGCACACGAAAAACACAGTAAAGGAAATAACAGATAAGAAAGAAAATTCTTGCACAAAGAGCGAGATTACCTCTGTGAGAGATTTCTTATAAGATTCGTAATGCCTCTCTCAGAAGCTCTTTAAGTAAAACGCAAATCAGCAACAATCAGCGAGTCCCTTACGTCGATTGGCAAATCCTTTCACCACCATGGCTTGCAATGAACACGCTAAGAAGAAAAGTTGAATGAGCAGCTTAAGTTTTTTTATATTATTTATAAAAAGTTCTAACTAAAACGATAAAAAATGCATTCACACAATTGATTATTATGTGATAACATAAAAAATACCTATTTTGCTGCAACTACTACTCTATAAGACAATCAATTCTTTATAATCTGTGTTATTTGTTGTGTTCAAATTATTTCTCGATAAGCAGCTAGTTTTTAGGAACACCAAGATTATTTACGCATAGATCCTAGATTGCGAGTAACCGCAAAGTTCCTTTGAGAGGTAAACACCAGCAGCAACGTCTATGTGTCACCATTTAATGTGTGCTGTAATATTAACTTATCGGACAGTCAAAAGTTACTTTACGTTGTGGAGGGTTTCTTCTTCTTCTTCAGGCTATATTAGTCCACTGCTGGACATAGCCATCCCCTTATGAGCGCCATACCGCAAGGTTGTGTTATCATCCTGCTGTGTGGTGTGGGCCTAGAAAATAGCACCAACCCAAATTCTTCCCGCGGGTGTCGTAAAGAGGCAACTAAGTGACACAAACCGTGAGGTGGGCAGCAGCGCCCCCTGCAGTACAATCCCACCAAACTCGCCAATCAACCCAACCCGCATGCCCAGCGTGGGGATTATGGGTGGAGGGTTTACATCGGAAATAAAGTTGGTATTTCGTTTTGTTAATCGTACATGACACGAGACATAACCTCACTCCTGTATCCCAGAGGGGTAGGCAGAGACCAGGGACTGCCACTTGTCACGACCCTGACATCTCACCTTCGCTTTATCAACGTTAAGTTGTTGCATGCACGCATGCCGGTTCCGGGTACTTTTTATCTTCCCCTTTAGAAGATATCCCCAATTTGATCGACGGTTAATCATAGTTTTGTAAAATCCTATTTCAAACGAGCTGAAAGGGCAGTTTAAGAGTGCTTTAGTGGTATGATTTTTTATAAATAAGACGGCAAGTGTAAGTGTTAAATCCATTCCGTGTCTGCGTCAGATGAAAAAAGAAGCTGGAGAACTGGCGTGAGATATAGGGATCGATCAATCACCTGATGATTTATATTCCTCGGCCGGACCGCTGTGATGTATCACTGGCCAAGAGAGAAGACCTCGATAATTAACTTTTTAATTTTCACGGCGAAACGTCCGAGGAGGGTCGGGATGATGGAAATGTCATCGGTGACAGGTCTTGAGATAAGAATAAGATAAGATCCGAATATGCTCTAAGCCAAGTTTTCACGGTCTTAGTGCGCTCCGTCCGAGGGCGCCATCAGACCAAACTAAACCAATCAGAAGCTCTTACTCATCAGAGTAAGAGCTTCTGATTGGACGGTTTTTCGTGACAACACCGAAATAGCCAATCAGAAGCATTAGTTCACTCGGATGGCGCACTCGGACCGAGCGCACTAAGACCGTGAAAACTCGGCTTCACTGTACACTAAAAATAAGGGAAAATTGTGTACCTAATTACAGTACAATTGGCGGCCTTATTGCTTGGAGCAATTTCTTCCAGACAACCGACGATGGAGAATCCCTTAAGGAAAAGTGAAACGGGTGGCTGGGACGTATATATGTTGATATGATTCGAATATACTTACATAAAACATTACTTATTATACGTATAAATTACATCAGTTACAATTAACTTCTGTATTAACTTCTTCTATTATGGGCAATACCCCTATGATAGCACAACGTGGCGCTCTTTAGGGGAGGGCTATGTCCAGCAGTAGCCTGACGACGACGACGACAATTAACTTCTACAAGAGGATAAAAAGAAAGACATACCTACATTAAGGAAAACAAGAACAAAATCAAATAATAAATAACTACAGTGATATATACAAATCCTGAACCTTGTTTTTAAGATAACTAGGAAAGAGGAGCGCCTTATTGAAACCGGCAGATCGTTCAACAGCCGGACGGCCCTAACAGCAAATGAGTTGCTTAAAAACCTTGTCGAATGACGAGATTTCTTTGAGATTTTTTACTAATCTAGTAAACGCGGAAGTTTTAATGAAAATTGGCAAGCAGGCTATGTGTCGATGACATTAAGAAGGCGGCAGAAAGAAAATGGATGAGGTTAGCAGAGGAGGGACGAGGTTGCGTGTCGGTGAGGAGACCTATGCCCAACCGTGGGCATGTTTCATGGGCTGTATAGATAAAAATCGAAGCGCTCGTGGCCTAGTCAAACCCAGTGATTGGAATCAATCACTAGCGTTAAGCAACAACAGGCGCGTTCAGGTGCGGGATGGGTAACCGTCCCATGCCTACCGCTAGTGGCGTGAGCGCTTCATGCTTCGCAAGGCATGTTTAGCCGTTGGTGCCGGCTGTCATGTAATGGCAGTCGTTAAGCCATGTCAGAGGCCATAAGGGCGGCTTGATGACTTCGTCTTACAATCCTCCAGCAACCCGGACTTGGCCCCCATGGTGGAGTGCGGCCTAACCTTCCTGCGATGCAGGAAGAGACCCGTGCCCACGCAGTGGGGACATACAAGGGTTGATATCGATAGTTAAAAATAGATAAACTATACCTACGATCAAAACATGGCCAACTCTGTTTTGTTCCTGTACCAGACCGCAGACCAACTGCGAATATTTATAGAGCCCAAAATACCTACAGACGAGAAATAATCCCCAAGGTGAGTCATTGATGAAAGTGCGTAATTTAGTTTCAACAACAAAATTCTTTTCATTCTTCCAAAGCAGCTACTTTACAATTTTTATTTAGGTATAATAACCAGTTGGTTACATCTCACAAGTATCAAACTTGGAATTTCCACCAGAAACTCAGTTTCTAATGGCGTTTTAACAAAAGATATTTTATAGTGTGTATCTACTTCGGACATTTTTGCATAATTTAAAGTATCGGAATGACGCGACACACGGCATATTATGGTAAATCAACGCATTTGATTTTTAATAAGTTGTAATTAGGTGCTGAGTCAACTCCGACTACCTACTTGTTAATTCTTCGTCTGCTTTGAATTCATCGTCTAATTTGTTATTTTCTACTCAATCATTTCAAAAAGCCGCTGAAAAAGGTGTCTCTAAGTTTTCGACTAAGTTATCGGTAATAAACCCATTTACATTGGCTGGCTTGCATCAACACTATTTCACAGTACTATCTACTTGTTTATCCAGGGACAAGCTTCTAAAATCGTCTCACTTACTAAACTATGAGTAGAGCGAAAACTTACGTGCGACTTCCAAGCACAAATTCTGAAGCTGCCAAGGCACTCTCTTAAACCTGGTAATAGCGCAGGGCTGGTATGAATGTTTCATTGAGTTTGGACTTAATTTCTAGGTGATAAAGTTTTATTTAAAATAGAAACTACTAATGCACGAATGTTTCATTGGATATAAATAGACTTTATTTCAAAGTAATATAGTTTAGTTTAAAGTGAAAACTATCAAACTAAAGCCTAATTATGGGCTTCAGTGGCTTCAGAAAGGCACTATATAACTATTACTTGCAGATTATTTCCCCTCCTCTATGAATGTTTACCGATACCGTCTAACTCCCATTCCCTTTCTCTCCAGCTCTTCCCCAAAACTAATTCAAACATCTCTCGAATATTCGGCCACGATCCATCACGCCGCAGCGACACATCAAACTACGCACCTCGACTCTTTTACTCCTTTTGCTGGCCAACTGGACGCGTCAAGAAACGACCGGAGATCCCCGCTGGGCGGCCGGCGTGTGCCTAACGAACTATAGATGTGATTTATCTGTCTACCCCCCTCCCGAAGAACGCCGAAGTAATCGCCGATGCTAATTCTTTTTACGAACTGTGATGGTAATGAATAACGGCGCGGTTCTTTCGGACGTTGAAGATGGAAAACTGAGGTGGACAGAAGTCGGGATGTGGCATAAGTGTAATTTTAACGGAGAATGAAGTTGTGCCTGCCATTTCGTTTACCTTGGATATGAATAAAAAGTATTATTTGTCACATTCCAGGGAATTACATATATATACATACATACATACATACATACATACATACATACATACATACATACATACATACATACATACATACATACATACATACATACATACATACATACATACATACATACATACATACATACATACATACATACATACATACATACATACATACATACATACATACATACATACATACATACATACATACATAATCTCACGCCTGTATCCCAGAGGGGTAGGCAGAGACCAGGGACTGCCACTTACCACGATCCTGACAGATCACCTTCGCTTCATCAACGTTCACAAGTCGTTGCATGCACGCAAGCCGGTTCCGGGTACTTTTTATCTTCCCCTTTGCTAATATATACCCTATTAATTACATATCTGTATGACTAATCACATTAAAATCAATTGCGCCATCGGTGCGTGATTACCTGAGAGACAACCGGATCCCACCTGCTAATGATCCTGTTACAAAGGATATTTTCAAAGTCTATCTACCGCAAATGCTCGCCTAACCTTGTCCGGTACCAAATATGAATTTTATAGAGCATTCTCTATAAAAATATATGCGTGTTTAGACCCTATCCCCGTCATTTCCTGGAGTGAGAATTTCATGTGTTAAATACTTAAAAAGAAATCTCCGAAATTCGCCATTCTTAAAACCATTCAGGTTTATCTAAATAATGTGCAATACCTGAAGCGATACGTTTATCAAAAATACATAATTGGTAGAATAACACAGGCTTTTCTCAAACATTTTTATGTTTGCAATTTCTGTAACTGTTTTTTTTTTAAATACTATTTAGTATGATTAGAACAACTTTTGTGCCACCTCTGGGAAAGAAACTCAACCAACAAAAGTCGTTGTAAAACTTACACTCAAAATCGGTTATACGTATATATAAGAATATTCTTATATTATTCGTATATATTTGTGTGCTGTAAATATTTGAGTATTTACTATCGCAATTTATTTATATTTGTATGATTGTAAAGTAGGAATTTTTTTTAAAGTCTTAATTATATAAGTAAGCAGTACCTGCAGTATAGTAATATTTAATACCAACGATTACTAATTAACTTAACACTATAGTTTATACAAAAATAGGTTAAATAGGTTTTACAGTGCGTTCACATTAACTTGACGCGTGAGAGAATTGGTAACAAGGACATAACATGTGAATTAGCTTTTGGACCTAATCGGAAGATGGTAAAACAAGCCCTCAATCCTTTTATTTTCCCCAAGTAATGGGAATAATTTCTTATTTAACATGGTAACAGTAAACATCTCAGTGCTACCAATTCTCTCACGCGTCAAGTTAATGTGAACGCACTATATACAAAAAACTCTGGACTCTCTGGACTACTCCGGGCGAGTTCCCAGTACTTAGTGAAATTCTCAGTTCAGAAACAGGCGAAAAGCCATCAGTTAGTATTCCATGCTTTTGTTGCTAGTCTTTTTTTTTATTGAGCGAACTTTTTATGCCTCCTTATGTTGTCATTAAAGCGAAACCCAATACTCCGTAGAATTTCTTCATTTGAATTTTATATCTGTTTTCTGTATCGGCTCGCTTTGATTGATGGACGTTGATGTGTGAAATGATGTTTGGTCGCATTCTTGACCGTTTCGTTGGAAAGGCATTGTTTTTGTTAAGTTCGTGCCGAATCGATTGCTACTAAATGAGATGCCTTAAACTCATTCAAGTTCTAAGGTTGTAATTTAGGAAGATAAGATAAGATATGAATATTCTTTATTGTACACCAGAGCACATATTATAAAACATGTAAAGATACAAAGTACAATTGGCGGCATTATTGCTAAAAGTAATTTCTTCCAGACAACCTTGCGACGGAAAGTTGCTGAAGGAACTGTTTTTTTTTATTTGTTTTTGTCTTACAATGATTGATTGAGTACTATTTTACTATTTTTCTTGTGTTATTTTACTTATCTAAGTAACTTCTATTGAGAAGTGAGAGAGCCAAGATCAATTCCAGTGAGGGCGTGAACTGACTTTGTTTTCTAAGTTATGTATATTTGTGAAGTTATACTCGTAGTCACTAAATGTACTACGTCGTTCACTAAATGTGATCGAAAACATCGTGAGGTAACCTAAGTGTCGGAGGTGTTCAAATACCTCAGTGCTTTAAATTTCCCGTCCGCGGTGGGCACGCGTGGTAAAGAAGCCCCTACGCTCTCTCCGAGAGAAGGCCTGTGCCCTGCAGTGGGACGTATTTAGGTTGGTAGACCATATCCTAGTGAAACTTTTCTTAATTTATTTATAGTAACCAAATCGGTTGTGTGGTGTCGGCCTAGAGAATAGCACCAACCCAAATTCTTCCCGCGGGTGTCGTAAAAGGCGACTAAGGGATACAAACCGGGGGTTGGGCAGCAGCGCTCCCTGCAGTACAATTCCACCAAACTGCGATCCCCAACCCGCATGCCCAGCGTGGGGATTATGGGCATTACCCCCCAATGATGGCACAACCTTGCGCTCATTAGGGGAGGGCTATGTCCAGCAGTGGACTAATGAAGCCTGAAGAAGAAGAACCAAATCGGTAAATGGAAGGTTCTCTTCGTCTGTACCAATTACATCTAAAATGTTGACCGCATCAAAATAGTCAAAAATTTATCAGTTGCTCTAAAGTTATCATCAAAGTGATCACCTAAGGCGTTAATGAAATGTTGGGAACAACTGTTTTTTATTTTTGCAATTTCAAAGATTTTTCGAATTGACTGCTAAAACTTCTAGTTAAGGATAACTATTATGGTGATTGTTACACTCTTCCTATACACAGAATCGTAGCACGAACTCATACTACTGGTCATCAAGTCTGTACATTGCCTCTTCTCAATTCCGCTTTTCCCATACGAGTACTCGTATATTGGTTAGTAGTCTCTTCAAACCAGTTCTACAGCCTGCCCTCTGCCAGTGTTTAGTATTTCTCTACACGTTGCACGATACTGCGGTTTCACTTGGGATTTTATCAAACGTTTTTTCTAGGGAGAAAATTGTTGGAGAAATCATTGTGGTATGACTGACAAACGTACATGTCATGCATATACGTAGGTACATTCATACATACATAACCTCACTCCTGTGTCCCAGACGGGTAGGCAGATACCAGGGACTGCCACTTGCCACTATCCTGACAGATCACCTTCGCTTCATCGACGTTCATAAGTCATTTCATGCACGCACGCCGGTTCCGGGTACTTTTTATCTTCCCCTTTGCTAATACATCCCCTATTCGGTTGATGCATAAACTTACCCCCGTTAAAGTATTTCTTAACGATTCGCGATACACATACATAGTTATTAGTCGCGAATAGACCCGTTTGATATATAATTACGCATGTAAACATGAGTGGTTGGCAGAAACCAGGAGTTGCCACTTGCCACGATCCTGACAAGCCTGTTGCATGCACCCACGGCATTGCCAAAAACATAGGTATTTTATGTTAAGGTATGTAAGCCAAATTCGATAGCGAATAGCGGTAAACAAACCAATTTAGGGTTATCACCACTCACGTTTTAGAAATCTTCTATTATTTACATGATTATAGCCTTTGACATGCTAACTTTTTATTAACAATTCCTATTGCAGCATATTTCACTAGAATCACTCAAATAACATGCATATTACCTTGTTATTTCGAAAAACCATTAAAAATTTTACATTAATTTTACGCGATTGCCCTACAAAACATGGATGAAAAACATTTTGGGGAATTTAGTTTATGCCAGTGAAGTTTTGTCATTTGTCAATATGTGTATATGGCATAAGTATAAGTAATATATTTGCTCCTTAGCTCACTGTAAAGTCCCTGTTTTGTATCGAAAAGTTTTTGAAACGGGTACTAAAGAGCGATATCACTCTTATGAGCGCATTATCAATCCGGTTCTTATTACGTTTGTGATAAAAAGGAGAGTCTTCTTCGTAATTTGTTTGTACACCCGGATACCTCTGCCTTGTCTTCCATCGCGGCCGTTTGTGGTTATTGTAGTCCTGAGCCTCGAGTCTGTTCTGCATTATAGTACCATGACAGATATATCTTCTGTTCAAACTGTGTGGTGTCGGCCTAGAGAATAGCACCAACCCAATTCTTCCCGCGGGTATCGTTAAAGGTGACTAAGGGACACAAAACCAGGGGGTGGGCAGCAACGCCCCCTTCAGTACAATTCCACCGAACTGCGATCCCCAACCCGCATGCCCAGCGTGGGGATTATGGGCATTACCCCCTATGAAAGCACAACGTGGCGCTCTCTAGGGGAGGGCTATGTCCAGGAGTGGACTAGTATATCCTGACGACGACGACGACGACGACAGATACATGGTCGGGTCACTTGAAGTGTTTTTTCATACCATTGACGCCTAGAAGGTTCGACGTATGTGCGCGCGTAGACTTGAAGCAGCAACGAAATTAAATCATCATCTTCATGCAATTGTCATTGCACCGCAACGTATTAGCATAATCTAGACCCTGGACAACCCTGTAATAGTAGAACTGGTGTCATCTGACCAGGAGAATACAAATGTTGTTAAATTAAAAGTGAAGGGTATCGAATGAGAAACATAGCGTCCGTAAAGAACCATTAACTATATTTCTTAAAACAACAGTGTTATATTGGTATCGATAAAAGATCTGAAGAAGATTCATTTTCCAAAATAAATCTAAAAAACATTACAGACTAATAAGCTAATTTCTCAAGAAGAATTCGCTTGGCGCCTCAACAGAAAAAAACTCGACCAATCACAAAATTTCTACATTATAATACGTTTTTAAATCAACAGCGACAAGATCAATGATGGCCAGTCTTGTAAATATTTTAATTATATGCAAAAAATAAACTCGAGACAGATTTACAAATGCGATAAAATACCCCGATAATCATCTCGAAGATTAATTTAATCGTACAAATGGCTTTAAGTCTTAATAGAAAAAAACAACTTAAGATAATTATCGCAGTCTCTTTGGTAGAAAAAGGCACTTTTTTATCAACCTGACGCTCGGAATCCATCTCGTGTATATCTCTGTCGGTCCGCCTGTCCATCATACGTGAATCATCTACAGTATCGTGCCTAGAGAATTTCGTGGGGTCACAGTGGACTGGTGTAGCGGTTATACAGCCCTGCGGTCTTTTTCTGGAGTGAGACAACTAGATTCGAGGTCTGTTGTGTTGGACGGAGAAGCGGCATCATCTCGACCGTTCCGTGACCCCTCGACTAATCACATATCTGCAAGCGTATTATGATTATCGCGAGCCTTCGTTTCTCTTATGTTGTTGTGGTCAGTGACTCCGCTGGTTGCATTGTTGGCAGATTTTCTTGCTGCTTTATGTAGTTATGTTAGTGTTCTATGTTCATTGGGATTAAATCTGGATGTATTATTTAATTTATTTTATTTAAAAGAAGAATAAAAGCACAATCTAACAGAAAAGAACGGTAAAATGAGAATCAAAAGGCCAATTACAGGTCTCCACTTATAAATACAATATAGCAAGATAGCAGCTACATTCGTTCTAGATAATACAATCATCGGTTGGAACAGAGAATATTATATGCAAATTCCAATACTGATAATTATATATCGATATTGGAAATCTTAACAAATGCGCATTAAAACTAGATTTCAGGCTAGCCACTGAACAATTAAACAGGTCTGTGTTAATGCTTTGCGCCAATTTATATAAGTTATTGCAGACTCTCTACAAATACGATTTTTGTCTATCCACAAATAAATTGAGACATTGTTCATACATAATACTGGATTATTTCGCCTTGACCTATGAGGTCTTTAATTGCTTAGAAGGATTAGACATTCAATTTCATCCGTTGCAATTTGGAGTTTTATTTGAATAGTTGAAATTTGATATTTCACGTAGCTTCTGGAGTGGCAAGTTGTGACACCTAAATATTCTCGACTTATTTAGTAATTTTTGCAAAAGTTGTTTTCTTTTAATAATTTTTGCAAATGTTGTTTAATAAATAAATATATCAAAGTGTTATGTTCTTTTTTCCCAGTGAAGGTTTGTTAATATGATTCGAGATTGGTCAACAAAGTTTTATGCTTATTAAACTTCAAAACGTTAGCTGTGACAAATAAAACTACGACGTTTGTGGCGTCGTAGAGGGACTTTGCCCAATTGCTAATATCGACATTAAGAACACTAAACCATTGTACTATGTTAATCATGAGAAGAAGAAAACTAACAGGTGGACTTAATTTCATGGTCTTCGTATTCGAGTATCTAGATTTCAGGATTGCTATTCAGACCTCTATCCGGCAGTCGGAATTCCAAAAAACCAACCCACGACAACTTTTAAGAGTACTTGCGTATAGGTTAATGCCCAATGGGTGTAACCGAACCGCTTTACCTGTTCCCGGGCTGCCATAAATCTCGCGGGGCATTTAATAAGTCGATAATTACCAAAACCTGAGGTTTCTTAATGGACTCTCCGTACGGAATGCGTCTAACGCTCGGCACGCGCTACGGAATCGCTTTATTATACGAAAAAACTAATATCTCTCTCCATATTTTCTACGGATTTTATCGTTTTGATAAATTTAATTAGATGCTCGTGCTGTTCGAACGTCTTCCGGTTTTTTTTGAGGATCAGTTTCTCATTCAGTCGGAGATAAGTCTCCGCTAAGTGGCTTACCTATATGGTCTTTCTACGACACATATTTTTATAGGGCGTTGTATGGAAACTTTCTCTTTCTAATTGTTTACCTAATCATTGTCTCTTAACAACTCGATTGTCGTTTGTTTTATATAGACGTCATAAATCACCCCAATCGATCACTCGTGTGCAGTCGAAAAAAAACGTAATCGACGCCTTTAATCGACAATCCCATTCGTTACGTCTATTTTAAATTTCGAACGTACGCCTCCTACATTAGTGTGAATACTCTAATCTGTGTGTGTGGTGCTGGCCGCAATATTTCTCGCTGTCTCCCGACTTAAGAAAGACAATTTCCTCTAAGAAAAATTATCATCAAAATGGACCGCTAGCCCAACAAAAGGACCGAGAAAACATTTGTCGATGTTTGTCACCGAACGTGTGCTTGAAATATGCCGGACATAAATTGTGGATTATCATCGTGTATCGAGGAATAGTGAATGTAACAATTGTCATAGAAGAACAGTTCTCTAGCTTCATCTCTCTGTTTCATGCTTCTTTTTGCTTTCATGGGTTTACCCTTGGCACTGACTGACAACAGCGCCAAGAGCTGACTCCCTCCGCACAACGCTGAGTCAGTTGCCTATTGAGGTAATTCAGACGCACTTGAGGATACTTAGCGTGTGTTTTTTTTGTTCTGTCTATTTTGTATTTCGTTTTATTGCTGCTCTCGCTTATCTTATTTATTTTGTCTCTGTGCTGTAAGACACAGCAGTTGTTGTTATAGTAAGTGGCTTGTCTTAAAAATGAGTCCTTACGGAAAAAAATCTCCAAAACACTACAGGCGATTGCAGTCGCTGATGCATACTCCATACAAGTATAATGAACTTTCTTAGCAAAGCGTGAATGGGGAACTTGAGTCTAATTTGGATTGGAGTGACATTGCCTTGATTCCATAGAAGACATATAAAAACGTAAGTAAAGAGAAAAAAAATAAACAACAATAATTTTTTTTCAATAATCTGTTTTCACTGTTTAAAAAAAAATGCGAAAAGTATGGATATTATATTATTAAAAAAAAATATTAGATTTCGTTTTTCCATTTAATCCTAAACGTTTTCTTGTGGGGATCTTCATACATAAAACATAATTTAATATAATATAATATAATATACTTAATATAATATAATATAATATAATATAATATAATATAATATAATATAATATAATATAATATAATATAATATAATATAATATAATATAATATAATATAATATAATATAATATAATATAATATAATATAATATAATATAATATAATATAATATAATATAATATAATATAATATAATATAATATAATATAATATAATATAATATAATATAATATAATATAATATAATATAATATAATATAATATAATATAATATAATATAATATAATATAATATAATATAATATAATATAATATAATATAATATAATATAATATAATATAATATAATATAATATAATATAATATAATATAATATAATATAATATAATATAATATAATATAATATAATATAATATAATATAATATAATATAATATAATATAATATAATATAATATAATATAATATAATATAAGATGAGTGCAAAGAAATTAATGTTAATAAAATTCTACATCTTTATTGTAAGTATTTGTTTTGCCTTCTCGTTATTGAATGAAAAAGCCTTTTGGGTTCAAGGATTACTTTGGATAAATTTCGTGGCGACGCGCCCGTTCATTGCAATGTGCACCTAAGTGCTGTTGTACTGGACTAGGGAATTTGAATTGTGTATTTTGTCCGTTAAGTATGTTTTTAATTTTACTATTTCTGTTTTTTTTATGTATAACATTGTTTATAACCTATTTTGAGTGCTGTGGCGTTAAAAAATCTTTTGTCTATCTGTCTGACAATGTGGATAATATGAAGAGTGAAAGTGGTTCAAGCCGAAATTAGTTTACGGTATTTTAGTGTCAGAGATGTTCAAATATTTCGGACACGCGTGGTAATTAAGCCCATACTCACTCTGTCTAAGAGAAGGCTTGTGCGCGGCAAAGGAACGCTTATAGGCATCATAAAAATGTACGAGTATAAAATCGTAAGTCCCAAAAATTACATAATTATTTACATTTGATATTAGTTCCGTTTCATACTTCTGTAGTACTTACTCGCCTTGCTGTAGAGATAGGCTGATATAAATAGCTGGAGCGTCAATATTAAGTTGTGCCCACAAGGAGATTCATGGCTCCGTGTATCGTATATTAATGCATCTTAATAATGAACGTAATTACATTGTTGATTAAAGAAATTAATGTCGTGTAATTCCGAACATTCACCTAAATAAAACAAACGTGAGCGAAGACAATTAAAAAGTAACATAACATAACATTTACATACATTGCTTCTGGCCCCACACTAGGATACCCTGTGTCGTGGGAACCAGATACAACGGCATCACAAACATGTAAACATCCACGCCTGAGGTTTTTTTTTCGTCTCCAGCCGGGGCACGAACCCGGGACCTCTTGCATGGTAGGTGGATGCGCTACCGCTGCGCCACAGAGGTCTCAGTGTATGTTTGGCGGACATATTATTAATAGAGGATGTGTTAAGGTAAGGTGGAAACCGGTCATGTGCGTGCCGGGCTACACGCTGTAGGGTTCCGTAGACAGGAGGGGGTTTATCTGCTATGCAGAACTAACAACTTCATCAACGTAATTTTTGATGGATTTTCTACGAATTGTGCTTTTTTAAGTTGGTCGCCTATTGAGTAATAGTTAACTAGTATTGAGTAATAGTTAACTAGTAAAGCTTAAGTAGTCTAAAGGATCATCTTTCTTTATAAGTTGATCAAATGATTACCTATCACTTGTTAACTTGTAAAGCACTTCAAAGCACCAAAACTCTTCAGATAATCAGGTTTCCTCAAATTGTTTTTCTCTTGATATGAGCGAAATTACCTCCTTGTCGCTGTATTAGCTTTAATATATAGAAGAACAAAATGGCTATGACTACGTCGTCATCTCTTAAACTTGTGACTCACAGACGTAAGTACTTATATACGGCCTAGACGTAAGATGATTATTACTAAATACCTTAATTACTTGCGGCACGTACAGCCCCGTTTACGTGTGCCTCCAGCTAAACGCCCATATTGTATCAAACCACAGGCTATTTTTATTCCTTACACGTGGGTTAAGCAGCCAAGTTTCTTCGCCAGGCGTCCGAACGAAAGTGATATCTATGTGCTAGGCAATAAGAGGCAGTTTCCGAGAGCGCGTACGGTGGAATGAACTTGACACACTTTGTTAAGAGGAAACGATATGTTGTGTCATTTCTTAGATCTGTGATTCCGCCGCCTTTGTACGGCCGAGTGGAAAATGTGATAGAAAAAATTACTCTTTCCGCTTGTGTTTCTTGTTTTCTGTAGCCTTTATACGTACTACTGCATGGCAAAGCCCAGGCTTCTGGTACACTAACAAGCCGTTAATCTACTGTTAACAGTTGTCAATTGGCCTAAGTGTACACAAAAAAAACATTTGACTGCTGTTAACAGTAGATTAACGGATTGTTAGTGCACGAGAAACCGGGGGAAAGGCTTTCTTTCGGAGAGAGAGTATGGGCTTAATTTGAGCGCGTGCCCACCGCGGATTGGCAATTTCAAGCGCTGAGGTAATTGAACTCCTCTGACACTCAGGTTTCCTCAGGCTGTTTTCCTTCACCGTTAGCGAGTGGTATATTGCTACTATACCTACCTAACTTCATAAATGTACGTAGCTTACTAGCTACGAGTACTAACGATGTTTTCTTTCTCCGCTAGCGGGAGCTTCACGCCACGATAACGAAACAGAACCAAAATTAAATGCTATATTAGTCGTTAACTTGCTCAAAAATTTGTAGGTAGTTACTATTAGAAAGTGTACGCTATTAAATAGATACCTACTATAGTATTGTACTAAACTTTTACTTTCACAAAAACAAACCACGTGATCTAAGTCGCACTAGGTACAGTCTATTTTTCCTTACTTGGCAAATTAAGTAAACAAGATTTTAACCTCAAAATTTACATTTGATGCCGACTGGATATTTTCTCGCAAGTTCGTAAACTTTGTTAATAAAATTCGCTACGTGTTGTCGCTAAGGTTTGCGACTAAAAGATCATGCTTTTCTGGTAGATATTTGTTTAGTAAAATGAACTAGTAAGGATAAATAGACTGTAAACTAAGACATTAAACGCAGCAAACCATTAATTTCCCCTGTCCTAACGACTGTACTGCACCGCATATTTGCTCAAAACCATAAAGATATTATGTAATTAATGAGTAATCACCGGTATTTATCAACGCTTAGAACAAATACCAATGAAAGTACAGAAGGAAAACTTAGGGTTATACAAATAACAGATGAGCCCGAGAGTGCTACAAATATGTATATATTTTTTTAAAAGCTGCTGGGGCACATTTTATACGCTTCCGTATCTGAAATAACTTATACAGTATTTTTTCAGAATTTTTGAAATGGTTTTGAGGGTTGCTACCCTTTTGTTATACTTTTGTTATTTGTACTAACAAATAACAAAAGTACAGGGTTATATAAAAAAAAATTAAGACGCTGTTCGTCGAGAACACTTCTGCCACGTAAATGAAGACGGAACTGTAAGCAGCGTCACCGCCCACTTGCCGATCAGTACCTACAGGCAAATGGACCAATCCGCTGTTTAAATAAATTATCCTTTTTATTTACAGTGAAATTTATTTACAGTACATGATGTACTGATTACAAACTGTGAAGTTGAACTTATTTATGTAGCCTATGCACGGCACGGGCCTTAACCAGAGACAGAGTAAGGGTAGGTACGCGTGCCCACCATGATAAAATAACAATAAAATTAAAAACTCGAAACTATTCTTCGACAGCTGGCCAAGGGGAAGTCATTTACTGAAATGCATGCATACCTGGTTAGAATAATATAATGGTATCCTAGTTTGGGGCCAGGACGAGTGACTATTCTGTGTGGAAGTTATAATTTTAATAGGGACAGTCGAGTCTCACCTTCTGTTTTTCTCTAGGTATCTTTACACAAAGCTCAATTAGACAAGATAAAGGTAAACTAGATCGATGTTGTGGTGCTAAGCTAATACTTACAAGATTTATGCCATGCCGATAAACAAGCATGTTACAAGATTATCAAGTCCACTCAGCCGAGTCGGAGTTTCTTGTTGCCTGTCAGACTACACTGATGAAGACGAAAAGCTCTTACATTAACCTTAAAGTTTAAAGATGTTCGGACAATTTTAGAGTCGTATAGATTCTATACGACTGTAGTAATATTGTTAGCGCAGCGCAAGGTTGACTCTTTAATGTAGAGTCAAGCTTGCGGTGTGATCTATTGTAAAGAAATTATTTTATTCAGTCTACCTAGCGTGGTAACTGTAACATAATGAACGTTACACATTTCAATAAGGTGTTCATATCCATTTTAAGTAAGATCGAGACTTCTGTGGAGAAAAAAGTGCTATAAAAACAACATCCCCTAAAACACTCGATAATTGCCGTAAGAAATGTGGTGAATTTGGTGGAGACTTTACAAGAAAATGAAGCAACGACAGATTATTTAAAACCATCTGTGAGGAATCGTGCTTTTATAAATAAGACGGTAGTCTTCAAATTCTACAAAATTATGACGTGTATTAGTAGATTTAAAAAAAAGACATCCCCAGTCTAACAGCACCAATGATCCGACCCGGCGTCACAAAAAAGAAACAAAAAGCTCCACAATTAAATATCGGAACGCGTCCAAACAGCGCTTTGTCTAAGCCCATCGATTGTATCGATACTGATGGCTCATCGATGTCGAATGCCGCTCCGTAGATATATCAGCAGATATCGTAATGACGCTCTATTAGACTAAACCTCGACTGTGATAACCTCTTCACGTTCTGTGAACGAAAGTAGACTTACAGTCTTGGTATTAAGAATGCCTAAAAGGGTTAAAATAAAGTTGGTTTCACATAGGTGTCGACGGCGCGGCGTGGGAGCGCGCTCGGCCTACATTTGAGGCAGAAACGGCTAATCACGCGCGCAATTACTCTAATTCGGGATAGAGGGAGAATTATTTCGACGCCATGTAACTCTTTAATTGAATTGTTGATGTAACTATAATTTTCTACGGATATGTCGGTTTAAGTGGCTGTACGTGCGAGGTTCGTTGCTTAATTTCGACGCTAAAAGACCCTTCTTTGTGTGATTATTTACCTAATAACGTTTACAAAGAGTGGGCCATCGGATTATCCTCCTTTAATTTGTCGAGTGTACGTCTTGATTAGCTGAAACTGAAAAACGTTTAATACTAATTCACCTTCAAATTGTGTTTAATATAAAAAAATCAAATTTTAGCTGAAATTTTTTTTTACAAACAGTGGCCAGCACTTGTTACTCCTTGCTTATCGTCAAGTTGGCTGTCAAAAAAAGAAAATGAAAGAAACAACTGACAACGCGCGTGCGCGCGCATCCAAGTCTCGTGGCGAGTTCCGTTCCCGCCAAAAAACGAAATGTTCCGAATGCCGCGCGCGGCAGACATTTTTGTTCCGTCTGGCTTAGTTAAAGGCGATTTACACCAAACAAATTGTTTTATGTTTTGTTGAACTTATGAATTTGTTCGATTTTAATGATTGAACTTATCTAAAAAAACACTTTTATAAAATGTAAATATATGTAATATACCTAGGTACTTAAGGTTATATTAGAAGAACATTAAGGTTAATATTATGTATTGCACGCTTAAATAATGTATACTTTAAAAACAGTGTGGTCGGTTATTGAGAAGTAGAAGCCCGAAGATCCATAGTAAGAAAACTTATTTTGGACTTCTATCTCCTACTACATGCTACGACGTAACTTGCTAATTGCTAAGAGGTTAGTTCATGCATTGTGAACTGGAGAAAATAAAATATATTTGTATTATACATATCTATAAAAATACATCGACTGAATGTAGGTAGAAGGACCGGTAACGGAAGCCCTTTGTAGACGTCGGTAGACTAAATAGATTTGTTGTAGAGAAGCTAAGCTATTTGTACCGGCGAACGCGAATGCTGCGATTTGTCAAGATCGTGGCAAATGTGGATCTCTGCAAACCCCTTAAGAATACAGACGTGTAGTACACTGACTCCAAGAACTGGTGAAAAAATACGCATAGTCTATACCTATTGGACAAGAAAAGGCCTCTACATAAAACAAAAGTGTCTGACCTAGTTACTCGTTTCTCCTAGCAATATAAACGTAGGTACTAGATTCACTGCAGGTACCGGCAGTCGACCGTTCCTCGGCGTTTACTTGCGTGCACCCTAAGTAGTTACGTTACGAAAGATTTTGTAGCGTAAATTGATCAGCTCCACAAATAAAGTATAGATCTACATCTACATAATTTATTACAGATTGGTCAGTCTTAATCTTCCATAATCCTCTGTTTTCACGTCGATTCGTCGCGTATCGAAATGGCCGATTTATAGCCATCACGACTGTCGATCGTCACGTCCGCGTGACACCTGTTTAAAGTCGTGACACAGAGGAGAAAAAAATCTCTCAATCCGATGCGTTTTTGCCTAATCGATCACTTAGCGGGGTATTCCACGGATTTTAGGCCTAAAAAACGATACGATTTGATCAGTTTTCGTAAGACGATTTCATTCATGGCTCACAGCATATAATTTATTAGTTTATAGTTTACGCTCCCACAGTTGGAGCTGTTTTTATTTTGTTTGGAAATATGCCTTGAAATTTACAAAATTAAGACATTAGCAGACCCGCATTTTAGTTCATTTCAAAACCATAAGTCTACATCTCGATCGAATCACCTGCCTGTCATTTAAAAGTGGTTTTAACTCGGATATATGCAATCAAGCTCTGTAATAATGATAGTGCAGCAGCGGTAAGCAAAAAAACTTGGAATAATAGAAGTTCCACTTCATTTGACCTTGAATACAATACGACGCAAATACCAACATATTATTGCAGAAAATCATGTTTGACAAAATTACTCGTAGATACCCTTATGATCTTTCTGATTCTTTCGGGTAGTAACGGACAATGTCAGAGTTAGCCGTTTTGGCAATTAGTTCGTCTTTTCATAAGTTCTTATTTTGTGCCACCACTCAGTTTACTGACACAGAAACTATATCATCACCTCCAACTGTTGTGACCTACGCTTCAGTTCTGTTGGTTTCGATAGACAGGTCTTTGAATAATACAGTAGTTTATCGGAATTAGAGGTCGGTGCGACGTCGATTTAAATCGCATTAATAGATATTATGCCACAAAGTGTTGTACCATTTGTAGGCTACTGTGGGAAGTTCTTAGACATCAGAAGTTGCGCAAAATGAAGATTGTTTAATATAAACAAAAAATAATATAACCATTGAAGGATGTTTCAATTTAAGTTACCAATACAATACGATAAATACAAAAGTGTATTTGTTTTATTTATCATGCGATGTTTGTTTTTCTTTTACATTAAAAGAATAAAAATAAGAAAGGTATAATTGAAACCATTCGTAAAAAGAATCATGGATATATCTATTAAAGGATCTAACTACAAATTAATATTATCACATGCTTATCGAGACATCTAAATGACAAGTTAAAATGTGCGATCAATGGCATTTTGTACCATGCGTCGCCGAATAAAGTGATTTGAAACAAAACCCAAAACTAAAAACACCCGTGAGAAAAGCACCACCCAACTGGTCAGTTTCACGGACCGTTCCACGTGCGGGCTTGATTGACGCAAGCACAAAGCGCCCGTAATACTGTTGACAGACAGACAGACAGACGGGCACACATTATAAGTTATATTATAGGAAGGCAAGAAGGCACACTTCACTCTTGAGGGACTCTTCGCTCATTAAACATTGAATGTAATCCCGTAACATTTCCGATAGAAATCATGATTCGGATCGGAAACATTTTTTTATCGTTGTTAGTTTTACGTGAAAAAACTGTATTATAACTTTTCCACTATGTCAGAATTTGTATGCTGATTTTCACGAAGCGGTGCTTCCGTGTTTACCTTTTTATGTTGTTTTTAATGTGCTGTATGGCACGATGATGTAACTTAATGTAGTAAAGGGTTAAGAGCTCTTTTAGGTTTTCTTAGATGGATGCCTGTAGTTAAATCTTTGTAATAATAAAAGTATCTTTAATATCATTGAAATACAAGTCAGTAATACAACTGCATTGATTAAACCAAAATCATGATATTAGATAAATATTAATATCAATTATATTTCCGCGTTGAACAAAATCACAAAAATCTATATAAATAAAATTCAAAGTCCTGACTACCTGACTGACTCACTCATCAACGCCCAGCCCAAGCCGTTGGACCTAGAAAGCTGAAATTTTGCACAGATGGTCTATATAATATAATGTAGGCAAGGAATAAGACCGGATTTTATGAAATTCAACCCCTGAGGAGGCGAAAACGGTTGCCAAAATTTGGATAGGCGGCATAAAGAATGTTGTCTAATTTTCTTGAAACTTGAAATAAGTACTCTCGAACACATTGATTGAACACTTTAAATTTAAACCTTATGGGAGTGAACGGGATTGCAACATTTTGTAGCTATTAAAGTTCACGCGGACGGAGTCGCGGGCAATTGCTAGTTGACTATAAAACCTTTTTAAAAGGCCTCCTATAAATAGATTATTGAGAACAAAACCAATATTAAAACAACAAGCTAACTTTATTGGAACAGCTAACCAACACTCCTGCAATTACAAGTCATGAAGTAACTTGTCTTAGGGGAACATTTAATCGTCATCCTGCCGAGCAATAACCACCGATTTACGATCATCAAATTGAACAACCGACAAACGTATTTACTAGCATTTATTACAGACCTCAGCTCTCTCACCGAAGTCTCCTCAGAGATAGCTTGAACTTCACACACGTAACTCTTAATATTTACAACGTAAGTGCGTGTATTGAACTGGCAGGAGCACTTTCTGGATTTAAATACTCAGTTACAATAAGGCAGCCAGCGTTTCCATCGGTTGAAAATACAGCTTCAGCTTTAGTGGTTGTGGTAAAGTTTACAGCGCTTCCGGATTTCGCGTCTTCATTGGTGGAACTAACGTAATAATCCAGCTCGCAGAGAACTTTACGGCTCGAATTGGAGCTATTAAGGAAGGATTCATTTCAGAGAACTACAGTCTAGAGATTATTGTATAGGTTTGTCAATCGCAACTTTGCTTTTATGTATTGTTGATATGTATAATGATTAGGTGAACAGAAAAATGAGTTTCAAATAGAACTCATACCAAAGATGAAACTCCCTAAAAAAGTAGAGTTATACAGGAATATTTCTAAGCGCAATTTCTGAAACACCTCAAATAGTGTTTGTATTTTACAACAAATTTTGTTCCGTGACATTTGGCAGATCTATATTTTTCAAAATATCAGGAGGTTATCATTTTAAATTTGCGTGCTCTCACAATGTGCAGTTGAAATTTTTTTTACACGGAAAATGGTTTATGCTATTTTACACATAGCTATGAATTTTAGTAATATACAGAATTCTTAGGAATAAAAATCTTTAAAACTACTTTAAATATATACTTACATACATATGGAATCTCCCAAAGTCGTAAAACAAAAAAAGATTGTAATTGACAAAATCTCACCAACTTATTTCACGCATTAGACACATTTTTGAAATTAATGGCCTCAAATATCAGTCAACCGGTCTATTTACACACTTAACTTTTTTAGATAAGTTCTAGCCATTTTTATCAATAAATTTTTACAAACCAACCTCTTTTCCATTGTTTCAGCTGTGCAAAGAGGCCGAGTGCCCCCAACGCAGCCCTCGGGACTAGCCCTGCCGGGGCAGTTCGCCCTCGCCAACGGCGACACTAGTGGCCTTAACACCCACCCCTACCTCACCTCCTACATCTCGCTCCTACTACGAGCGGAACCATACCCAACCTCACGCTATGGCCAGTGCGTTCAACCCACGAATGTCATGGGCATCGACAATATCTGTGAACTAGCTGCGAGGCTACTATTCTCCGCCGTCGAATGGGCGCGAAACATCCCCTACTTCCCGGAACTCCAAGTAACGGACCAAGTAGCTTTATTAAGGCTCGTCTGGTCCGAACTCTTTGTCCTAAACGCCTCCCAGTGTTCCATGCCCCTTCACGTAGCTCCTTTACTGGCGGCAGCCGGCCTGCATGCCTCCCCGATGGCGGCAGACAGGGTTGTCGCCTTCATGGATCACATAAGGATCTTCCAAGAGCAAGTGGAGAAGTTGAAGGCGCTGCATGTGGATACGGCGGAGTACTCCTGTCTGAAGGCGATCGTCCTCTTCACGACAGGTAAAATATTGGATAGTCTTTTTGGGGAAGCGCGGTTGCTGCTTTACAGGGTTGCTGGCGCTGGCAGTGGCTTGGCCTCTTACGGAGAGCTCGTTTCTCTTGTAAGGACACACTTGGATGCTTACGCTGAGGCGTCCAGGGCTCAGCCACCTCCAGCGCCGCCCCCACCGTCAGCCGCTTCGTCTGGGTACTATTCAACTTTGGAAACGTCGCTTGGTGTGAATTCTTCACTTGGTTACAGCTCCTTCCTTTCTACCCCTACTAGATTGCCTAACAACTTCACAAGTAGCCCAAGAATGGAGGCTACTACATCTTCGCCATTCAAGCTCTGGGATGGTAGTAGGAGTCAGAGGCCAGATGGGAGTTGACACAAAGTGACGTAGCTTTGGACTGATTTCGGGGTGTTTGGGTGATGAACGCTTTTTCGTCACTTGGATGGATATGTGTCTTTCAGCCGGTGTCTACTAGAAAGTAGGTTTTTTGTAGGGCGCCGCGTATTAAATCGTTCAACGTAGGGACAGTAATGTGAAACGGGACAATAACTCTCTCTCTCCGTTTAAGGCTAGACCGAAGAGGTCCAAAGATGGAGGCTGCGACTTATTGTTGCCAATTGCGCAAACGGCGAACAATTTATTGCCTAATTACATGCATTGTGATATCGAACGTCTAATCGAACGTTTTGTAAACATGTTGTTAAATGTTAATATGTGATAATTAAGTTTTTTCTTCAGGTCATACGTTAGTTTAGATATAACTTATTGATTATTTGTAAATATTAATTTATTATCTTTTGAATACAAATGCCTAATTTATTACTAACTCTTTCGTTTAATTATTATTTTCATTTGGGACTCCTTCAGAGATTTGCATATTTATATATGGTGAACTTACTAATATCAAGTACTATATCTCATTATCCGAATGAAAGTAGCTCTATTGAGGCAAAACCCAGGTGGGTAATAAACTTTCGTTTTCCTCCATACGCGTTTATAGCATTTCTCTCAGCGATAGCGCGTGAGACCGCCGGACTAACATAATGAGAAGTATTTATAAGGAAAGTAATTAAAGATCCTTCAATCAGCATAATTATTTAAGAGTTAGGCTTTCGTCTAATAGCCAACATCAACTGTCAAATTCTGACATTTTATCGCCATAAAAAAAATTATCGTCAAAATTTGAAAAGACTGTCTTATACATAAAGTCTAACTGACTAAAACATCCTTAAGACGGAGTTGATGACGGTTTATGAGATCAATTCCTTTTATAAACCTGCTTTGAATCCATGTTAAGAATATTTTGGTGAAATAAACTTTTATTAATAAGACTAAATTTGGAGTTTATTTGTCTTTTCTTTAACCTTTTCTCCAAAATTACATAAATTTTGAAAAGAACACCTAATTTACCTTTTAACCTTCGTTAAGTCGCAGTTTCCGTGTTACTTTAAATAAAAAGATTTTCATTAAGTTGATTATTATTTTACTAGGCATTATAGCAACTAAAATGTTAGCTTTACATAAATAATAAAGCTTAGTATACTAGGTTTCTATCGAAACGTGGCTGAAACTTCAAAATAGTAAGTAAACTGAATTTACATTTTAGTTTTTAGACAAACCTTTAAAAACCCCGTACTAAACGTGCCAACGTAACGTAAAATAGCTTTCAACAATAATATCAGTGATTATCTCTCCTCGAGAAGCCATATACAAAGAATATATCAGTGATTATCTCTCCTTGAGAAGCCATATACAAAGAATATATCAGTGATTATCTCTCCTTGAGAAGCCATATACAAAGAATTCTACATATTTTGCCAGAAATAAATACAATATTATATATAATAAATTTTGTTGTAAAACTTAAAACTCCAAAGGACGTTTTTAAGGAATTGCGTATTTTGGAGGGATGAGCCATGTGATACTCGGCTATTAGATCACATAAAAAGTTATCTCATAGTTCCAAAGGTATCTCAAATGACACCACTTGCCCGTTCAGTCAAAAGTCTGTGATTTGTTCTTCCTGCACGGCTCGTGTCGGTTCTTTTGAACACTTCCGACGCGTTCCGTTCCGATTGACACTTTCACTTTCACTGGTGTTAGGGGTGTGAGGATATAACATAGGTCTAATGCATCTTATAATAGGGTTTGAAATGTAAGGTAACAAAATAAAAGGTTGGTTATGCCAATTTTGGGGCATGTTATTACTGGTCACGGTGGCGGGAGTTTTGCTACATTGCATTTTGTTTTTACAGGCCCAAAATTATTAATATATAACCTATGTTTAACTTGTGATTACATCCCTTGAGTTGCAGTTTCTGTGCTTATTTGAATAAAATCATTTTGACTTGACCTAACAAGGTATTATTAGTTTTGCAAGAAGTAAAAAAAAACATTATTTAAAATGTTAGTAACTTAGTAATGAATCAGAACTTGCTAGTTCTGATTCATTACTAAGTTGAAAAAAATTATGTATAATAGTAATTTATTAGTGACGCAACTAACTGTACGAGTACCTCTATCACCACATACGCCTTACGCTTACCCCACCCCACAAATAACGCATCAGCCAGCGATAAAATATAGATATTCAAAACTTCGACGACACGTAGTTAAAAGTAGTTTCCCATATCCCTCTACTGTACTCTATCAACCAGCTACCGCGGCCTGCCGTTCTTAGCTCCCGCCGTACAAAAGGCCGGACAGACTTAGGTCTTATAAACTGGTTCAGCCTTAGGCTGCGATGAATATGCAATGCCAATAAACGTGGTTTTATCCACTATGGGCAACTTTCTCTGAGTGAGCCGGCCAACTCTACGTGGCCGTGTTATACCTGTCCCATGCTGTGCTATTGTAAGGGATTTAGATGAACGGCCGATAGGAACTTTAGATGACTTGATGTGTGAGCTTCGCGTGTGTTTAGATGGAATAAAGGTTTTCTGACATAATGACATACAATAACCTTACGCCCATGTACCCGGGGGCGTAAGCTGCGGTTTGGTCAGTAAATGCTTTTGTTTTGTCATGTGATAGTCTTTACTCAGATATGTGCTGCAGTCAGTAAATTTTTTAGTCACCTGAAACGTTATCAATAGATAATGTCTGCAATTAATAGGATTGGGTCTCAGTAAGACAAATGTAAGAAAAAATACAGTATATTTTCTTGGCTTACGCTAGCCAAAGAAGGCGTACAAAACCATTTTTTAAAGTAATTATTACTAAGCAATGCTTGTGATCAACCCACGATTATGTCTAAGTGGAAACTATTAGCTTCAGTAACATGATACGTTTTTGTTTTATTTATATTTATTTTCAATTTGTGCCATACCACATCTTAACGTCTATGGTAAAGCTGTTTGATCATAATATGTATTACAAACGTGTACCACTTTTTCCACCGCATATTTTCTAATTTCAAAACCATGGGCATGATAATAGTTGGCGGAAATATTTATCCACCGTAACATCTTGTTAAGCTTACAGACTAAGACGTTTGAACAAAACTTGCTGTCATATTCGATGAAAATCATTAACGTGTACAGTATATAGTATTTGTTGTTTTTCCAGTGTACAATAAAGAATATTCTTATCTTATCTTATATAGCGTATAATGTAGCGGTCTGTCGGTGTACACCAGCTTGAAACGGCCCTTATCCAGTTGTGCAACATCGAAGATTCTTTCTCAGAGACGTCAAAAGTTTATCGTACATATTAGCATTATATTGTCCATTGACCTACTATTCTTATAGACAATGCATCGATGCCAGCAGTAAAAAGATATAAACGCATATGCGCGGTCACGTAAGTAACGTTTAGAGCTGACGAAATTACGAAATCCTAATGACGACAGTAAATAGAGTTGCAAAGTTGGTTACGGAAAACTGACGTACGAAAACTTAATTGAAACTGTCTATTACATTGAAAGAAAACTTTAGACCATAAATTGTAAGCTTTTGACTTATCACATTTGACGTGTCATGATGATTTGTGAAATACCAGATCTGTGTGTGTCAGCATTTTTACAGAAATACCGCCAGTTGAATGCAGGGGTTACGAAAACGCTCAGATGCATGTTAACACGTAAAAATCAAGAAACAAAACCGCGAATATCCGCTGCCGCGAGCACCCTTTCCCGCGGGCTACAGGCGGCTCTGGCGAAAGTCTAGCCATCCTCTTCGCACTTCAGTGGACTAGGCTAAGGAAGAACGGTATGTTAGTATGTGAGGCTGTGTCTAACGGTACACTTCGGCGGAGATCGTGACCATTCGGCCGAGGGCGAGTCACGATTTTGAAAAAGTGTCGGACGCTGGGACGTAGGGCCTGCGTTCCGAGAGTTTGGACGGTGGCGCAAGTGACGAAAGCATTCCAAAGTTGAAAATCAAAAAACGACTTTGATTTGTTTAGAATAATTTATTTTTCTTTTTGTCCAGCCAGTGGACATACAAATAGTTAAATCGCGGTCATTTATAATTAGACACAATAGAGCGAGAGCAGTCTTAACTTAAATAAATAATATCTTATTGCTACGGTGACGAAAGACCTTCGATGCAGCTCAATTCCTGATGATCTCATCCGTAGTATTTTTTACAAATCAAAAATACCACTTTTGAGAGCATCAAGCGGTCAGCTTGTAACTTGTACCAAAGTGTACCATATCGTTGCAACTACACGGTCCTTATTTTATGCGGTGTTTTCCGATATTCCTGTCTCTTTAGCCTTGCTTCCTTTTGCAACACAAGTGAAATATGTTTTTCCACCAAACCACAAATCATGAAAACAATGAGACCGTTGTACCTACACCATTAAAGACCCCCTCTACAATGCAGTAGGAAAGTACTTTGGATTGAGTTTTTAAAATTGTTATAGAGAAATTCTTTCAATAGTTGTGCTTTAAAATAACAACTTGAAAAATAATCTTCATTTAGTAATCACATGACATCACATCACACTGATATTACTTATATATAGGCAAAAGTTTGTAAGTGTGTTTGTTACTTCTTCACGTCTAAACGGCTGGAGTGATTTTAATTAAATTTGGTTTGGAGTTACCTGACACTCTGGATTAACACATAGGCTACGTTTTACTGCGGTAAAATGTCTTGTTCCGCTTAAACCGCGGGTAACAACGCGGGGCACAGCTAGTTTAGTATATGGGTTAAACCTGAATATTGATTTGGTACACATGACAGTAAATCGAATTATCAGGGCCGTATTAATAAAGTACTCTTATCGAGTGGTTTACTCTTGAATGAATATTTCGAAATTCTACTCGAAACAAAATTAAAATTTGTTCATTGAAAGCTGACCTCAAAGGACACTTTATCAGTATGGATAAAAATCTTTTATTATGAATTTTTGAACATTCTAAACACCCACGTTTCATACTACATACTCTACATTGTAATAATTCAATCAAACTCGCATTGTGATACCATTATTTGCAAATTCGATTCAATTGCAGTCAATGTAGACATTTGACTCCAGTTTAAACACGTGTTTGTCAAAAGCCAACACAAATACAAAAACCATTAGTGCATCCGAACAGTTTGGTAACCTCTCGCTTTTATAAGCCTCGAACACGTGGTTTTATCAAATAGCCAATTTTAGTCGAGGAACTCAGACTTTTTCTACTTCAACCGATCGGCTTTGTGGTCAAGACTTTAATATATGAATCCGCTATGACTATGGGTTTTGCAATAGATTGGAATGCCTTCTGCACGCCATTGCTGTTATTTCGTGATTGATCTTACTTGGGTACCTGGTACGTAGTATGTGAATCCAATTTGCTTTTGAAGTCCGTTTCGAAAGTGCGGTTCATGTCAGATGGCGACGCTTCGATATTGTTTCGAGATTGTAACATTGATGATATTGTAGGTATTATAAAAAAACACAAAATTTCAAATTCGTATATAACATTGCGCTATTCCCGAAAGCGTCGATTAGAGTTTAGTTATATGTTACGAAAACTTTTTTTCCAATTCTTCTTCTTAGCGCGTCGGTGGCGAGCTCAGGTGGCAAGCCATGGATCGTGGTAAAAGGATTTGCCAATCAGCATAAGGAACTCGCTGATTGTTGCCCAGGGTACGCTGGACGTACGGCCTCTGTGAGTAAGTCGTTTGGGCAGACTCCTTGTTCCAATTACTAGATACCAACGCCGCACTCTCAGGTAAATCATTGTTTCACATCATTATAATGCATGGCTACTTACATTATCTATCAGATAGTGCGCTACTATAAAGCAGAAATTCGTCAAAGTAAAAAACAGGTCTTCCGTGGCACAAGATTCCGATCCACCTAGTTCCATTTTTGCATGTGGATTTCGTACCTACTAATTTTGTTTCCCACCCAATTCTCCAGACAAACAGAACTGGATATTATATATCTTATACACAAGTTTACGTGATCCTTCAATTTCGTCATATCCACAACTGAATGACATGCCCACGGAATTAGGTACGAGAAAAACCCGCGAAAACTAATAAATTTAGACATAACGACAGATGCGTTGAAAATCCCTCCCAATTTGCTGTATAATACGAGGTCATAACGACACATAAAAGCAAAAATCGTCGCGCCTACGCATAATATTAAGTAATAAGAGGCGAAAAACGAATTGCCGCCAAAAATATGTTGCGAAAAATGAAATTCCTCCGACCCTCGTCACTCTGTGTCGTATTGGTGAAATATTGAGTGGCGTGATGTGGGAAATAAGTGAAAATGCCCTTTAGTGCCTAGGTGAAAAGCCAGTAAATCCTAGAACAGATCCATACGCTCGATTTTTAAAAAATACACTTAAAAAAAAGCACTAACTTTATGTGTCGTGGTCATTTGACTTATGAAGAACGCACGTCGTGTTTTGAAAATTAAGTATTGGAAAAAATGCCGCTTTTCCTTTTCGACGACTAAAGCACCTTTTGGAACCATAGCATTTTTAAAAATAAATCTCCCCGTAGAAAATACAAATGTATTCTACTACATATTTTGGCAAGAAAAAATATAAATCGGAAGTGAATTAACGACTATTTTGTTCATCCAATCCCGTACAAAATATACACGCTGGGTACACTGGGAAATATCTCGTGTTATTCTAGGACAACTCTTATGCCATTCACGATAAGAGCTGCAAGAAGGGTCCTCTAACAACAGCTGTAGCCTCAGCGTTTAGTGATGTATGGAAATATTAATCAGAACGATAAGTGTAGGGTGCGAAGGGTAACAAGAAGCGAGGCGAGGCGAGGCGATAGCCTTGTCGAGGCGTCGGGATTGCGTCGGTTTATCTGATGACATCGTAGGGTAGGGTTAGCCGGCTTATCTAGTGGGATTTGGAGCGGGTTTAAAGAGGCTTGTTTAACGTTGAGATCCCCTTTAAAGTGAAGCCCCGATTCCGATCTTTGGTTGCCTTTGGTTCCGGAAAGGTTTAAGGTTGAGTTGGAATGTTTTTAGCCGGAATACGGAGGAGCCTAGAAGAAAGGTAGGGTGCTTATTTTATTCGACTTTTGTGAGGGTGTGTTAAACAATCAATTTTGTGCTACGCTATCAAAGTTAAGAAATAGATACCTTGGACTCAAAATGTTTTAATAGGATAAGACAGGACATGTGAGAAGATAATTAAACGTGTATTTTTTCTACTACTAATACTTTTTATAATCTAACCAGTCGAAAAGTCAAAATAGTCACGTGGTACTAAAACGCCACATAGGTAAGTCGGCGTTAGACTACGACGTCACTCTCTTAGGTAATGCCTTTTAATGTAAGAAGCGTTCATCAATGTATGAGTTACCTCGTGAAATTAGGTTTTTATGCATTTACACAGTTATAAGAAGACGTTTACAATTCAATGAAAAAACTAGATTTTATATTTTTTATCATACTTTATTTTTCACATTTTTTGTGATGATGAAGACCCTGAAACAAATATTTTAATGGTTGTATTCAGTATTTTTTTTCGTTTCATATGTCTTATTTATTTATTTAATAGATACAGCCAACAGATGTTCGGTTAAACAATATTACAGAACTTATTATCTGACTTAAAACATAAAGTGAGATCCGTTAATGAATTATCACACTTTTTTTAAGTTAAATCTAAATATGGTATAAAAGGAATGTCACTCTAATCTCATTGTGATGCCAATTTCCCATTTATAAATACCGAAATGGGGTTGATCTTTCTTGAAATAAACAGATGAATGAATAAGCAAATGTCTTGAGATACATTATTACTTTCCGTAATTTGACTGGTTTTTTAGCATTTGGTTTGTTTAGTTGATAGCTTGTAATATCTATGTTCGGTGTTAAATTGTCCCGTAACACCTAAGCCGGATGTAAGATTTTCTTAATTAATTTAGTTATTTAAAAAAAAAAATTTAGTTATCACAAATCGTTTATGAAATCTTAGGTCCTTGGAAGTCTCCCATCCGTATTTTGATATGTTTAAGTATGGATATAGCAGAGGTACATATTTGATACAAAATACTTAAAGACATACTAACATTTATATTCAAACTCGTCATATTAACAATTAGTCAGTAATAATGCACCGGAACTAACAAAATTATTACTCGAGTAATTCACTTTACAAAACTCCACTCCTTACCACTAAAAAACGGCATTCCAAGATTTCGCCTGAATTTCTTTTTGCAGTGACGCTATCCCTTGAAGGATTTATAGCTTTAATCTAAGCTATTAATCTAGATGGCCAAGTAAATTTCATTACTAGTAAATAAGTCAAATTTGGTAATTTGAAATTTAAACCACTGTCAGATTATTATTTATACAATGCAGTTTAATCACTATTAATAGGTAGGTACTTAAGTTATAAAGCGTCGCGGGCAATAGTTATCTTACCCAAACTATAACACTTCACGATCCTTACTTTCATTGGCTATGTATCCACGATTGCTGGCAGTGGCTGGATGAGCATGGCCAAGGAAAGATAGAAGGAAGTGGACTATGTCCAGCAAGTTAAATGATGGATGAATTATGATGGAGGATGAATTATTCAGTGACCCAACCTGTTTTATAGGGGGCGATAGACAGCTTGTAGGTAGCTATGTGGTCAGCATTCAAAAAAACCTAAAAATTCCAATAACTTGGAGCATTCATTTGAAAACACACAAACTGTAGCCATAAGAAACTTTTATTTGCTATGTCAAAGAGTTCGAACTTTCACCTGTGAGTCCTGGTTTTACAATTCAAATCGCCTAATCTAGACTAATTCAACAATAAATAAAGCCAAATTCCTTGCATAATTCAAGCTTTGTTAATATAAAATTATGCAAGTATTTATTTTAAACGACGGCGCTTCCATTTTTTATAGATTGGCGTTATGGTGCGTTTAGACTTATCGAGCTCTTCTTTCTTAACTGAGTCAAGAAGTATCTACTCCCCAAAGCCATGCAATACAGAGAGTTCTCTCATGCTTATGAGAGATTGAGAGTCAACTAGAAAAAAAAGTGTGGTACTTATAACTGTTTTTGTTAATTTTGATATTTAAGAAAGAAAATATCAAAATGTGACCACGCAATGGACTCGAATCTCTTAGCGTCCTTATGGAACGGAGCATAAGGTTGTATCAGCTCAACTTTTGTTTGCGATACACATGTTTTGAATGTATAACGTGCGATGAAATTTCTGATAAGTTTTCTTCTTTCTCGACTAATCGCACCCATTACTGAGTGTAAGTCTCTTTCAGTGCAAGCCATTCGCCTCGGTCTGTGGCTTTTTACATCCAGTGTCATCTTAGCACTTTGGCAACGTCGTAAGTCCATCTTGTCTGACATGTTTCAAATTTAACAGTCTATTAGCTTTTAGAATATACCTCGGCTACTATTGGATAGAATCGGATATATTCGTGTATTACAAATATCGGAACTAATATGACCCTTAGTTTAGAAATCGGAACTAATATGATACTTAATTTTGAAATCAGAACTCGATCATCTACTGAAAACCGGTGAAAATTGGCGAAAACCGAAGCCTACTCTAGAGCCCGAGGTATATTCTAAAAGCTAACAGACTATACAGCTATATATTCTCCGATTTGAGGTTGCCTGGAAGAAATTGCTATTAGCAATAAGGCCGCCAATTGTATCTTATCTTCTGTATCTGCTGTTCTGTATCAATTTTCCGGTATACATTAAAGAATATTCTTATCTTATCTTATACAGCGATAGAATGAGCATTTGCTTGTAAGGTCTAAACGCGCTATCACATTGATATTATTGTATTTTATTATTATATTGAAAGTAGCGAATGAATTTATTTAACACGCTTCGGCTAAAGAATGCCGACCGCTAACATAAAACGGTTTATAATATTTATTATATTGAAAACTTTATCGGCCATTGTTTCTCGATCACCGACATTATGGCCAATCTGTTTTAACAATATGAAAATATGTTTATAAAACGATATTTTGGTTTCAAAAATGGAATGAACTCATCGTAGGTACTAAATTACGTCACTCTACTTCTTTATACATGTTCCTTCCTTCTCTCTTTCTTCCATAGTTTTTGCTATGCAAGTTCATGTTTGCATTGCAAAAAGTACGAGTAGCTAAAACATCCTTCTTGTGCTACAACAAGAAGCGTAGCACAAGAAGGATGTTTACGTAATTCGCCTTTACGTAAAGGCGAATTTGCTACAAAAATATACCTAAAGATGACCCGCTTTACAAACTGTAGAAAGAAATGTTCTGTACTGTTATGTATGTACTGTTCTGTATAAAACTTTTCTAAAGAAAAGTTTCATACAGAACAGTAAGTAGTATTACACTCGTGTGCTTTCAGCGAAAACCGAAGCCTAATCTAGAGTCCGAGGTTTATTCTAAAAGCTAACCGACTGCATAATTATACTAATAAAATAAATGAAAAGTTAAGTTTAGATACCTAGGTATCTCAGCTAGTGAACATCCGATAATTTTCTCGCGAATTTGATGTCATCCTTTATTGTAATAATTCAATTGATTCTTTAAATTTTAAAATTTTAATTGGTCTATCAGTACAACCCCCATCGTTTCCTCTCCATTTCTGGAATATAAGGTGAATTTGATATACCCTGCATGTAAGTATATCACCTGTGCAATTTTTTTAACTATAATCATTTTCTCCTTTCTCGTTCTCTCGTTCTACTCTTACAGTCTGAGGAGGACAAATTGCATAATTAAAAACCACTCTCTAACACCCTAGGAGAGTGGTAAAATGGATCGCAACAATGGCTTTTTAGGGTCCCGTGGTGGTCGCAGATGTTGTTTATCGACGACCACGACTTCTGATCCAGAACCCTTCCCGCCCCTCCCAGTTTGGTCTACAGTAAAACCGGGTATAGGATAATTTATTTCTTCTTTCTTTGAGTTTTTTTTTACTTTCTTTATGTCATCATCATTATAATCAGCCGGTGTCAGTCCACTGCTGGTCATGGGCCTCTCCCAAGACACGCCACTGAGCCCGATCTTCGGCTCTCCTCTTCCAGTCACTGCCAACCGCTTTGCGAATGTCGTCGCTCCACCTGGTCACAGGGCGTCCTACGCTGCGTTTGCCGATCTTCTTTGTCTTCTTTATGTGCTGTCTCCTATCGGAGACGATTATGGCAACCAATGCTTCTATTTAAAAACTTATTTAGAGGCTAAAAATGTCACCCATGCCGGGATACGAACCCGCAACCTCTGGCTATCCGTGCCAGCCTCTAAATAGGTTTTTAAATTTGTCCTTAGCACGGGTTAGTGCATTAAAAATAAAAATAGTATAACAATTCTATTGGCAACCAATTCGGCTATTTTGCTTTTCTAGGCTACCAACACAAACAAGAAATTGGTACTCTGTTCAAACTATGATCGAAAGTAGACTAAATTAGATTGAGATAGATTCATCGTTATTTTATTTTCTTCATTTGTCGTTCTTCTTGAAGAGGCGTGTAGTTTTTCCAAGTTTTATATTTAGTTTTCTTTCTATTAAGCTCACTTCTTTTGTTTTATATTAAGAAATGTATTGAAAAATCCTTAACTACTTTCACACCACGATCAGTTACATACGTTTGACTCTGAGTATAACCCTATGTTGCACTCGTTACATTTACTGGATTTTGACAAATGTCACAAATAAGTAAAATTATTAACCCTTTCAATACCTACCTATTTTGCAAACAAGTAAATAATCAACAAAAATTTTTTATAATACCGCCCTTTTATAAGTTTTTCACACTTTCCAATTTACACTAAATTCATTTACCAGGTTTTATCGCGGGGCAACTAGGCAGCGCTCGCAATACAAATAAGGTCTTCACTTACATTGATATGCGTTATCTGCATACCCGATGTTTGTATAAATCCGACCCCGAAGGGGTGACTGGAATTAATTAAATTACGTGTCAGTCCGACACGCTTTTGGTCCACTACAAATTGCTAGCGGTCATCTTAATAATAATAAGTGGATTAAATAAATAATAATAATCGATGTCGACCCTGTCTGTCCCCACTGCTGGGGCACGGGTCTCTTCCTGCATCGCAGGAAGGTTAGGCCATACTCCTACAAGGGGGCCAAGTTCGGGTTGGTGGAGGATTGTAAGACGCTGCGGGTCTTACTGTCAGAAGTGATCAAGCCGCCCATAAGGCCTCTGACATGGCTTAACGACCGCTATTACATGACAGCCGGCACCAACGGCTTAACGTGCCTTACGAAGCACGGAAGAGCTCGGAAAAATGCCACTAGCAGTAGTAACGGGACGGTCACCCATCCCGCACCTGTTGCTTAACTCGAGTGATTGATTGCAATCACTCGGTTCGACTAGGCCACGAGCGCTTCGAATAATAATACGAATAACACGAATAATAATAATAAATAATAATAATATTCTTTTTAAATTGTAGTTTACTGATTTTTTAGTTTAGTTTTATCTATTACGCTTTTTCTTTAGTTTTTAGAGTAGTTTCTTCAGCACTTGATGGACTTCCGTATAGTTATGCATTCAAAAGATTTTATCGCGAATATTAATTAAATGTATTTTTTATGAATTTGTAATCGATCTGTTTCCCAAAAGCCAGCATGAATTTTCATCCCAAATAGAAAACTCTTCTGTGCAATATGTTACATGTATATAAATACCGAAGAATGTAATGGTTTTTTCACCGACTTAGGAGCCACCAGCACTTTCATAAAACACCAACAAGAGAACCATAGTCCTAACCTGTTACCCCAAGAGACTATTCAATCTCAACAACACCCATCAGCCATTAGACTTATCAGCAGCAGATTTACATACCAACAACCGTAATAATCTCTCAGATAATAGTTTCACTACACATTAAACCAGTGCCCCTCAACCTCCGGGTCAGCTAGACGTGTACCGGACCTCTGTAAACAATAAACAATAGTGTGCTGACACCTTTAATGACGGGTACCAATGGCTGACCCCTGTGCTTGCAATTCAATTATCAACGCAGCGCTATCATTTATAAGGAACCTTTTGAGCTAGTAACTTTTAACCTCGTTTGTAGAAGATAATTATGCGTTTTTATGCCGCGATACGTAGCTACTCACGCTGGTTAGTGTTCATGGAGCTTGAAACGGCGAAGGTGCAAAGATAATAATCCAATTAACTTAATTCCGGAACTATTTACTTGAATTTTTGTCGGGAAAGAAGAAGTAATTAATTTTCTGTAGGTAATATCGGAATTAAGTTAACAATGTGTAGTGCTTGGAAGGCCTGCCACTGTCTTACAATCCTCCACCAACCCGGTCTTGGCCCCCGTGGTGGAGTATGGCCTAACCTTCCTGCGATGCAGGAAGAGACCCGTGCCCCAGCAGTGGGGACATACAAGCACTGTTACTGATAACAGTAACAGTGCTTGGATAAGACTCCGGATAAAAATATTTTAAATCTTAACTTGAATTGTGTAAGCTAATGCAAGTAGTGCTATCTAGAAGAAATTTCAGTTTGAATAAATGGCTTAGTAATGAAACGATACACATTATGAAACGAAAGCTTTAGCAAGCAAAAGCCCGCAAATCAGAGAGATATTCAATCTTGGAGCAAGCCGAAGCTCGGCCACAATAACATTAGAATATCTCATCAGATATACGTACGAAACTAAAGGGGGATTTAGCGACATTATCGCAAAATAGTAAAGAACAGAGGGACGACTAGCCTCTGAATGGAGAAGACTAAATTAGCAGGAAGTGAAGAAGTGCACTTACCCTTATTTATAAACTAGTTGTTCTATTTTTATTTTTAATGCACTAACCCGCGCTAAGGAACAAATTTAAAAACCTATTTAGAGGCTAAAAATTTCACCCATGCCGAGATTCGAACCCGCAACCTCTGGATATCCGTTCCAGCGCTCTACCAATTGAGCCAATGGGCGACTCACGGCATCAGTGAAATTTCGAACCTCTTAACACTATTCTCTGTATTACGTACAGGCAACGACATCTGACTTAAGCAAATTGCATTACTTACAGCCCCGACTACCTACTTTGCAGTTAGTTTAACACTTAGCACGGGTTAGTGCATTAAAAATAAAAATAGTATAATCATGTGGGTACAGTGATATCGTTCCGATGTTAAACCTAACTTACTGCAAAGTAGGTAGTCGGGGCTGTAAGTAATGCAATTTGCTTAAGTCAGATGTCGCTGCCTGTACGTAATACAGAGAATAGTGTAAAGAGGTTCGAAATTTCACTGATGCCGTGAGTCGCCCATTGGCTCAATTGGTAGATTGCTGGCACGGATAGCCAGAGGTTGCAGGTTCGAATCCCAGCATGGGTGAAATTTTTAGCCTCTAAATAGGTTTTTAAACTAGTTGTTTTTTAGTAGTTACACGTTTATCGATATCCCATGGGAATAAGATATTTTTTTAAAACGTAGCCTCTGTGTTAACTCAGGGTGTCAGTTCCCTCCGTACCAGTTAGCAGTTAGCAGCTACCTCCATACCAGCCGTTTAGACGTGAAGAACTAACAAACATACACTCACAAACTTTTGCCTTTATAATATTAGTGTGATGTGATTAAATTACTTACATACAGCGTACCGCCTTTGAATTCTTGCTTTGATCAGATAGGATTAAATGACTACTCAGACTAGTAGCACTACCGAGAACTTATTTTTGGATGCAGAAGACCTGTTCATACTTTCACTTTAGTTAGCGTTTTAGAACTGAAACAAAATCTCCGCCAAAACCTAGTATTAGGTGCGGAAAATATGGAAATAAAAAATCCGCTCAGTGGGAGTCAGGTCCAAGCAACTAAGTCGCTTGAAAACGCTAGTATATAGTACAGGTTCCGGTATTATAACATTATCCTGCTTGGTTAAGTAATTAAAATACATTTTATAGCCGAGAAACTGTAGACGAAACTTTTAGTAGATATTGCTTGGTGCTTGTTCTTTTTCTTAACTTTATAAGTGTCATCTATTATTATTATTATTATTAATACGTTTATTGCACATAAGTAAAAAAATACAATGGCAATGTGGCGGACTTAATGCTATAAATGATCGTGAATAATAGTCGTAACTTTCAACAAATGAATCTTAGATTTCAATCAATCAATTAATTATTCAATATTTTAACGTAAAAAATGTACATTCTGTTTGCTGAATGTCAATGTAAAATATAAGCCGCTGCCTTCGGGCCGTATTGTAGTGGAGAAAAAGGCAGCGGAAATAGAAACTCCACTCTGACCATCTTTTCTCAAGTCATCTTAAACCAAATACACCAATTGCGTATGCCTAATAAGATTTCATGATTGCCATTAACAACCTTAAATGACAAAGCCTTAGTTAAAAAGTAAAAGTTTAATAATCGGTAGGTACCCGTATTTTGAGCGAGCTATCCTAAAATCGCTATTCTGTGACAATCCGCCCTTTAACGATCTGCTAGGGATACGGAAGGGATAGGTAAAGGGCCCGCCGAACAAATTAAGGGCTCCTAATGGTTATCGACGGATCTCCGTGTCGTGTCTAATGTTTAAACTGGCCCTTAACTGAGCTGAGATGAATTTTAATGCCTGTAAACGTGTTGTGTTATGTTTGCACCTACGTTCGGAGGTCGGGCAGTTAGCTTCTCCGTTCAAATTTTGCAGAAATAGTGGATATTGAGAAATTTTAACCACAACTTCAATTTTCTATTAATGACTAATTGATCGTTTTTCTTTTTCTTAGCTTCTTTTGTGTTCCCTGTCGCCAGTCACCTCGCACCATCCCCGCCTGAATGCATTTATGTTGTCCCGCGATCTTTGTGTTGGTTTGCCACGACTCGGTGTCCATTTTGCGCAAGCAAACGGTCAGAAGTTAGGCACAACACCTGAAGCTGGCGATCACAACTTCAACCTCTGCAATTTTAGTTTTAAGCGTAGCGCCGTAGTCCTTAATGCAGTCTATTTTTGTACTAAAAAAGAATAAGGATCAATCGTTACTCGGAAATTAAACTAATTCACGGGCCACTAGCCAATGACTTTTTTTATTAATAATTTTGAATGGTTCTCTTAAAATAAGTTTAAAAAAACTGGTTTGTTATGGATTGTTACATGTATTCCAATGTTTTAGATGGCGACGAACTTTTCATTTCAACGCGAAATGTATTCGTAATATGGGATTTTCAAAAGCGTATTGCATATATTATATTACGTTGTGCTCTGTACGAAAAGCACGCTGAAAGTTACGGATTAATTTCTTTCTAGCATTATTCATATTTTAATAACCTCAAAAATTTCATTTATTTCATTTAGCTTTTTATAAATCTTTACAATATTGTTTATATCAAATATTCGTAGCTTTTGAGTCAAGCCTCATCATTTTAACAACCTGTACTGAATTAATGTGATTTACAATAAAACAAAGGTTTACAAAACACATCTGCTTTTATGCGCACACGCTAGTCTCTAATCTGTTAAGATACGTGCTATTTTGCAACAAAAATGAGGGCATAGATTGATCAGATGTCAACTCTATCGACGTAAATCGATAATTTGCATTTTGTAAGCGAGTTTGACAGCCAACGGCAAATACCTATTGATAAACATGTTCGGAACAAAAGACATAAACGCAGATCATCATGTCTACAAAATCGAAGTTCAAAAACTTGTGCCTTGTTATCAAGCCCAAATGTACTACAAGCAGTTTCCAATAGCCACAAAAGCCCGAGAACCAACGACTGTCACTCAAACCGAAGTTCCTACCTCTTTGTCACACAATAATCTCCTCTCACACGTCAAAAACTTCGCAGGGAAACGTCTAACTCGGGGATTTCAATGCACACCCTCACTCAACGCACAGATGTTTTAGAGACCTATAGCTTCATACCGATAGGTTGTAAATAAGGTTGGCCAATATCTAGATTGGTTAAAGCAGGTGTCACCACTATTCGTCTCGTACCCTCATTGTCTTGAAGTTCGTATGGTCAGATAAGGAGCTTCTGTTGACAATGTCCGGTGTCTAGTAAAGCTTAACATAGGATGATGTTGTCAATTTCTAGTAAAGTATTAGTGTAATTTTTCCGAGCGCTTTCGTGCTTCGCAGGGCACATTAAGCCGTTGGTGCCGGCTGTCATGTAATGACAGTCGTAAGGCCATGTCAGAGGCCTTATGGGCGGCTTGATAACTTCTGACAGTAAGGCCCTCCACTGTCTTACAGTCCTCCACTAACCCGGACTTGACCCCCGTGGTGGAGTATGGCCTAACCTTACTGCGATCAAGGAAGAGACTCGTGCCCCAGCAGTGGGGACATACAAGGGTTGATAACGAACGATTAGTGTAAGCTCCTACGTTTATTCAGATTACTTTCAGTTTATCGGTCGTGTATTCCCAATGGAGGCCGACGTAAACTTGTACAAATGGCGTTAGTCTAAGTTTTTTTCATCTTTGTGATGTTCCTGCCCGGTTACCATAGCATACACTGACCTAGTTTGGAGCTAGGTCAAGTGTTTGTCTTGAGTCGAGGAATTATTATCTGCAGAAATAGTTGTGTCAAGTTTTATCTTACACGAGTTTAAAACGAGCCAAAATTCCTAAAAAAAAACCCAGTCAAAATTTGTTATAGATGAATTTTAATACAGTTAGACTTATATTATTTTTAATGCACTAACCCGTGCTAAGGAAAATTTATCAAAACCTATTTAGAGGCTAAAAATTCTACCCATGCCGGGAGTCTTCTGGCTATCCGTGCCAGCGCTCTTTCCAACTGAGCTAATAACAGTTATCAATGAATGAATGAACGAACGAACGAACGAACGAACGAACGAACGAACGAACGAACGAACGAACGAACGAACGAACGAACGAACGAACGAACGAACGAACGAATGAATGAATGAATGAATGAATGAATGAAAATTCATTATTGCACTAAAACAAATCTGTATAAAGGCGAGCTTAATACTAGATAGTATTTTCTTCCACTTAACCCACGATAATGCGGACAGTGGAAGGGGTAGTGCCAGTAAAAAATATAATATAAGAGTGATTTATTACATAACCTAGGTTAACTAAATATTACAAATAATTTAAATACACATACGTATACAAAATAGCACAAAATATAAGTATAAAATGAGACTCAAATACATATTTACTGCAATCAACATTCACTGCTGACCGCCTTGCCCTTATCATAACATATGCCGGACAAATTTTCGTGTCTATACCTAACTTTTACTACTTGGATAAAAATTCTAAAATATCAGAGTTCATCAGATAAATAGTTTTCCACGCAAAATAGCTTAATGGTCACCTAATGTTTTCTTTTAGTGAGATATTTTTTCTATATGTAATATGAAATCTATAAATGAATTACATAGACGTTGAATAATCGACTGGAATAAATCAAAGAGTTCAATTGATAGATATCTTACGGTACAACACCACAAAAACAAAATAACATTGACAAATTGAAAATTTTCATCGTACCACTTTTCGTCTTACCAAACAAGTCTTGCATATAATTGTGATCTTTATTAGAAAGTACTTAGAAGCCACGATGCCTTGTTTGAGGAAGAATAAATGTATGTTACTGTAAACCTAGCAACTAGACGTTTCCCAATCAGTAGCCATAAGTTACGGGGCAAGTCGAGATATCGATCTTATCGATGCGAGTACACGTTTATCGACTATACAATGTATCGATTCCGGTTTATTGATATAGCATTTGTCACGAACGTTCGTTTTTGTTAAAACAAATCGTGATGCGAAGGCGTTTTGAATCTCGAAGTTTTTATTTTACGTCAAAAACTGTGACCCAATTGTTTTATCACTGTTTCGCAACATACTTTGACATTTTGGATACACTGCAGATAGGTAATAAAAAAAAAGCGCACACAGATTTTTCATAAATAAATATTATTATGTTTGACAGTTACCTTGTCTTACAGTTATCTGTCAAAAAGCAAATTTTGTGTCAATAAAGCAACGCGTTCACGTATTTCTTACGGCGACTTTCACAGTCACAATCTATAATGCATTTATTCAAAAGATATCAAACCCGATACCGGCACGAATCGACTCATCGATTCATTGTTCGTATCAATAGATTTATACATCGAGATGTACGATTAATGTTGCGTGGGACGTTTATGAAATGCTCATGCCCATACTCGACATTTGTTATGTTGAAAAAAAATATGAAAAATACTGGCCGCCAGAGTGTCGTGTTCTCTTTTCTCTGCAAAATATCCTCTTTTCGGAAAAAGAACTGTCATTAATATTTTCTTTACACGGCAACGATAATAGTCTCACATTATTGCCAGCCAGTTCTATTTCTTCATTCATAATTTCCTGTCACTTTAATTTTGAAAACGTCTGCGAACTCATTAAAACTAGACAGTCCATTACTATTAGAAGTTAAGATTAATAATTGAAATAGTTAAAGCATTCCGTAACATTCTCTAATTACGCTCGAAACATCACAATCTGTTATCTTCGCTCAATCAACGTGTGCTCGACTTTTATCTTAGTTTTGTATCTTCAAAAATTGGGTGATGCAAGCTAAAAGCTTAAAGCGAGTTTATATCTCTGTTTGGGGATAGTCGGAAACAATATTCAGGAGCGCACTAGAACGGTCTCATACAAACTAATCTCTTCTACAGATGAGAATGATTCTCTGTAAGTACGTAATATAGAGAATATTGTAAAGAGGTTCGAAATTTCACTGATGCCGGTGAGTCGCCCGCTCAGTTGGAAAGAGCGCTGGCACGGATAGCCAGAGGTCGCGGGTTCGAATCCCGGCATGGGTGGAATTTTTAGCCTCTAAATAGGTTTTTAAATTTGTCCTTAGCACAGGTTAGTGCATTAAAAATAATAATAGCCTCTAAAAATAATAGGTTTTTTAAAATAGTATCTTCTAGCTGAGAGGGTGTTGAGAGTCTAGGCTGGGCAGGGCAAGCCTACTCCGATACTTGATCGGTCTTTTGCCCTGTCTAAGGTAGAATTAGTTTAATTCATACCATTCCGGGTGACAATAACCTTTTTCTTAAATACTATCAAAGCTGTGAAATTGATAGTAATTCTTGGATTAATTTAATGAGCAAATAACTTACAGACATTATTGCTTTCCGTGTTTTAACGATTTCTATCAACGGTTTGTTTAGATCTAAGAGAAAGTTGAATGAAGTTAAATTAAGCGTAGTTTTTATGGTATAAACCTGTAAAAACCTAGTTTCGTAATTCTGAACTTCAGAGTGCTTAGTGCGAATTTTTTAACTACTTGATCGCGTTAACGTAAACTCATATTTTTATGGCATCGAGGAAGCGCCACCTAGCGACAAGTATGGAAATTAAAATTGCTGAGTGCGAGTTGTAATGGTTTACGTTGAGAAGTGAACACGTTTACCAGCCAAAACACGAATAAACGCGAGTGCGAGTTGTACTGTGACAGCGTTTTGCCAGTTCGAACGGTTAACTTACTCATATTCACTACTCGATGCTCGATTAACGCGGTAGTAAAGTTATTCGATTGGATCTGTCAAACTCGCACTAATCACTCTGTGTGCTTAGTGCGAGTTTTTTAACTACTCGATCGCGTTAACGTAAACTCATATTTCTATGGCATCGAGGAAGCGCCACCTAGCGACAAGTATGGAAATTAAAATTGCTTAGTGCGAGTTGTAATGGTTTACTTTGAGAAGTGAACACGTTTACCAGCGAAAACACGAATAAACGCGAGTGCGAGTTGTACTGTGACAGCGTTTTGCCAGTTCGAACGGTTAACTTACTCATACTCACTACTCAATGCTCGATTAACGCGGTAGTAAAGTTATTCGATTGGATCTGTCAAACTCGCACTAAGCACTCAGGACATACTCGCAACGTCTGAGTGATTCGAACAAAATACCTCTCAAAATCAACATGAAACATACACATTAACCTAACACGTCAAACACTAACACATACGCTTAAAATCACTATTAACATAATTGAGTCTGAAACTTTTTGTAAAAAGATATTAATATGTTATTTTCTTGTTTGTAAGTAAAGTAAGTAAGTAAGTAAAAAGATATTTATTGCCACCAACAAAACACTGGTTGAAAGAATAAAGTTTACATTTGGTTAACATATACATTTTACCAACTAGTCTCAGCCAGGTAACAATAATTTATAAGGTTCATTGGCACTTTTTATAATTTATATAAAAACAGTGACCCATAATATACGCAGTTGGCAGCAAAAGGCACAGTGCTCAGCGCGGGCCGTCAGACGTCGTGGATTTCACGCCTTCCAACGGCGCTGATTTTCAGCACTTACCTAACTAAAGCTAAAATACTTAAAACTACTTAAAATACTAAACCTAAATAATACAAGGGTAGATGGTATAAAACATCATCCGTGCGCGGGTTAATAGAAATTTTTTGATACAAACCAAGACAAATCAGCACAGAAGGTTCACTGATGTTTTTTAAACATAAATAAAAATAGTAAATTTAATTTCATAACCCTAATGTACAGTTTAATGCTTAGCGTGTATGAGTGTGTGTGTTTTGTGTGTGCGTGTGTGTGCGCGTGTGTGGGTGGGTGTATGTGTTATATTTATTTTGTATATTTGATAGCATATTTTTTGTATATACGAGTATATTGTGCTTGTGGATTTATTAGTTCACATTAGATTTTTGATTTTGGTTTCGGTAGTTTTTTCGATGTTTTTATAATGTAGGTGTTTTTAGTATGAGCAACTTGTTTCTCCATAAGAATATTTTTTAATTTTTCTTTAAATGTTCTACTAGTCAGGTTGTCCTGAAGGGGTGGAGGAAGATCATTCCACACCTTTGCTGCTGCATACCTCACACTTCCTCGGTAGTTGGCTCCTTGGTGTTTTGGTATTTTCATGATATTGCGAGCCTTGCTTCTAGTGTACTTAGAGTGTACGTCTCCAAGCCATTCAAATTTTTCATAAAGATAGGTCGGTCGCTTCGTGTGGACTATCTTATGAACCATGCTCGCCAGATGCAATGTCCTACGTCCTTCCATTTTAAGGACTCTTTTGTCACATAGAAACGGTGTCATATGGGATCGCCGCGGTATGCCATAACAAAATCGTGCACAGGCGTTCTGCATCCGTTGAATTGCGCGACTAGTTTTCTGAAAAACTCTTGGACCGTAGACAGTATCGCAGTAATTAAAAAGTGACAAAATCAACGTCTCTACGAGTAAAACCCTTACCTCTATTTTCAAAAAATCCCGTATCCCATACAAGACTTTGAGGCGATAAAAAGCCGTTCTTAATTTGAGATTGATGTGCTCTTCAAAACGTAGCTCGGCATCCATGAGAAGACCTAAATTTCTTGCAATTAGAACCCTTTCGACGCTATTTCCATCTATGCAGATGTCGGGCAGGTTTACAGCCAATTGTTGGCATTGGTGCTTAGTACCTATAATCATGAATTTAGATTTAGTTGGGTTTAAGACTAACGTATTTTTTTTACTCCACTTTAAAATGCTGTTGAGGTCTTCGTTTATTTTTTTCACTGAATCATAAGTATCTGTAGGCTTGAAAGATCTATACAATTGTGTGTCATCGGCGTATAGATGTATTTTACAGTGCTGAATATTAGTTGGAAGATCAGCTGTATATAATACAAAAAGGAGCGGGCTTAAAATGGACCCTTGTGGACATCCTCTTGTCACAGCTTTAATCTCCGACTGCATATTATTTCCTAACTCGTCCTCAACAACAACAAACTGTTTCCTATCAGTTAGAAAGGAGCGGAACCATTCACATGCTGTCGCGGAGACTCCGTAAAATGCCATTTTGGCCAAAAGTAATTCGGAACTGAGGCAGTCAAAGGCACGTGTAAAATCCAACAACACAACAACACTGCCCTCACCAGCATCAGAGGCTCTCAATAGATCGTCGGTCACGTGAGCTAACGCTGTCGCTGTACCGTGGTGGCTACGGAATCCTGATTGCATTTGTGGTAAAATAGATTCACTTTCCAAATATTTTGTCAACTGGGTGCATACAACTCTTTCTAAAACTTTGGACAGCATCGGTAAAATGCTTATCGCTCGTAAATCTTTATATTCTTCTACCACAGAGCTCTTAGGGAATGGCTTTACACGTGCCGTTTTCCACATATCAGGAAAGTTGTTCTCTGAGATAGATCTGTTTACAATGTCCGTAATGATTGGCAATGTCACAGGGAGTGTAAGCTTTACCATTGCGGTTGAGATCGAATCATAACCACATGCATTGGTCACGATTGAGTTGATTATTTTTAAAGTTTCCTTTTCTGTGCAGTTCCTAATTAAGAAGACGTTTGTACCGTATCTATTTTGGGCATAAAAGCTAAGTAGCTCCTTGTCTGGTGTAGGGTCACCAGGTACGTCCAGGAAAAAGTCATTTATCTTATCCGGATTGTTGATATGGACGGGAATAAACTCAGATAATTTGTTTTCTGACAGCGTCGTTTGCTTTAGGAAGCCCCACATTTTGACCGGGTTATTTTTATTACCATTTACATAATGCCTAAAGAATGCCTCTTTTTCTCTTTTGATGGAGCCTATAACATAATTTTTTAACATTTTATAGTACCTCATATGCGCTTCTCGTTTCGTGCTATGCGCACGAGATAATGCTTTATCTCTCAGGAACATCATTTCTTTTATTGTATTTGTGATCCAAGGTCGAGGTTTTTCTCTTGTTTTTACTTTTCTCAGAGGGGCATGTTTCTCAAATATTTGGTCCATGAAGCCATTAAATAGTATAACCATGTGGTTGACAGTGATAGCTGTGGTTACTTTATACCAGGGAATTGTACGGAGATCACTAGAGAAAGCTTCTTGGTCAATGTTATGTAACGATCGTGTCCATCTATAAAGTGGTGTTGGCTTTTGCTTTTTTATAGATAGTTCTACCATCACTAAACCGTGGTCACTTAGGAGAGGGTTGTGGTGTACTGTGACCGCTTTACATAGATCGGGAGAATCGGTGATAACAAGATCTATCAGCGTTTTCGACTCATTCTGCACTCGGGTTGGTTCGCGCACAATTTGATGAAGATTTTGCTGTATAAGAAAAGTTCTGAGCTCCGGCGCTGCTCCTCTCTCTGGTTCCAACAAATTTATATTGAAATCTGTTAGTATGCAAGTGTGGTCACAGTAGCTAAAGGAACTTATCGATTCACTCAAGGCGTCAATGGCTGTGCTAGGTGATGGGCCGGAGCTAGGACGGTAGGCGGTGCCAATGGCAATGCGGACGCCACCTGGCAGTGACATTTGAAGCCACATTTGTTCAAGTTCCGAATGCGGGTGAGTTTTTCTACGAACTTTCAAACCACGGCGGATAAAAAAACCGACTCCACCACCCCTTCCACCACCAGGTCTTGGAGAGTTTTTCAGAATGTAGCCTGGTATTTTCGGGACATACTTATCTTGCCCCTCCTTTGTCCATGTTTCATTCAATGCCAGAAGGTCGGGCTTAAATCTGTCTATTGTAGCAAACAATTCATCTTGCCCTGTATGTATGGAACGAATGTTGAGCAAACCTAATTTTAAGTTAAAATTTTTGTTTGCGCTACTCATTGTAATAGCATGGGTATTTCATACATTTTAGTTTGGGCCTATTAGATAGCGGGTCAAGACTATCTATATTAATGATGCAGATGGAGGTGTACATGTGTGAACTATGTATATGAGTATACGAAATTACCGAGTCTCCAATTAATCAGCACAATATTAAACAGAGTTTTACACAGGCAAGTTAGTATTAGTTTAGATGTTTAGGTATTCTTAAGCTTATGAACTGTCTGCACAGATGAAAAAACCAAAAAAAAAAAAAAAGAAAATATACACAATCAGACGGATCACTTAAGATAATCTTACTTATTATTTACTAGCCTATCAAGCGAATCGCTATCTCTTATACAGATTAAAGTAGAATGTGCGTCTTTCTTTATATATATTTTACCGTATTTTACCCACACAAATTGGTAACGGTTCTCTTTAGCGAACTTCCTCACAGATGCGTGCAGATTTTTCGCCTCCGGCGTAAGGTGTTCGGCGACGTAAATAGGCTGCTTACTTCCGTCTATACCAATATGACCCGAATTGAGGTGATCCGTTGGGTTGTGTTTGTTTTGCCTCCTTACTGCACTGATTATCTCGTCGCGCTGGCGCTCCGAGGGCAGGGATAGCAGTACCGTGCGTGGTCTATCCGAGCCAGTATTTAATCTGCCAATTCTGCGACACGCACGTATGTCAGTGTCCAATACTGGTACCTTAATGAAATCGCCAAGGTTTTTCACCAACTGCACTAGGTTCTCGTCACGCTTTTCTGGAATGCAGTGTAGTTCTAAATTTAAACTCCGTGATATTTTTTCTGCCGATACAAGCCGAGTTTCTAGTGATTTTATGCAGTTCTTCAGTTCGCAGTTTTGTTGTTCAAGGTTAGTAATCTTCCTATCTGTATCTCGCAGACCAGTTTTATAGTTGAGTTGCTCAGCTGCGAGGAAGTCGGTAGTTGCCGTGAAATCTTGAATAAGTGTATCTGTGGCTGCTTTAATTTTTTGTGAGACTTGAACCTCAACTTCGTGCATCAATGTGACTCTTAACTTTGCAATTTTTTCGTCAAGTAGGTCGCTGAATTGCTTTAGAGTAATCGACGAATCAGAGCTAGAACCTCCTGCTGCTCGGTCGATGGCAGGCTGAGAGACGTTTAGGTCATCACAGGACATATCAATCAATGAGCTCTCCTGGGGTGAGTTTTGCCTACGGACTGGGGTTTCCTCGCGGTTACCTCTGCGTTTGGTGATATTAAGGCAACGCTCACAGATCCATGACGTCTTGTATTTTGTATAGTTTGTTGAGTAGACTGCAGTGGTTATATTTAAACATTGATAGTGGTAGACACTACTGCACTTTGTGCACCTTAGCTGATCCGCAGCGCCTGGTGGTCTACGGCAGGCTAGACAATTCATTTTCCTCCACCTCTATAAAGTTTCAGTTGCTCTTCTTATCTTCTTCTTCAGGTAGCGAAATATTTAAACTTATTACTGTGGGGGAGATGCAGAATGTGAATCCGCCGTATAGGCCAATGGCAGTCCTTAACCGCGAAAAATTGGCCGTTGGAGCACTTAACATTTGGTTCGAGCTGATTTATAATCACATACGGTTCATGATAATTAGGAAGCACAGTCTGTAATTAAGACACTCCACTACATTTTAAGCACTTACAGCCCTTTTAACAATTAAAAATTCGTATTTATTGTGGCGCTAGGAAAACCGGCTACGCTAAACACGCTCTCTAGCTACCATTTTGGCAGAACCATAGTTTCTGTATCTTACGAGCTGAACCCCGCCAACTTCGTACCACCTAACAGTCGATACTTTAATTTATTCTCTCCGTAAGAACCATCCTCGTACTTTAAGGAATATTCTAAAAAAAGAATAATCAGCGAAATCGGTTCAGAGTGCTTAGTGCGAGTTTGACAGATCCAATCGAATAACTTTACTACTGCGTTAATCGAGCATTGAGTAGCGAGTATGAGTAAGTTAACCGTTCGAACTGGCAAAACGCTGTCACAGTACAACTCGCACTCGCGTTTATTCGTGTTTTGGCTGGTAAACGTGTTCACTTCTCAACGTAAACAATTACAACGCGCACTCAGCAATTTAAATTTCCATACTTGTCGCTAGCTGGCGCTTCCTCGATGCCATAGAAATATGAGTTTACGTTAACGCGACCGAGTAGTTAAAAAACTCGCACTAAGCACTCAGCTGCTCTCGAGATTTGCGCTTAGCAACACGTTCAGTAATTAATTTGTATATTATAGAAGATATATCTTTATATGAATAACGACTACAGTTTTAAAAAAGATTTAAAGAAAATACTAATTTCAAAGTGTTATTATACGATAGAAGAATATTTAAAATATAGTATAGTAGATGAAATGAGATAAATAATTGTATAAATCTAACTTTACAAATATAATGAACTAAAATTGCATGATAATTAATTAAATTAATGTTAAGTTAATGTAATGCATACTTTTATTTAGCACTTTAACAATATTCCTTGAAGTACGAGGATGGTTTTTACGGAGAGAAAAATAAAAAAATTAAAGAATCGGCTGTTAGGCGGTATGAAGTTCGCTGGGTCAGCTAGTACCTTATAAAAATATTCAATGTGAGAACTCGTCACCCTTTCCTTGCACCTTGCACCATCCGCCGGTGCATTCCGGCCGCACGCTTGTCTGTCTGTCTGTCTGTCTGTCTGTCTGTCTGGCGCGTGTTGACAGGTGTTAAATCGTACCAGCAGTTATGAGTTTACGCACGCTCGCCCCGCGGAGCTTGTGTATGTTTTGAAGTGTGCTTTTGTGAACGAACAGACTTATGTCTTGGTTGAGATAGGATTGAATAAGGAATAGTTGTGAGATCTTGGCGGAGCTTTGCGAGCTAATCACTTTAGGACCAAATATTAGCATAACGAGGGCTAATGAAAGAATTTTTTATCTTTCATTAGCCCTTGGACAGAGTGTACTTTCTCAAATGACGCTATAAGTACTTACGTAAGCCGTTTTTGCTTGTTTTCCTCCTTTCATTATTTTATTTGAAGTTCTGTCAATACTCCTAATAAATAAATTCCTAGCTAAACGCCAATTATAAATCTCCATTTCTAAAAACAACAATGAAAAATCAATGAAACTTCTGGAACTTTATCAGAGGTGAATAATATACATAAATACTTTAACATAACACAGTAACATTATTGTCACTAATACCTATTGATTTTTTTTTGTATACTTAAAAGTACTGTAAGAAATAATTAATATAACGATAGATGTGTACAGATTAGGTATTGATGGAAACTGTATTTACACGGATTTTACTCGTTTAATTTTACACTTTTCTGACGTTTCGGCACTTTTTCAAGTACCGTAGTCTCGGAAGATTGAGGTCACAGGCGTCTTTTTGAAAGCATTAACTGCTAGTTTACTTTAAAATTAAACGAGTAAAATCGTCGTAAAATGAAACGTGTAAATACAGTTTTTATTATGTCTAGTTCTCGTGTTAATCTTAGAAAATACTATAGATTAGGTATTTTGTTAGGTATGCCAGTAATTTAAAATTTCTGAAATAATTTTTGTGTCAGGAGTTTTCTAACCGAGCTTTTGATACGAATCCTATAGGTATCCAATTTTTTATCTTAAACATGGCGTCAACTTTTTATGTCAATAGAACAGATGCGCAGGCACCTAAGTAGATCGCTAGGAAACGATCTGCAAGTGAAGCTTTCCGCACCATTAGCTTGGTCTCTTATCCCATCGTCTATACGCATCGGCGTCTGATGGAGAGACAGCGTTTACTCGTCATGGATCGCTCAGGAGCTTGTTCTAGTGCTTATATGGAGGACATTGATTTACACCTCCCGCTGTGATGAGGATGGATGGTGGAGCCTTTTGTGTTTAGTGCTGTTCTTGCGCTAGTTGGGTGAGAAATAGGCATTTTTGTTGTGACTTTGGTTACTTAAAAAGGCAATAGAATTAAAGGGCAGAAGGAGTCAGGCAAGGCGTGTGTGGACGAGTGAGCCTGGTTACCCTCTCAATAAAAGTAACTTATCAAATTATTTTGACAGTTCAAAGTGGTATTAAATTTCTTCAAATGCTCAGTTACAAGAATCATCAAAAAATTACGTTGTAAAATAAACCAACCGTTAAATTCTAAGAAGTCGGAACGAAAACTCTTAACGCCCAATTAAAGACATTCAATTCAACAATAACAACAACCTGTAAAGACAAAGCGTGACCCGATATGACTAACCATCGTTAATCTACATTAAAAAAATTTGATATAATACGCCCAGCGAGTTTATCTCTCCATCTCCCACAGCGGCCAATTAAAAGAGGTTAGACGCACACATGTAACCCTATACACCTGACACGACGTCCCAACTTGGCAGGTTAAACAGAATTCACATGTGAACCTAGAGGTGAGAGCTGTAACCGACGGCAAGGCCGACGCCGCCAATCAATTCAAAATGAAAACTATCACATACAATATAAGGTCAAGTTTCCCACGCTAGCGGGCGCGGAACACAATTAAGAAAGTATCGAGTGTAGTATGTTAAATAAAGGACTGAATTGATAGACCTGTAAGGTTGAATTTGTTCTGGGCGTGCGGTTTCTCGACCGGTCGGTTCGGTTCGCGAACTTTTACCTATAAATTTGTGTCGGGCGGGCCGGTATGCGGCTTGCAGTGTCTAGGAGGTAAAGTGGAGATGAACAAGCCTCCAAGCTACAAGCGGTGGCTGCCGGTTTTCTCCAGTGTTTTACTGCCTTTTAAATGGTATACAAGATCGATTTACATCGGATCTAAGGGCGGCGTGGTAGTAACATTTTAATCGGCTCGTAAAAATTATTATACTCAATGATTACCAAGGGCTAACCAATTCTTGCATCGTTTACTCCTCTTTTCTTCTAAGTTTGTTATAAAACTATCGTGACGTAACAAGTTGCAGGCATTTTGCCTTCTCTGCATTTGATCGTTCTGAGCACAGGTCTCCCAATTACTCTCTCTTAAACTTGATCATTCGTCACCTTTTCTGTCCTGCCTATTCTCACAATTTGGATAAGAATGGAGCATCTCAAATACTTCAAACCTATCCTGACCCTCCCATGAATACTCCAACCAACATTAGGCATGGTTAAGCTGATCGGCTCTTTAGCCTCATAGACTTTAAAGATAACACCAGGAGACATTGTTATTTTCTGTTCAGGGCTAAGGAGGTTAAAGTCTATTGAGTAGCATGTGGTAGACGTTGTGGAAATTGAACGAGTCTATTAGTGAATGTTACACCCTTCCATAGTAACTAGGTATTTCGTGCTTTTATTTCGCCCTTTTTACTTTGGCACTTGAAAAACCGTAAATTTCACAAAACATTGTTGACAGTCATCATCACCATCATCAACCCATTATGTCCCCACCGGGGCACGGGTCTCTTCCCTAAGGAAGTTGTAGGCCCTACTCCACTACGGGGGCCAAATCCGAATTGGTGGAGGCTTGCAAGACTAGTGGCTGGTCTGACTGTCAGAAGTTTCCAAGCCGCCCTAAGGCCTCTGACTTGGCTTAACGACTGCCATCTATTGACAGCAGCCGACACCAAATGCTTAACGTGCCTTGCGGAGCACGGAACTGCTCGGTATAAATGCCACCAACTAACGATAGTTAGTGATAGACAGTTTACCCATCCATGCACTCAACTCACCCTGTGATGCTTAACCTTCGTGATCGTTTAATATCACTCAGGCAGCCAGGGCTACGAGCGATTCGTTAGGTTAAACGTTAACCCTCCGCTATCACCTGTCACCTATAACCTAGAACATTTAAATGGGTTTAGATACTAAAGCAATAGATGCATTCCTACGAGTCAATTAATGTAGGCATCATTATTGCAGTCTTGATGAGATTGTAGCTACGCAGTATGGTTTTGCATTTATTATGTCTTTGGACTTAGTGTTGAATATGATATTTGAAGGAAAATGAGAACTTAATACGTGTTCTGCTCAGTAGAATTGGATTAGAGACAGTTTCTGAATTGAGAATTTCGCTAAGTAAATTGTTAACTATAGTGCTGTCTCTTATAATTTCTCAGAAAAGAGTGTGACAGAACGTTACTTTAAGTATTTCCTTAGTAAAATTCTCAATTCAGAAACCGGCCCTCGCTTACTAAAGTATAACTAAAATAAATCAATAAATTTGTAAAGCAATTTTACAGTAAAATTCATTTCTACCTACACATATACTGACTCTTTTAGATACTTGCATCAAATTGAGTACAACCAATACGTTCTTCGATATGTTTTGCCTGGCTTAAAAGCCAACCTAAGCTTAAATGAGTATTATTACTTCTAACTGTACACGAATTGGAAATTCCTCCATCCTGATAATTATTGGGTTTTCAATGACTTGCCCACTTATTCATAGTAGGTGATAAATAATTTACCTACAAATGACTGAAGGGGTTTGCATGAGTAGACAGAATAGGAGTTATATTGGTCAAGTGGTGTTCTCTGCCAACACCTCTAAATATATTCTAAAACATTCAAGTCAGTTTAATGTTAGCGTTCTAGGTTTAGGAATATTAATTATGTAAATTCGGTTAATTAAGTATCAACAGACTAAGTTTGGACTTTTTTCTCCAAAAACAATCCAATCCAAATGGAAACCTAGTTTAACGCTCAATAGGTAAATAATTCTTTTCAATAAAGAATCATGTATTTTAATTTTAAATTTCGAATAGACAATATAGCTAACGCAATTTATACGATACATGACAGTGACATAATTTTCCGATAAAGTCCAGTAGAAATTTAGTTTTTGCACGCAGATGTGTCCGTGGAAAGTTACATAATCACGGCGAAACCGACCAGTTGCATTGAAAAATACTCTGTCAGTCCGTAAAAACCTATCCTAAGCACGTAATAGTAAGTAAAAGCCGATTCTTTATGCACCCCGGCGCTTTTTACAGGCGCCCATTCTCCCTTCCACGGACAGGTTTTCACTTTGTCGAATATATGGGAAATTTATTGCCGCTTTAAGGGGACCAAATACATCGTGTGGGGCTAAAGAAAAACACTGTTAAGTACTACGAAGTTGATTGTTATTTTTTGTGACAGGTTAAGATGTTGCTGCCTGTACGTAACACAGAGAGTATTGTAAAGAGGTTCGAAATTTCACTCAAACATTAACTCAGTTGGGAGAGCGCTGGCACGGTTAGCCAGAGGTCGCGGGTTTGAGTCCCGGCATGGGTGGAATTTTTAGCCTCTAAATAGGTTTTTAAAAAGGTTAGGATGTGTTTACGGGATTCATTTGGTGAAACCAGTGCCAGTTTTCGGCACTAAGGTTCGTATTAGGTGCACTGTGTATTTTTTTTTTGTTTCCATCAGTATCTTGAAATGGGCACAAGCGATCTAAGTGTTAAGCGCTCTTACCATTTAGATGGCTTTTGCCCATTTCAAAATACTATTACATATACGGAACTAAAAATTGGATGAATTTCATAATTATATTCTTTCGAATGCACTAACCCGTGCTAAGGACAATTTTAAAAACCTATTTAGAGGCTAAAAATTCCACTCATGTCGAGATTCAAACCCGCGACCTCTGGCTATCCGTGCCAGCGCATTTCCAACTGAGCTAATGGGCGACTCACCGACATCAATGAAATTTCGAACCTCTTTACTATACTCTCTGTATTACGTACAGGCAGCGACATCTGGCTGAAGTACCTACTTGGCAGTTAGGTTTTACATCGGAATGCTATCGCTGTACCCAAATCTCAAAAACATTATGAAATTCATCAAAGAATATACAAATTCTTCATAATGTTTTTGAGATACAAAAAGTAAAAAACCTTGGTAAAACGTATGAGATAAGATAATATAGGAATACTCCCTATTGTATATCGGAAAACAAATACATATAAATACAAATACAATAAACAAGGTAGGAGCACAATCATAGAACAGTTTTATTTCGGAGAAGTTACGACTTCAAGAATCCGATAAGTAATAATATAAAATCGTACATTTTATTATTGCCATAATATTCGTTAGTGTGGGAGTTACGTTTATATTCCTCTATAACCGACCAAAGAAAACTGGACAGTGCAGTATTTTTAACTGACTTCAAAAAATTAAGAGGTTCGTTCAATTCGTACGCTTATGTTTTTTTTTTAATTTTCTTGTCAAATCTTTTCAAATATTTTTTGTTTCAGTAAGTGTGACGTCTGATTGGTCCCATTTTAATTTTGTGAAGAACTCTGCAAAGAACAGCAATTAATTAGGCCCGATGCGAGCCCTACTATAAACTTGTCATCGTGGTAGTCAAAGGGCCTTCCAAAAAACTCCAAAAACAAAAATTAAATAAGAATCAGAATAAAGAATAAAAATTAAAAAAAGAATAAGTGATAATCGGTAACAATTTGGAGTTAGTCCAAAGCTGTAAGACCAGCATATACACTTTAAGCACCGACTCCAATTTTGATTGTATTTTGAAGTCGGTTTTTAGTTTTTAATAAAATTTATTGTAAAACACGTGTAACTGTCTATTTTCACTTGCATTATTTATTCTTTAACTTTGCTATAAAAGTAACTGGTATTTATATCAGCATTTATTGCTAAATAGATGTAATTTAATAATAAAAGTGTCAAAATGCTTGTGATCGACCAAATAATTCAATGTAGACCTACAATAAGCTCTTAAGTGACTAACCCAAGGAATCTAGTTAGACATTGTATATTAATGATATTATTTCCACAGTTAAACTTAATTAACTTAGTACCTATTATTCATTTTGTAACCCTCATGTTCATGAATTTATTAACAGTCAGACTTAGTGTTGTTTATAAAACTGACGTTAATTATTAAACAAAGCGCTAAAGAGTGTTTTATGTTGCTGGGATGTCGAGATTTCTTTTTATTCTTCTTTTATTAGATGCTGTATTAAAGACCGTTTTTACCCCATATTTAAGGTCTTCGCACATTATAACAACTCCACGCCAACGCGGCAGCAACTCTACTCACACTCTCGATGAGTAGTCAACTAGTTGATCCACCCCATGGTCACTAGTGGGCAATGCGTTGTCAACGAGTGGACAACGCGGTGTCAACGAGTGGGTAATGCGTATTGAATTTTGTCCAAAGAAGTCGTGTTGCTTATGAAATGTCGAACTTTTACATTCAGTGAACTGGCGATTATAGCTATTATACTCGATAATGAAAATGAACGAAACAGCAGGAAAAAAAGATATTGGGTACATGATATGTTGCGACAGAGGAAATCAGAAGGGGAATATTGTAATGGCGGACGGGTGGGCTGGCAAATGGTTGCCCGTCACGCGTCAGTCGCAAACGCATAGTCTTTGCGTGGACAACGTGTGGTCGTTGCGTGGACAACGTGTAGTCATTGCGTCACAAACGTGTCGGGGTTGACCTTTAGTGTACGATGCGTAGGCCACTCGTCGTACACTACTTTAATATCATTTTTTGAAATTAAACCTTGAACATATGACACAGGGCTTAAATTTCAATATTTGGCATAGAGTCGAGTCGCCGTTGAGTTGTTTTAATGTGCGAAGACCTTAAGACTGTTTTTGATGAATTAGTTTTATATAAGACTGTTAATATGTGCATATAGCATGACGGAAAAATAATACCTAATAAAAAATCATGATTTGTTCCCCAAATTAAATTTCTTCAAATATTTTTTTCTCTCATTAAAATAATGTAAAACTTGGAAACCGTTTTATTCATTGAATGTATTTCCAAACTGTTCCTTACAGTTTAAATTTCTCAACTTACAAACTTCATGACAATCACACCAACTTGAAAATGAAGTCAGGACATTAGTATAAAAATGAAGTGAAAATCTATAAATTTTTAAAGCAATTTTTAATTATAGGTACTGAAGAAATATTTATCAAGTTTGGCATTATTTTAAAACCACATTGTTTATTAAAATGGCCAGAGTTCTCTTAACCTTAATGCCAACATACCTACACAACAGATCCGTGACCGAAACGGGCAGCGATGGTATAGACAAGTCCGCAAAGCTGATTTATACGGCCCAACCCCCTGAATGAATAAGGAACTAGCACTATAGGCTGCCCATTTGTCTCTATTTTTTACGCTAAAGGGAAATTTAAGGCTTCATTAGGTAGGCAGGAGCCACCCATGCTTTGGTCCGAAACTGTACAGAAAAATATCTAGAAACTTTAATTTGTTCTTCGTTTGCACATTGAAGGATTTGGCCGATTTCCCAGACTTTTACGGTCGTCTTAAACTGTTTAGTACACCGTCGTTACTGGGTTGAACGTAAATTAGCATAATAAAACAATAAAAATAATTTGAGTTTGTGGAATCATCAATAAACCTTTAGGGCCGATTTCTGATTTGAAATTTGTGAATCTAATTTAAGTGAATACTTAAGTAACGTTCTGTCTCGGTCTTTGCTGAGAAATTCGAATAGACGGCACTACAGTTAAGTATTTACTTAGAGAATTCTCAATACAAAAACCGGCACTAACTATTTTATTTTAAATTTTGGGTACACTCGAATCTAGTCACGCCTGGTGGTAAGCGAAGACGGGGTCTAAAATGTTACGTATTTAGTTCTAGTTTTAAAGGCACCCAGGTTACATGTCTGAATCAATCAAATCTAGGTATCATTTACGTAATGAAACTTTAAATAGTATACGTATACTATTATTTCTCGCGCTAGTTAACATTAGGGTTTCGTTCAAGGGCATCAGTCAGTAACACAATACACCGATTTAAAAAAATACTTTATTTACTTCAAAATAGCGGCAAAATTGATTGTAAGACAGACAACACACAACTCCCACTTATGCGCAAAGCCGCCCCAAGAAGCTAACATTCCTATTGCATTCCGCCGCAGCCATTGCACCCCTGGCCGCAAAAAAGAAGAAAAATAACGCGCAGAAAAAAAAACTATTTCCTAATCCCGCCAAAACAAGAGGAAACTATTTTTCGTCGAACAAAAAATATATCCGGAGAAAGAGATTTATGGGCGGCCTTACTCACTGAGCGCTGGCCCTCTCCGTATAAAATGCGTGAAATGAGGTGTTGTGCCATTGTGGCATAGGGCGGTGTTTATTGCAGTGTTTTTCGTTCTGGGCAAAATAAATAAACACATTAGAAAGACGGCTTACGACCGAGCTTTGATCGATTTCATTTAATGAACTAGAGAAGTGGTGAGAGTTATACCTAAGTGTAACCACGAAGTATTAGTTATGAAAAAATCTTTAAAACACTCCTAAAATACTGTGTAAAAAGTTTTCGCTCAAGGGAATCGGTGCTATTTATAAAAAGATGATCCCTCTAAAGCACTTCTTAGAGGCAGTTTCAATAATCTGCGGTAAGGTATTTCTCTCCACAATGGACTATTTATACCGCCTATGAGGGGTGTTTTAAAGAATCGTGTTTTTATAAATACACAAATAGCACCGTATGTTTTTAGAAAAGCTAGTAAATAGTTATAAATGAGTGACCCAAATCACGATTTCTGCACAATCGACGGCTGATTAACCTTTACATTTTTGTTGCTAAGGGCCAGTTTCTGAATTGAGAATTTTGCTAAGTAAATAGTTAACTGTACATAGTTAGATAGATAGAATATTCTTAATTGTACACAGAAATTACAGTAACAGAAATTGTAGTACAATTGGCGGCCTTATTACCAAAAGCAATTTTTTTCAGGCAACCGGCCCTAAGTCACCCATAAGTCCCGTAACGTAACTGAATATAAAGCACGCATGTAATGGTAGATTTGGTTGACGTCTACTTTCCTTAAGCAGTAAAGCTTTTATGCAGTACATTCTGTTATAACAATTTTCTGCATCCACTCTCTACTAATGTTCAGACAGATTGTTATAGCTCAATTAGTTCAATAAATTTTCAGTTCCTCCATGAACCCTGTGATTTATCATCACATTTCCTTGGCTTAATTGAGCTTTGTAATTTAATTGTCTTTCCATCTGCCATTTTATGTTGTTTTCCTTTTTTCTGACTGGCCATATATTTATGTCGAGAAAAATTTGGTCCAAAGAGGTTGAATACTCATTTTATTTCTTTTTTTGTAAAATATATGTTGCCATCTTCAATCAGTCCTGCCAATAAATCATAGTATCCATTAAGGTTCTTTCACATCAACTGAGAAATATTGTCCCAGAGCATTGACCTCTTTATAAAAAGTCGTTGCAAAAATATAATGTTGCAACTTACTCAATCTACTCCTCTGCAAATGAAAAGGATAGGAAGTTGACTCATTTAGAATAATAAAGGTTTGTTGTTATTCTTAATGAGTCATCTGACTATTAAAAGTTTTGTAATGAGTCATCTGCCTATTGAGAGCTTTGGTTATGTCTAAGGATAGAAGGTATTTCTAAGGATACACTTCATTGTTAACAAAAAATACTCGGTTGAATCTTCACGCAAAAATGAAATAAAACATTACCCAATACTTAACCATCTACCAGGTTATCATGTATGCTAAGCGGATATTATAACAGTTTTAAACAGAAGACAAATAAAAAAACTACTAATTACAGTGAATTCAGATTGTCAAATGGAACACCCACTTCTTTACCCCTAACTACGCAAAAAAAATTAGGTGTCACCTAATACTCAACACTACCAGGACCTCATGTATCCTAAGCGGTCACTCCATAACAATAAAACCGTCCACCAATGGGCATTCAAGTCACGCGCGCCTTGCGTCTCCGCTCCTATTGCTAAATTGATATACTTACCAAATGTCTCCAAACTTCCTGTGAAGGTAAATCTTACTGTCGTTTACATTGAGTCCATTTTGCGAAACCCACGTTAGTCTCGTCACTGAATCGCCGACCAGCGTTTAACTCCCTAGTGAGTAAAGAGGTTGGTAGTATCGAGAGGTCTCGTTAGTTTGGTGAACTTTGTTCCTTGACCGTGCACTTTCTATATTACTCTGAGCGCCTGGTATCAATTGCTCGGAAATATTATTATGACAAGTGGATTGATGCTATGGGAGGGTGGGTAAAGGGAAAGAACGAAGGAAAGTTTCGAATGACACTAGTGTTTTTTGTGTGTGGGAAGTTTCACTAGCTTTATCTTGCAAAACCCTATCGGCCTTACTTATAAAAACAGGATTCCTTTAAAACACTTCTCAGGGTCGGTTTTGATAATCTGTGAGACAATATAAACTATCTATGAGAAGTATTTTAGGAATTCGTGTTTTATAAGTAATACTTTTTTTTCAATAAGTCTACTTATTGAAAAAAAGTATTACTTATTATATTAAACACGAATTCCTAAAATTTTTGTTTTTTTTTTTTTGTTTTTCTTAAAATGTACAAAGATTTTTTAGATTTTGATAGAAATTCGTAACCCCCAGTTTCTCATCGTTCATTTTTACGCACTTCCCCTGGCAGCATTAATAGATTGTTAGAAGTAGATTAATAGAGTCTTAGTTAGTTTTAAATAGGTTTTTGGCCGGACAAGATTATTCAGTTTATGACAAGGTATAAACCATAACCGTGTTTTGGTTTGTTACCATTAATAATGTTTATGTTAAATAAAGACTTAAAAAAAATAGTTTGTAAGTTATACACTACTTTTTTTTCGATTCCGGGGGTTAAATATCGCAATAAAAACCGATGGATCAATGTTAGTCAGCTGGTTCTCGAGTAATCTAAACTTTGCACACCTAAGCATACACACATTCACACAATCAGATGATGTCCAGAGATAAACCGCAGAGAACACGGCGAGGGCGTATAGAGGGGCGTAACGTTTAATCGATATACGATACGATACATTCGATATTTTACACGATACTGTACCTACTCGGGTTGGGTTGAGCCATAGACAACTAAATCTAATAGACACATCGACTCAATGAGCCGTTGTCAGCACAAATTCACAAAGCACTTCATAGATGGCGCTTATAGGCGTGCACATTCAACAACGGGGGCCCGTCTGTCAAATTTTGCCTTGTGCGGATTATTTTTGACAGCCGTATTCCGGTTCTTCTATTCCACGCGTGTAAGCGCCATCTTTGAATTACTTTGAGAATTCGTGCAATATGACTTTATGGACGGGTATCAATATCACGTCTTAACATCACTGATATTATGTTGTGACATAAAGGCGCTGAGGTGGAACAAATGGAATAACTAACCACCAACTTTGCGATTTGGCTAAAATTGTAAGGCTGTATGTTCTAAAACAGTAACTAAAGAGAGAAACTAAAAGAGCTAGAAACTATGAATACTTAAAAGTTACTGAAACCCGGAGAAAAGAGTTTTGACCTATTGACACTGAATAGTGTAACTAAATTTATTATCCAACTGACCAAAACAGACTAAAGAAGATAGTAGACATCTGAATAATAAAATACCACACTCTTATTTCACTGACTACTTATTTCAAAAAGTAGCTAGTCATATTGCGTCCTTCGAAATTTAATTTCATATTCTAAGACTAAAGGTACCGTCTATTTGGTTACGTAGTCTATGGTCCCACTCCCATAGTGTACAATTACGGTGTAGAAATTAATTGCTGAATCGACACTTAGATCAGTCAGCCGATGATTTTGGGAGATAAGGTGATGAATCAAAACTGCGATACCTAACAGGACTACTATTTTGACCAGAACTGGTTTTCGTGTGGTTTTTGCGAGTGTTTTCTATTTGATTATTGTTTTTTCTTTTAATTTCTCTTGCTTTCATATTTTGCTTGACCTCGTGAATTATGGGAAAAGTTTAAAAACCTATTTAGAGGCTAAAAATTCCACCCGTGCCGGGATTCCAAAGAACCGGACATAATACAGAGAATATTGTAAAGAGGTTCGAAATTTCACTGATGCCGGTGAGTCGCTCATTAGCTCAGTTGGACAGAGCGTTGGCACGGATAGCCAGAGGTCGCGGGTTCGAATCCCGTCACGGGTGGAATTTTTAGCCTCTAAATAGGTTTTTAAATTTGTCCTTAGCACAGGTTAGTGCATTAAAAATAATATAATATGGGAAAGTGCTATTTGGGAATGTGTCCTTGCAATGCGCTCCACATAGGTACATGCTGAATTACAGCGGACAGCAGGGAAGGCTTTCCCGAATATCCATGTGCTTTGTGCGTTTTTCTATTAGATTCTTTTTGTATAATTGTGTTTGGCAAGTGTAATGAAAAAATAATATATATTACCATATATTCGCGATAGATCGCGATCTCTAATTATACTTTCTTTCATGATTATATTTTTTTTAATGCACTAACCCGTACTAAGGACAATTTAAAAACCTACTTAGAGGCTAAAAATTCCACCCATGCCGGTACTCGAACCCGCGACCTCTGGCTAACCGTGCCAGCGCTCTCATTAGCTCAGTTGGGAGAGCGCTGGCACGGTTATCCAGAGTTCGCGGGTTCGAGTCCCGGCTGGGGTAGAATTTTTAGCCTCTAAATAGGTTTTTTCTTTCATAAGTTACATCTGTGTTTTCAAATAATATGTAAAGGTTTTTTCATTTCTTTTGAACTTCTTTGCATGAATGATTTCCTTGTGGTGGTTACTCTTGGTGGTGGATTAAAAAAGAAGAAAAGTCATATCATAAGTCGATGATGGTTATTTACTTATAAACATTCGAAAATTATTGATTACACTATAGACTTGAGAAATTTTCAACAGCTGAAACTCATCATGTATATTTTCTTTTGTGGAAAATATCAACGTAAAAAATCGCTTTTAAGAATATTAGTCGTTATTTCAAACATAATCATCATTGACTCCTAACTCGCACTGTCTTTTAATCACACATCACTAACCACGTTTTCTTTTTCCCGAGTAACATCACCAATAAGTAACAGCCTGTTCATCAAACCACCACTTGCACCAAACATGTCACTAACAATCGAAGGAGGTGCAGAAACACACGAACTTTTTGTAAGTATTCTTTCATTTATTTTGCTTTTTTCTTCTAATTTTCTTTGCCCTTTCGTAGATTATACTTTTGTAGAGCCAGTTACTGAAAAATGACGTCACTAAGTGCTGATCCCGTTTTTTTATTTATGAGAAGTCAGTTTTTTTAAATACCTTGATTTTTAATTAATGAAACGATATCATTTCAGTGTCTGACTATACAATGAAATTAGATATCACATCCACATTTACTTGCAATAGAAAGCAAAGTAATGTTTTACATTTTAGTTGAAAAGTCACCCGTATCGTAACTGAGTATAGTTAACGGATGTAAAGCTTGATGTGCAGTCAACTGTGCCTGCACTGTACTTTGTGACGTCTCGAGGAACTTTGCACTAAAACATTTACGGCCTCATTTATAAAAATAAGATTCACCTAAAGCCCTACTTACATGCAGTTTATCTAATCTATGGTTACGTCTTTTTCTTGTAAAATGTCTACCACAGACTATTTTAATTTATATTTAGTGACTGTTTTAAGTAATCGTGTTATAAATAAGAACGTAAGTGAACAGTTCAAAAATACTCAGCAATAACAATGAGATAATATAGTTCTACTTTATTTATTGAATTATAAACTTTCTATAAATAAGAAATCAAAACATGAAAAATATGTATCACTAGCCACCCGCCATTAGCTAACCACGAAAACAGCAAACACGCCACTAACCCTGCCTCGACGACGCGGGTCCGCGCGACCCTACGCCGAAAGGGGGCTAATAAGTGAAACAGAGATTTATGAGGGCGCAGATATGCAAATAGAATATTGCGGTCCCTTGCCGATAAAAAGACGTGGCGGGGGACCTGCTCGGCCAAATGTCGAGGGATGATGTCCGTTTATAATTATTTTAGATATGTAGATGCGAAGCAAACGCGGCGAGAAGTACAACTTTGGAATCGGTCAAAGTTAAATCCTTAATAAGGGTTGACGTAATTTTTTCCATTGTGTCGCCACAAAAAGATTTAATTTCAACACAGGATCATACAATAACAGTAATATTTTACACCTTCAAAATATTTTGTTTTAACAAACCATTTTGTAGATGTAAAAAAGTTTGTTAGAGTTTCTGGTAAACTGGCACATATATTTTATTTTTATTGTTATACACAGTATTCCCTTCTATTATTATAATTATAAAAGAGTTACCTTTGGATTGTTCTTCTACATGTAGTCTTATTATGTTTTGGTATAGAAATGCAATGCCTATTTGCATTTTTATATTTCTAATTAAAAATTGCCGGTGGCTAATTACCCCACTTTTCGTTGCTTTACTTTGAGCTAATACACTCTTTTGTGTGTTTTTTTTGTACTTTTTTTTTCGTAAAATATTATTCAAGATGACTTCTACGCTACTTTACTGATTAATTAATGTTTAATATTTACCAAAAAGATAAAAAAGGGCGAACCTTTGAACTAAAAAACTTAAGAAATAACGTTTAAATTGCTGAAGTACGTAGGTAGAGCTGTAGCTTCCAACAGCAAAAATATCTTTAAAATCAGTATGGCATAGCCTATCAAACAAACTTGAAAGACCAAATCAGCTTGCCGGCTAATTAAAACATTACAGTGACATCAAACATTTACAACTTTACTTCTCGTGGCGTAAAATGGTAACGGCCTACTTCGCCCACCCTTGCGAGTGGGGGTTTATGTTTTAATTCCCGAAACTTGTTAAACAGTGATTCGGTTATCTGTAGACGGCTACAGGATAAGGGAGGGTGTAATTATTCACACCAGTCGTATAGTGACGTCACATCTAATACGATTACGCTGTTTGGAAGTAGTTCGCTGCCTTTGACTTTTGTTGTTTACGAAGTATTCAAATTAAGAATACGCCTAAGTATCCGCAATGTAATAGTATTATTGTCAATAGGTGTTTTAGTAGGCCATTGAACCCACAGATTAACAAGTAGAAGAGTGTTACGCGATGTCCATAGAATTATCACAATAAACTATGAATTGTAGTTTTATGATACGCGGTCCAAGATACTATTTTCTGACCAAGCCAGACAAATATAAACTTAAAAAAACACCTACTACATACAATTAGTTGAATCGAATGATCATCAGCGGGATCAAATCCACGATCGCCTGCTTGATAATGATAACAGAGGCAATCAATAGAAAATCTGTGTAAAGTGTGTTTTGCACCTGAGTAGTTCTGTGTAGGTACCATTTTTTTGTATTTAAATCAAATATTAACCCTAATAAAAAACAGCAGTTTCTCAAGCAAACACGGCAATATTTCAAATCAAAGCGGATGACACTCCACCCTTCGGCAGTCCCAGTCAGGCTACTAATGAGCAAATACGACGTCCTCAAACACGGAACCGGATCTGACGTGACGAGACGCCCTCGTCTCACGGTCTACTGCTTGTCATATTAAGCACTTAGCTTTTAGGCAATTTGGCGTCTAGGGTCTATACGACAAATCAATTCGTATGTTTCTCTTAATATTGAATTTATTATAAAAAGTACCTGAAACTGGCGGGCATAAAGCGAATAAATTGTAGATGAATCAAAAAAGGTTTATTTGGAGCGTGGCAAGTGGTAAATCTCGATGTCTGTTTACACGCTGGACTATGATTTCTTTTGAGTTTACTTATGTTTTCCACCCTGCAATGTGCGTCAGATTTAGTTTAGTTACATTACGTGAAAAATCATAATAAATATAAGTCAAAGTACACTTTCTAGAATGGTTCATACGTAATTGTTTTATTAAACCCAAAAACTAATATGAGCTCTGTGTCAACAAATTTTATGATCTTGCAATACAAATAATTAATAAATAAATATTATGTAAAAAATTTAAAAAGTGCATGAAACCCAGTTCCTGTCATTCTGAGCTTAGGCTTCTTCTCTATCAGTCACCTCGCCATCTCCGCAAAACAAATCTAAAGAACTTGTTTTGATAAAACATCCAACCCTAAATCGGCAGACAGCTTTGGCGCGTGTCAATACGCTGACCATCCCGTCCGTGACCTAACGAGCCGCGTCACATGAATATGCAGCATGTACCGTTCGCTCCTGATTATACGAAACAGTTTTATACAGCGGACACTTAAATATGCGCAGCACTCTTAGGGTTAATTTTAACTATGAGGGTTTCGTTTTGTATTCCGTTTGATCGGTGAAATTTTGTAGGATATTAATGGCCCGTTATATTTGCATAATAATTTACTTAGCTGGAAGAACTTTTCTTTAAAACTTTTCAAAGGCACAAGTAAAGATTATGTACGTTTACGTACACAATACAAAGAACGAAAACTTTCAGGCTGAAGCGGTACTCGAACTGGCATAAAATCCAGCGCTCTCACCAACTTAAGCCCTTTAGACGTAAGCTCGATTTTAAAAAAATTCTAATCCTATCCATACCAACGTCTTAGGCGTGCCGTTTGAACTGAATTGTACTTCATTTCATAGAACTACAATTCATAGTTTACCATAACTTTACTATTCAATGTACATTGCACAGCCGATTAGCCCAATGATTAACAAATAAAATGACTATTTGCACTAATCGGCTACGCAGAGTATTTTGAATTGTTATAATTTACTATGATACCTACTATGATTAATCGTAGTTGCATCGTGTACTAAATTTCCGGATTTGAATCACACTTTGACCATTTTTTTTCAAAATATACCTGATTAAGACTGATATTGATAAATCAATAAAATCATAACAATCTTCTTAGGTAGTTGGTTATGTTTTAACCACGTTTGATCCGGCCCGAAATTCTCTTGATACGAGTACATTTCACTCAACTCGGAGAGCAATTTATCTAACTCCAGAACGTTAATTGTAGGTCGCCGCAATCTTTTGTTCCTTTTGACAGCTACCACGTGCGCTCGCGCATAATTTCAGTGGCACAGCGCCGGTAGCGACATGTGTCACTAACCCGCAATCATGGCGGATTTATAAGTTAATCACTGGTCTCTTTTGACGTTCTGCCACGTCGTAATAGGTATAATGGAGTGTCAAGGGAGAACACTATAATTTCGCTGAATTGGCACGTGTTGAAATAAAGGTTTCGAGCTTTTTTGTTTTGGTTATACGTTACAGCTTCCCCTCATGCGAAAATTTACAGCTACAAAATGTATGATTACATGGCATACAAAACAAAATTGTGACATTAAAATCGATTCAAAATTCAAGGGCTGATAACTACAGACTTTTTACAAATAAAAGCTTTGATTAGTGGTCAGGGAACATGGGTGTCAATTCGCCAACGCGGTGCCAGATTAAGTGACGTGTGCAGATACGATTATGCCCACCCCTAGGGAGCGGGAACAAAAAAAATCGCACCTACTGGATTTTTAAGCTAGGGATGCGTCGGAATATTCTCCAGAGGTGTTTGATGTAAGTAATTTTTAAGTAATACCAAAAATTTATAAAGCAGATTGGGCTATTTATTTCTTATCTAATTGCACCAATTGTTATTTTTATTTAAATATAAATAAATGTTAGCCGTTCGGGAAACAAAAATACATAAGTTTTTTTCAACTATTCTGTATAAAACCGTGATTACAGCATCCAATAAGTTATTCTTTGATTGAAAGGTCCATGTTTGACCCTCAATTGTACCGAGAGAAGAGGGTCGGGCGTACCAAAAGTCGACTATTGCGTAACATCAGATTGCGGCCACAGAGACCGCAGGCGAAATTGTAGGGTAGCGCCCTGCCCCGTTTTAGGGTTAGCGGTAGAGCGTACTGTCGAGATGCTGTTGTTGTTTCTTGCTTTTATGATACTGAGGTATTTTATCTAAATGAATTTTAAATTTTGGATCTCCTAAATTTCTTAACTCGAAAAAAGTACATTTCATATTTTTAAGTTTATAAATTAAAACTGTTTTACCTACTTGTTTTACAATAAAGGTGCGACTCACTGAAATAGATATTGAAAAAAATTTAAGTGCTCTTTTTTAATATTAAGTTCTAAGATTCTTATGAGTGTCAGACACAAATCGAAAATTCAATGTGTCAGGGACAAAAACAGCTACTTCATTTCTAAAAACCTATTTAGAGGCTGAAAATTCCACCCATGCCGGGATTCGAACCCGCAACCTCTGGCTATCCGTGCCGTGGCTATCTGGCACGGATAGCCAGAGGTTGCGGGTTCGAATCCCGGCATGGGTGGAATTTTTAGCCCCTAAATAGGTTTTTAAAATTGTCCTTAGCACGGGTTAGTTAGTGCATTAAAAATAAAAATAGTATACTTCATTTCTAATCAGTATAATTATTATGATCACCACCTCGCTACAGTCTAACAAAGGTTTACAGACGATGACAAAAACAACTCGACGATAAAAAACAACGACCTCGGTGGCGCAGCGGTTTGGCACGCTGACTGTAAACGAAGGTCTCGGGTTCGATCCCCGGCCGGGTCTAACTAGCAAACGAACTTTTCTAGTTTGTCTCGGGTCTTGGACGTTATCTATGTATTTATTGTATCAAACCTATCGTCGAGTTAACACCTATAACACAAGTCATTTACACTATTTTTATTTTTAATGCACTAACCCGTGCTAAGGAAAAAAATTAAAAACCTATTTAGAGGCTAAAAATTTAAAAATAAGTAATGAAATTTGCTTAAGTCAGATGTCGCTGCCTGTACGTAATACAGAGAATAGTGTAAAGAGGTTCGAAATTTCACTGATGCCGTGAGTCGCCCATTGGCTCAATTGGTAGAGCGCTGGCACGGATAGCCAGAGGTTGCGGGTTCGAATCCCGGCATGGGTGAAATTTTTAGCCTCTAAATAGGTTTTTAAATATGTTCCTTAGCACGGGTTAGTGCATTAAAAATAAAAATAGTATAACTCATAAATGTCACTGTAAAATTAAATTCAAAATTAAGCTGTCTTTAAACCCGATCAAGATGCTCCTCGGATTAACTCGGGTTAATCTGAGGCATGTTCGAAACGAACCATTTTACTTTCCGCCAGTATTTCAGTTTTGCCTTGTGTTAGTGCACAAAAAGTTTTTCGGACCAGACCTCCTTTATTGACCTAAAATTACTGAGGTATCCTCTACACTAATCAAAATAATTAACATAATTAAATATTAGGACTCTTATCTTGAACTTGGATGCTGTGGTAGCTTAGTGGGTAGAACCATGGACTGGCAAGCGAAAGCCCCAGGTTCGATCCCTAGTGTGGGCATGTACCAAGACTTTGTTTAATTCCAATGTTACGTACATCGAATTTGTAGTCGCAATACCACACGCTAACGGTGCAGGAAAACATCGTGAGGAAACCCGCTGCTTCGCTGTCTCCGCACGTATTGACTAGTCTTTCGTGTGGGCTAGGCCGACTAAGCAGTCAGGATGGTATAGGTGCTGGGCAAGCCTACACCATCTATAAAACCATGTCCCAGGCACTACAGCGTCGGAGTGGTCGCTTCACCCATCTAATGTGAGTGAAAATACCACTGGACGCTGTATAAATCATCTCATTAAGTAGATACAAAAAGGCCAATATATATTATTATCTTGAACTTAAAAAAAAAAATATATATATATATATATGTCTATAGACAGAGACAAAAAATTGATAAGGTTTCATAAAACTCATATTATTATCTATGAACCTTATAGCAGCATGTTGAAAAAGAACAAAATACGGACTGTCTCTTTATAGCTACTTTATTTCCAACCAGCATTGTAGCGCCGTTGCTACAAAAAAAGTTTTTCAAAGAGTTTCCTTGCAAAAAGTTCCTGCGGACGAAACCTCCTTACAACCCTCTCTAAACTGAGCAAAAGCAAATTAAAAGTTAATCGCACGCGGTCGTGAGTCCAACTTGTTGTTTTGCCCCTTAATTGAGGATCGGGCTTCGAATTCGCCAAATGAGGCAGAAATGCTCATCCGGACATCCACTTCTCCTAGAGTTTTTTGTGTGAAAATGTTGCGGATTTCACAATTTTAAATGCCCAGACCACAGCTAAAAATCACCGTAGTGATTTATTTAATCATTTTAGTGAAATTTTCGGATTGTCGTATATTAATAATGTAAAACAGAAAAACTTAATTTTCTTTTGAGTTTTTTAAATTGTTCATATTGCTAAATTCAAAATGTGTCAAAAGCGATAATAACGCCGGCCTTACTTATGGTTGCCTGGAAGAAATTTCTGTAAGTAATAAGGCCGCCAATTTTTTTCATATTATTTTCTGTCACTGGATTTTCTATGTTCAATAAAAACTATGTATCTCTCTATTTCGTAGAGGTTTGGGTTCCAATCCGGTACAGAAATTTTGAATGTCAACTAGATGGGTAACTACTGATATTTTTTTTTGTAATCTCCCTGTCTATTTACTTTATAGCAAGTTATTCTACTTTGAGACCAGAACAAGTTATTGCAATTTGTAAATACGAGTATTATGATGTGTTAATATCACTCGCTAAAAAGGTTTTATTGAACCTTTTCATTCAAGACATCGTTTAGACCTGATGAATTCTTGATGTTTACTTATCTCAGCGCTTGAAATCGTCCATACTCTCTCACTTTATCTCTCTCTCTCTCTTTAAGAGAAAGCCTGTGACCTGCAGCGGGATGATTATGAGACGCATACGCTTATGTTTTCACGTTTAACTGGTTCACTCTAACAGCAACTGTAAAGTTTATCTACCGACATCAAGCTTCTACGTTAGCAGGCAAAAAGCTATAGACCTCACCCGAAACCTCACATTCGCCTATTTAACACAATTAACAAAGCCAGTCGTGATCGTCCCCGCACGACGTTCCCGCCATTAGCGCCCGTACTGGCCAGCTGTAATTAAAAGACTTACATCGCGAGCGGTGGACGGAATTAAAAACAATTAACTTCGCCCCCGGCTTCGGCGGGTGCCACGGACGCGGCGGATATCGGAAGCCGCCAAGTGGTTAGGGCGTCTGTCACCAAAAACGAGATCATGGCACTGAAGTAGCGATACATACAGTCATTGGTTGGCCTCGTGTCCACCACACGCACATTTCTTTGAAGACAAAATACTACTGGAGTTGTCTGGATTTGAATAAAGCGAGTGGCAAGCGTAGAGACAAGAGAAGAAGTTCGACGACAGTTACCGATGTTTTAGGTGACCTTCAGAGGCACTCACTTGGTTTAAAAAAAGTTAAGGCCGTTTACGTAGTTTTAGTTTGTAAAGAAAATGTAGAGGGTTGACCTATCTCTCGATTTTACAAGAATCAAAGACTTTCTGAAAAAAGTAAACAGCTAGGTATGTTTGCGTACTAAGTTAATTGTTTAAAACGTTCACTTACTTGCTATCCGACCAGGTTTCGTTCTGAAGGCAGAGCTTAATCACGTTCACACAGAGGAGTATTAAGATGACTAAAAATACAACTATAAAAAAAAAAAAAAACATTTTAGTTACGACAAAGCATATACTTAGTTTACATTTCAATGTCACCAACATAAATTCAGCAACGCTCCGCTTATCACCCCGCTCTCCTTTGAACTCCCTAGCTGCCCCTCAGGCTAAAGAGTCCGAATTGAGCACAATAGTCGATCGCAGCACGACTTGCACAGACTAGAATGAACAACTGCCCATGTGCAGGCTCACACAGAGGATTTGCGATGTCTCCTATCGCTATTGTAGAGCGAGCGTGGCGTTCCTTTTTTGAAAAGTTGCAAAAAATTATATTTTTTTGTGGGGTGTTATAATTTTAGTTACAATTTCAAGACATTGACAATTATTTGAAGAATAATAGAAAAAAAAGACTGTGTACATTACAATCCTTAAAAAAATCAACTACATTATTTTTTGAATTATCATAATATTATATTATTTTTTTTCGTCGGCTTCATTCACAGATAGGAATTCAGAATTTATACTCATTTTGCCCAAACTATGCGTGTATAGCTTTTGACATTATAGATTGAAGCATTATAAACCGAACCAAATACTTTGAACATCACGAAGAAACAGGATGAAAAAGGGTAGCGTTTAACAGATTATTACCTACTTCCTAGCTGGAGCGTCAAAAAAGTGATCTCCGGCTGAAATCCAATCACTTTATCCGAAGTGAAACTAAGCATGTTAATCGAGCCATCAAATTGGGTTTTCGCGGCAAAGCTTGTTGGTGAAAAACGCTGATTCGAAACCGACACCCTACCGAGGGTGCCTATTTTATTTTAGCTTTTTTTTTCACGCATCCGCGAGCCCATTACTACATTTCCCCGCAAATTGACCGCGTTTTATTAAACGCCCGGCCATAAGCACTATTAGTTCCGCAAGAATGTTCGATTTTATTAATTTCCCGCCGAATATTAATAAAGTTCGTCGATTATGTGTCAACCCTAATGAGGGTGCAGTCACACCGAGAGTGTCGTATTACGACACGCGTCGGACAAAAGCCGTTCGGTTTTTTTCGGGGTCCCTCGGGTGATAACAGAAGTCTCCTTTGTTGGTAGCCCTCATTGCGGTGATGCACTTCAGAGATAAAACATCAATGTGATATCGTTTTACATTGTACTGAATCAAATTGGAAATTGCAGAATTGTTTAATTAAACCACGAACATATTCAAGAGTAAATGAAGATGTTCAATTGATGAAGACTTTAATCAATGTTATGAGCACTTAAAGATGGTGGGAACATACACCAATTGCAATTGGTGAGCGGTGGTAGCTCAGTGGGTAGAACCATAGACTGGCAAGCGAGAGCCCCAGGTTTGATCCCGAGTGCGGGCATGTACCAATGACTTTGTTTAATTTCAAAGTTACGTACATTTGCGAATTTGTAGTCGCAATACCACACGCTAACGGTGAAGGAAAACATCGTGAGGAAACCCGCAGCTTGGTTGGCTCCGCACGTATTGACTAGTCTTTCCTGTGGGCTAGGCCGACTAAGCTGTCAGGATGGTATAGGTGCTGGGCAAGCCTACACCATCTATAAAACCATGACCCAGGCACTACAGCGTCGGAGTGGTCCCTTCACCCATCTAGTGTGAGTGAAGATACCACTGGACGCTGTATAAATCATCTCATTAAGTAGATGCAAAAAGGCCAATATATATATATATACACCAATTGCAAAAAGATTTTGTTTTTGTTATTTTTACCTTATAATATGTTATTCATATTTTTAGGGTTCCGTACCTCAAAAGGAAAAAACGGAACCCTTATAGGATCACTTTGTTGTCCGTCTGTCCGTCCGTCCGTCCGTCTGTCAAGACCCTTTTTCTCAGGAACGCGTGGAGGTATGAAGCTGAAATTTATATCAATTACTCAGGTCTACTGTCCCTTGAAGCTGTGAAAAAATCAAACTTCTAAGCCACGCAATCAAAAGATACAGCCGTTTATGCCGCAAATTTTCGACACTTGCAAGGGAATCAAAACCTACAGGGTGCTTCCCGTGAACTCAGAATCTTGAAATTTGGTACGAAGCAACGTCTTATAGCATAGATAAAGGAAAAATTACGAAAACCATAAATTTTTAGTTACATCACATAATATATATTTTTTTAATAATTTTAAACTTACTACCCATTTCCTCATAAACGCGTAGAGGTATTAAATTGAAATTCATACCAAATACTCAGGTCTATAATACAGGTTTGTACGGAACCCTCGGTGCGCGAGTCTGACTCGCACTTGGCCGGTTTTTTTTATTATTAAACTTAAACAGCGAAAAATAGAACAAGATGACCAAAATGTACTCTGAAACAGCGAAAAATACCAGATGTTGGGGCAAGCTAGAGCTATCAAGATTTAGTAACAGGCCCGGAGTAACGCATTCGGAACATGCTCAATATTTTTCAGGGGCTGGTTTTACTTATTAAACCTAATAATTTTTCTTTTGACTACAAAACATTTTAAAGAAATAAAAGCTCTTTTATACACTCACTAGAGCAAATATCAAAATCAAAATTTAGTATGGGATCGCAGATAATTTTTTGACATTTAGTTTTATAATATTATTTATATTGATTATATTGAATGTTAACTTTTTTGCAATAAGCTGTATTTTTATGTGATTGATTGCTCAAACAATTATCCACCGATCTTACAACTACCATTATCAGGATCTCATGCTGAAAATAAAATAAGCCTCTTTCAGACCAGAATGTTGCTATCATTTTTGGCACAAAGTAATTTTGAGAATTATATTATATGCAGGGTTTGCGGCAGCTTCAAGAGTCATCTTACTGTCATTACTAATAGGACTCACAGTGCATACTATGCTAAGGCGCGGGCTATGCCCATGTAAATTAAAATAACATGTGTATACAAATCTACCAATAATGAAATGAAGAATAGTAGAAAGAACTACTGTGTTGAAAAAATGCTAAATTTTTTCACTATCCGCGCGTGCTCGGCACGTTTTCGGGATTTTTTTATCTTTCGAACTTGTGATTGACATTTCAATCAGCTGAGTTCGGCTGAGCCCGCGCGAAAACACGCCCGTGCAGGGAACCTAGACAGACTGGGGCCAGTGGGTGTGCCGCAAGTGTATCTACACGGAACGGGAGGATGCACTGTCCGAGTTCGAAACTAATGTGAGTTGCGTAGGGTTGTCACTTTGGAATTTCCTTCCGTTGTGTTGGTACAAACACGTAACGTGTGGTAACCGTCTCGCTCAGGCATTGTTACAAACAAATACAAAATTAAATTTAACCTGTTTATTTCTTAGAAAAAAATGCACATAATATTTGCGCTGGAAGCTAAAATATAATACAATAGAGCTTCCAGAGATTGCTCTATTTTAAAGATGAATGTAACAATCATTAGACTCCGCTTACACGTACTTTTACTTATAAGTAAAAATACGGGCATGCGGTGAAACTACACTTGCAAGTGATTATATTAAATTACCTATATTAGGTATATACAAAAAAATTATGTTGTTATACGCTTCATTTTTGACTACATACATTGACGGTATCTACTTGTAAGTATAAAAATGCCAGTAGCAGTAAACACTGCTGTTCCACAACTAGAATGCATACATATTTAGTAATTGTAAAATAATAACTTTACTTTTGGCAAATGTGGGGAGAGGCATCACTAGATAATTAAAATTATCAAACATTACGGACATAATTCAATTAAAAAAAATTCACGTTTTTTATTATATAGGTCTTAAATAAAGAAACGTGAAGTAAGAAGTTTACAATTTTATCATAATTTTAATACAACAGTTCTCTTGAGCTGCGACAAGAGAAATAACATTTTCGCAGCCCTACTCGACTGTCATGTTGAAATAAACCCCCGTCCACACGTCGCAACACCGGGCCGCGACAGAGTGAAAAAACCCAGTTCAAAGAGGCGCAGGCGAACGCGGAGTCATGAGCTTTTGTAGCCTTTGTGAAATACACGCGCGGGTTTTTCTCTCTATTTGTGCACACAAACGCCGGCAGATACGGCGGTTGCGTGGTTTTGTTTCTGTTTAAGGGTGTAGGTGCTTTAGTTGGGTAATTCGTGGTTGCGTATTTGTGGGATTTTGATTCTAGCGATATACCTGTCCGTTGAGGCCCTGTACATTATTGAAGTAAAGTTAAACTATTTACTGTTTTGTATGTGCCATGTGTCCGACCTGAATCAGCAAGCTGAAGTGGCAATGGGCTGGCCCGCGAAGAACTGACAACCGTTGGAGTAAACGTGTTCTTGAGTGAAGACCGCGACTCGTCAAACGTAGTGTAGGCCCTCCGACCAGGTGGGATGACGATCTGCGAAAAACTGCCCGCAGGGCGCTATGGCGCTCATTAGGGGAGGGCTATGTCCAGCAGTGGACTACATAATATAGCCTGAAGAAGAGGAAGAAGTATGCTATCCACTGCAAGTCACAGGCCGACTCTCTCTCTCTCTGAGAGAAGGGCAGCAGAGACGTTTTATGGACTTAAATACCATGCGTGTCCACCGCGAATGGTCATTTTGAAGCGCTGAGGTACGTGAACTCTTAGATAGTTTCTCCACAACGTTTTTCTATACGGTTATCGAGTGGTACTACACTATAACTTCACAAACTTAGAAAACAAAGTCATTGGTACACGCCGAGTTTCAAACCCATGACCTCGCGAATGTGATACTCTTGTTCCATCGCTCTACTACCATCGCTTCTTAGGTACTTGTAGTAATTAATAATTTCACCAAACATGAAAGATTGAAGGTATACGGAGAAAACAGACATTTTTAGCGTTAATGCTGTTATTAATGAGTTCTAAAAATTATTATTTACACGATTGAGGGTTTATACACACACTTTTCGCAAATCCCTTAAGCCTGTTCCTTCAGGTTTCTGTATTCTATTAGTGAACTGGATTTCGATACCGCCGGTAAATTACTAAACGAGTATATCGTGTCCCAGTTTATCTTTCTAAACAGGATAATCTGTTCCTTCAGGTTTCTGTATTCTATTAGTGAACTGGATTTCGATACTGCCGGTAAATTACTAAACGAGTATATCGTGTCCCAGTTTTTCTTTCTAAACAGAATGATCTATAATACAATAGAAAAACAACGCTAATCGATAAACGGCCTCATTCAGAAATCAAATCCGCAATAGAAGCAGAAAACCGACTCATCGTTAGATCAACGAGCCAGCCACATTAGTTTCTGACATGTAATTTTACCCTTGTAACTAAAAGAATGAAAATTCAAAGCTCAAAAAGGGAAAACCACTATTACACGCTCGATCTACATGCGCCGGCAGCGGTGGCTGATGAATGGGAATATCAAAGTGGGAAGCTTTGATTGATGACACGCCCGCCAGTGCGATAGGGGCTTAAGTTTTCCGCGGATAAGGCACACGCACTATGGCGCAGTTACAATTGAGTAAAAACACTCTTCCAACTATTCCTGAAAACACTCTTCCAATATAGCAGTCGTAGACTTTCTCTTTAACATAGAGTATTTAAGCTGTATTTGAGGATGGTTTCAGTGAAATCGTGGTTTTTTTTGTTAGAACCCCAAAACTTGATAGTAATTCTTCGAATATAAAATGTATACCAATTAGGCTAATATTATGTTTAAGTTTTTATCCTGAGGTCTCTAAGTGTATGCATACTGACATTAACATGAAAAACATCTAGAAGAAGCAATAGAATAAAAAAAAAAACTTCTGTGAAAACTTGATAAAAATGAAGAATCTGAATTTTTTTCATCCATAGTAAAAAAAGTTCACATAGCGTATATACCTACTATATTCGTTATCAACCCTTGTATGTCCCCACTGCTGGGGCACGGGTCTCTTCCTGCATCGCAGGAAGGTTAGGCCATACTCCACCACGGGGGCCAAGTCCGGGTTGGTGGAGGATTGTAAGACAGTGGCGGGTCTTACTGTCAGAAGTTATCAAGCCGCCCATAAGGCCTCTGACACGGCTTAACGACTGCCATTGTATGACAACCGGCACCAACGGCTTAACGTGCCTTGCGAAGCTCGGAAGCGCTCGGAAAAATGCCACTAGCGGTAATCACGGGACGCTCACCCATCCCGTACCTGACCGCGTTGTTGCTTAACCAAGTGATTGATTCCAATCACTCGGTTCGCCTAGGCCACGAGCGCTTCCTACCTACTATATACCAACCGCATATACTATATGCCAATTGTATACTATGAAACTTGGTAATTAGTTTTTCATGTACTCTCAAAATGTATGATGTGCAATAAAGAGTTAATCTAATCTAATGATAAATAAAACTACACTATACCACAATGATAAATAAAAAATAACACTATTTAATTCATAATCTTCCCCTGTAATTTTGTTGGCATAGATCGATAAAACATACAGCTTTAACAACTTAAGACTTTGAACTTTCCTAAAAAATAACCTAACAGCGCAATCAGCCAGCGCCCTTAAGCCAGGCGCAAAGGGCAGATCTTTGCACTTTGACATTTCGCGGTTTTAATCACGTCCTCGGCTGCCAGATGGCGCTTCAGACGGATCGGCGCGCACTTGACACGGGGACAATACCCCTTGACGTCACTTACCCGCGCGGATGCCGACAAGTGGGCTCGTGGCTTTACGCGCGGTCGTTGTTTTCCCGCCGATTATCGATTGATTTTATCATAGAGTCTGTGGACAAACTAGCGGTTCCTGCGTCTGCGTCTGCATGGGATTCAAATGAATATGGGCGGGGTTCGCAGCTTAGCCCAACACTTCGTGTAAACGGTTTAGTCGCTTAAGCGTGATTGTTTGACAAACACAGACCTAAATAGGTACACCATATTTCGCATTTTGGCCGTGTAAATGTGTCAGATTGTGGACTTTATGCGAAAAATTTCGAACGGATGAACACATTAACGTACCAGGCACTTTAGGGCGCGGTAGACCGCAGGTATTTTTTATCAATTTAAAAACCTATTTAGAAGCTAAAAATTTCACCCATGCCGGGATTCGAACCCGCAACCTCTGGCTATCCGTACCAGCGCTCTACCAATTGAGCCAATGGGCGACTCACGGCATCAGTGAAATTTCGAACCTCTTTACAATATTCTCTGTATTACGTACAGGCAGCGACATCTGACTTAAGCAAATTGCATTACTTAGAGCCCCGACCACCTACTTTGCAGTTAGGTTTTAACATCGGAACGATATCACTGTACCCACATGATTACACTATTTTTATTTTTAATGCACTAACCCGTGCCAAGGAACAAATTTAAAAACCTATTTAGAAGCTAAAAATTTCACCCATGCCGGGATTCGAACCCGCAACCTCTGGCTATCCGTACCTGGTACCGCTGGTACGGATAGCCAGAGGTTGCGGGTTCGAATCCCGGCATGGGTGAAATTTTTAGCTTCTAAATAGGTTTTTAAATTTGTTCCTTAGCACGGGTTAGTGCATTAAAAATAAAAATAGTGTAATCATGTGGGTACAGTGATATCGTTCCGATGTTAAAACCTAACTGCAAAGTAGGTGGTCGGGGCTCTAAGTAATGCAATTTGCTTAAGTCAGATGTCGCTGCCTGTACGTAATACAGAGAATATTGTAAAGAGGTTCGAAATTTCACTGATGCCGTGAGTCGCCCATTGGCTCAATTGGTAGAGCGCTGGTACGGATAGCCAGAGGTTGCGGGTTCGAATCCCGGCATGGGTGAAATTTTTAGCTTCTAAATAGGTTTTTAAATTTGTTCCTTAGCACGGGTTAGTGCATTAAAAATAAAAATAGTGTAATTTTTTATCAATTCATTTGATTTCATAGATCTTGACAAAATTTATATAGGCCCTGAGGTAACCACTTTCTTATATAAATAATTTAAAAAAAGATCAAGAGCAATGAATGAATTCGCTCAACATGATGATGAATCATCGCTGAACAGACATAAAACACGATTGAGCAACAAGGATTTAAAAGATTCCAAAAGTTAGGCAGGTATTGAAAGAAATTTCTTTTGATAATAAGACCGAAATTCTTTTCTGTTTTTGTCAAAAAAGCATGGTCAATGTTTGAAAGCATTTTAGGACGCACACCTTTTGTCAGAGGGAGAGGATGGGCTTGATTGCCACGCGTGCCAATTTCAAACGCTGAAGTATATGAACACCTTAGATATTCAGGCTTCCTCACGATGCTTTTCTTCACCGATAGCGAACAATATTGCTACCATAAACCAACTTACCATATTAGTAAATCAAAATGTAAACGTCGATCAGCTGTCGACTGCGCCAGCACTGAATAGGTACGTTCATAATTAGCCCACCGTATTCAGTGAAAAACGCGCGTCCATCTCTCATTTTTCCGCCCACTGACCGCCCATTTGTTATGCAAATGCGACAGACGGTCAGACCGACCGACATGGCCAAATAATTAACTGATACACGGGAAAAATGCGCTCTTTCCTGGATAAAGGGTTCTTTCACGGAGATTAACACTCCTCGGTTTTGTGAAAAGTGGATAGTATTTAAATGCAAATAAAAAAAAACTATTTTTGTATCCAAAAATAATCCAAATTCTAATCAAACTTACTTATTGCACAGCAAAATACTTAACTCAAAATATTACAAAATAAACTTCAATTTATATTCGTAGTGTACCTCTATTTATCTTAAAGTAAAGCTTTTATACTAACGCACAGCTAATAATTACAATGGTTTTCGGTCTTCCATGTTCAACCTAACACGCTCCTTCGCGCTCCGCTACGCTATGCGCTTCGTCGCACCTATATTTTTGCTCTCGCAGATTGTTCTCTTAAAAAATAAGTCAAATATAATGAGCAAGTTATATCCGAGAAATAACTATCCGAGGAGTATATGTCCCTATTACGATATATACTGCTCGGAATTTGCTATGAGAATGAGTATTGTCAAAGCACGCTCTGGGTAATTTGCTGTGCAGCCAGTATTTATGATGAGATTGACGTATTTTTGCACCTTCAGGAATTTATTTGTTTCGCATTAGAGAATAATGTCTTGCTGAATTTTCGAATTACTTGCTGTACTAGCTTTGTTTAACATTTATTTTATTTGTAGCGAAATAATTTATTTTATATATAAAAGTATATAAATGATAGAAATTGATAGGCAATTATTTATCTCATGTGCAATTAATAATATACCGTTAAAAATCATCCGCGTTGGAGGAAGACTTTGCGTTGTTACCCACACAGCACATTGTGTTGTGGCCCAATTTTGTTGCCTTGAGTACCTACCATTCTAAATAAACTTAAAGTTAAGATTCTACTCATCAATGCAAACAGTTTTTTTTGATACCAACAGGTAAATATTATGGTAAAAAATATCATCTGTTCCATACTAAAATGCCGGAAGAGACCCGTGCCTCAGCAATGGGGGCATACAAAGGGTTGATATCACAATACTAAATTATGAAACATTTGCTTTTTTTTTAGATACTATGTCGAAGTTGCAATGACAGTAGGAAAACTGTTTACGCAACTGCAAACCCTGCATTTAATTCCCAAATTTATTTTGGGCGAAAATTATGGCCGAAAATGTTTTGGTCCGAAAGATGCTTATTTTATGTTCAGCTAGTACAAAGATACTAGATAAAGACGTAGTCTTTGTGTTCAGCTACAGATTTTGTTAATGGCAGTTGTCAGATAGGTGGATACTTGCTTGAGCTATCACACACACATAAAGGTACAGCGTGGTGCAACCAGGCTTAGGTTTAATATACCTAATCCATATTTATAAATAACTGGGGTTCTATAATAAATTTTAATATTGACTCTTAACAAAGTATAAAACAGCTTATATTTTAATATTATTTTTAAAGCACTAACCCGTGCTAAGGACAATTTTAAAAACCTATTTACAGGGCTAATAATTCCAGAAAAAGAAAGAGCCTATGCCTGCTCGGTACCGGAACAGGTTCCGGTACCGAGCAGGCATAGAAATCTCGACTCAACGCCCGACGCTAAAAACCCAACGTGTCTCGTTTGACCTTTGACCTATGCTATGCTATGCGACCCAGAACTTGGATCGCAAGTGATTTACCCCGTCTAGAGTATCGTCTTCATAATGTGCGTATTCACTCGAAGCTTTAGGCTGCTGACATTCTGACCTACTCACAGATGAGCTCTCTTCTGTCTGTGCCGATTTTTGAACTATCAATTCGTAAACATCGCGAGGAGAGCCGAATGTCTGAGGTCGTATAACTCAGTGCTTGAAATCGTGGTCACGAGTGTTGATTAAGCCCTTACCACAGAAATCATGCTATTTCTCTATCTCTCTCTGAGAGAAGGCCTTTGCCCTGAAGCACATGCTTAGGATGCTTATATCATTAGGTACGATATACAAAACCCGAAAATACCCAATATTTTTATATATTTTATAAAAATATTGTAGTAATTATAAAAATATTCTAGTATATAAAAATATTCTAGTACGTAGGTAACAGCCTACGTACGTAGGCTGTTACCTACGTACGTAGATGCATAAATTAGGCTATCAGCGAAAACGTATTGATCAATAAAACTTACATTTCAATCGCCCTGTCCCTTGCTAGCAGTGATAAAGACAGAAGTCATTGACTTTATGATGACACTTGCCTGTATAGTGATGAGAGTTTCATACAATAGGAACTCTGCTAATTACCCATAGAGTAGTCAAAGTTCATAACTGTACAGCATGCTATACAGTGCACTAAACTTACAGGGGCATTTCCTAGATAGACCTAGGTAGTATGATAATGCAGTTTGCTCTATTACGCGCACCGGGCGTTATCAGCCGGTCATTTTACTATGTGTTAATCCTTTTAATCCAAGATAAGATAAGATGAGAATATTCTTTATATAATGTTTAGATCCTTTCAAACCAAGAGAAGATAAGATAAAAATATTCTTTATACGGCGGGAAATAACAAACATAAAATATTTACAAAGATACCGTACAGTTGGCGGCCTTATTGCTTACAGCATTTTTTCCCAGACAACCGACGATAGAGAGTTACTAAAGGAAAAGTGAGACGGATAGGTGCTAATAAGAATAATTAAAGTTAAATGTTTTTTAATATCAATAGATAGGCTAGCACATAGGTATAAAATAGCATTTTCATTACAAAATTAATAATATCACAATATTTCAATGAATACCTTTGTCACTTTCATACCCTGACTTGCACACTGGGATTCCCGCGAATTGAGAAAAGAATGTTGCGTTGGTTTGAACATGTGGAGACGAGGAAGGAAGAAAGATTGACGAAACAAATATATATTGCGAATGTGAATGGAAGGGCGGGCTAGTAAGGGACGTCCCAGGCGGACATACATCGACCACATAGTAGTATGTATTAGCAAAGGGGAAGATAAAAAGTACCGGGAGCCGGCGTGCGTGCACGTGCGAGTGACTTATGCACGTTGATGAAGCGAAGGTGATCTGTCAGGATCGTGGCAAGTGGCAGTCCCTGATCTCTGCCTACCCCTCGGGGATACAGGCGTGAGGTTACGTACGTATGTACGTGGTTAGTTATACCATAAGTATTGACACACTAGGTATTGATAGCTCACCAAGCTTATGTATACCCGACGCTCGCAGTCAATGCACAACCTTACCGTCTCAGCGCTCATCGTTAGAGCAGTGCCAGCTCTTCCGCGTTCCTGAAGCATTTGCAACTCCCTCTATCGCGCTATCCGAGAGTTTATGGCCTCATTACGTTGCTATCACGCGCCGCGCGAGACAAAAGGCGGGTCCAGGCAACTGAGAGGTTCAGAGAGAATAGCTACTTGAGGGAAGACAGGTGCGTTTTGCTAACTGAAGTTACTCTCAGTCATCAGACGACAATGGAGACATTTGATTGTCCTGTTGTCATCGATTAGATAGATGGTTTTGTCACTAACCTCGCCAGCTAGGTTGGCGTAACTGTGAAGATACCTATGCCCAACAGTGGGCACCTTTCGTGGGCTCTAAATATAGATGGACGTCTCACAACTCAACCACCAAATTAGTGAAATTAGAGGTCACTTCAACAATGTTGCAAAATTGATTTCAATACAAATAAATAGAAAGAGGTACCTGTTACAATAAAATCGACTCTGAATCAAACATTCTCCATATCAACACTTTTATGTTCCCACTGCTGGGGCACGGGTCTTTTCCTGCATCGCACGAAGGTTGGGCTATACTTCAACACGGGGGCCAAGTCTGGGTTGGTGGAGGATTATAAGACCACGATAGTTGCGGGCCTTTCTGTCAGAAGTTATCAAGCCGCTCATAAGGCCTCTGAAATGTCTTAACCACTGCTATTACATGACAGCCAGCACCAACGGCTTAGCATGCCTTTCGAAGCCCAAATGCACTAGTGGTAGTCACGGGTCGGTTACCCCTCCTGCACCTGACCGCGCCTGTTGTTGCTTAACGCAAGTGACTGATTCCAGTCACTCGATTCGACTAGGCCACGAGCGCTTCAAACATTCATCATCATGAACCCATTATGTCCCCACTGAGGAGCACGGGTCTCTTCCCTGAGGAAGGTATAGGCCATACTCCACCACGGGGCCAAGTCTGGATTGGTAGAGGCTTCAAACATTAAAAACATAGAATAATATTCTCCATGATTGTGGATCCAAACTGCTACAAAGTTTTATTATTTTAGTCTAAGCGTGCGTGACCCTGTATCTTCAATACAAACCAGGCTCCGATCATCGCCGCTACCGTATCAGCGTTACACAATAAAGGCCAGTCTACACTTGAACCCGGCGCGGTCAAACTCCGCGATACGCTTGTCTCTTTGACACCTGACGCACCATTATGCGGCCGTCATGAACTTTCCCGCGGACCCCGTCATTATCTGTGATACTGTGACACTACTCTATGACATTGTGACCTAGTTGAGTGAATGGCTCGTGCCTGTGTTTTGTCGTGACATCTTCACATAATAGCGGGGTTTTCTCGGTAGGACAAAGCGTTTAGTTGATGGAAAATGTTCTGGTTCTGCATATGGGGATAAATATATTACCGCGCAATATTTTCGACGATTACATTTTACGTAGATACGTAACAAAATCCAAGACTAACGAAGACCCAAGTCAATTTTTTTTTCATTCATTTATTTTGTTTAAAAAAAATTCAGAGGCCTGCATTTTCTTTTTATGTGTTATCATTGTTTTATTTAAATCCTATATTGAAATTGTATTGTAACCATCCAAATATCTTGGGAAGATATTGATTCAGACACACTGATTAGTCTAGATGAAGAACCAAGGCTTCGTTGATTTTGTATACCAAATTGTTTAAATATATTTATTAGTTGTTGATTTATCAGTGCAGATATCAGTATACAAACTTGTAGTCAAATAAACTAACCTTTTAATCGCTTCATTTGCCCCACACTCTCTCGCGCTACAAGAAACACATCATAAAGAACCCGCGAGATTTTGTCTCGCCTGCGCAAGAGCAAGTGCCGGTAGCGCCACCCGCCGCGTGCTTTATGTCGCATGATCTAGGAGATAAAACGGCGCGTAAGGCGCGGTGTGCGCGAAGCTTTAGTTTCGGATCTGGTTGCTTCCAAATTCAACATGATGACCCGAAACTTTGAAATCGAAATAGTGCTAAGCTCTTAATATAAGCATATTTTGTCCCGTTAATAATAAGAATCATCACGAGAACTGCCTCAGACTTTTTGGATTTGCATTTTCATTTCTTCTCTTCTTCTTCTTCAGGCTATATACTAGTCCACTGCTGGACATAGCCCTCTTCTAATGAGCGCGTTGGATTGTGCCATCATTGAGAAGAATTGCCCATAATCCCCTCGCTGGGCATGCGGGTTGGGGATCATAGTTTGGTGTAGTTCTATGCAGGGGTGCTGCATTTTCATTTACGTTCGCGTAAAAATACTGTATTAACGTCTGATTTAACTGTGACTCTGTACCCTTAACGTAACGATTAACGATTAGATTTCACATAGTGTAAAAGTTGATGTGCTGTCTACTGTTGACAAAATTAATTCAGGCCTGAGCGCTATAAATTAATAGGCGACTCAAAAATAAAAATCAACAATAGTGCGCTTTAAACATCTCCGAATTCAACAAATTATTTTAAGTACAAAAAAGATACGTCAAACCCAGAACATATTTTCATATTTCAGAACATATTCGACGGCCTTGGTGGCGCAGCGTTTTGGCACGCTGACTCCGCTGAACCGAAGGTCTCGGGTTCGATCCCCGACCGGGTTAAACTAGGAAACGAACTTTTCTAGTTTGTCTCGGGTCTTGGATGTTATCTATGTATTTATTGTATTATTATACGATAGATCGTCGAGTTAGCACCTATAACACAAGTAATTTAGTTGTACTTAGTATAGGGCTAACGAGATCTGTGTAATATGTCCATGAATATTTATTTATTTATTATTTATTTATTTTTTTTGCTCTTCGACAGTAACATATCGGCATAAAGTGCATGGATGTATTGATTGATGTGCTTTCACAGTACACACGTTTTTTTCTCTTCTATCGATTTTCGACCAGCAACCTTGATTTTCTTATTACGAAAGTAAAGAATTCCAAATGACACACCTGGAATCGCCCTTTCCGTGACCTTTCTAAATAATGTATCCTTCATTTTACGGTGCTCGATTGCGCTTTACGTTTTATAAGGTCAATCGATGATCTATTCAATTTTCGAAGGTAACTTTATTTTCTTTAAGATTGTACCAAAAAGGTTGCCATTCTTATTAATTTCATAACGGCACTTTTTTTCTTTTCGTACATAGTTTTGTTCCAAAAAGGTTGCATGCATACTGGCCGGCAAACAGCAGAGGCATCCATAGATATGCGACATGAAATCTGTTTAGGAGAAAAAAAATCTTTTGTAAACGAAAATAATAGAGAAACCTATTTGTACACAAGCGCGCCCGCCCACTCAAAAATGTGTTTATTTAGAATTTTACTGCACAATGGTATTGTCGAATTGTCACCTTTTTTCATCCGCTCGCGCCATTTAATGCTATTTCGTACCATTATTGAATATCGCAGCCATTATAACTTTTTTTTTAGATTTTAGACACGTGTCTAAATGTATTCTTCGTTTAATTTGTGACCTATTGAAAATTTGGGATTTTATAATACTTACCGTTGCGTTGTTGTTTTTTTTTTCATTTCATAACTGTTATGAATGAATGTCCACCGTCCAATGTATCTGGGGCCTGTTTCATAGAAATACAACTCATAGCTTACTGTGACGATTCGATATACTATATATTGCAAAGTCAATTAACCCACGTTATCAACCCTTGTATGTCCCCACTGCTGGGGCACTGGTCTCTTCCTGCATCGCAGGAAGGTTAGGCCATACTACACCACGGGGGCCAAGTCCGGGTTGGTGGAGGATTGTAAGGCAGTGGCGGGCATTACTGTCAGAAGTTATCAAGCCGCCCATAAGGCCTCTGACATGGCTTAACGACTGCCATTACATGACAGCCGGCACCAACGGCTTAACGTGCCTTGCGAAGCACGGAAGCGCTCGTAGTCGAAGCGCGGTAGTCACGGGACGCTCACCCATCCCGTACCTGACCGCGCCTGTTCTTCTTTAACTCAAGTGATTGATTCCAATCACTCGGTTCCACTAGGCCACGAGCGCTTCTAAAAAGAAAATAGCAACTATTAAGGAAGAAATACTCTCCGAAGTCGCCATTTAACCCACAGTAACCGATTAACATGCAAGCTGCTTCGCAATGTACCTCGAATTGTAATCTCATGAATATCGGCCTAAATAGAGTAACGTCCGTTACTTTGAATTTTCGACTTTACTTTCACTTAGAATAATAATAATAATAAATAATAACAATAAATATTCAGAAATATTACACAGATCTCGTTAGTCCTATACTAAGTACAACTAAATGACTTATGTTATAGGTGCTAACTCGACGATAGATTTAATACAATAAATACATAGATAACATCCAAGACCCGAGACAAACTAGAAAAGTTCGTTTCCTAGTCTGACCCGGCCGGGGATCGGGGGGACCTTCGATTTTACAGTCAGCGTGCCAAACCGCTGCGCCACCGAGGCCGTCTACCGAGACCGAGAAGTATAATATTACTGAAATATTGTACTAAATAATACTATTCTTTATTGCTAAAATATATAGAAGTTTAATATACTAAATAATACTATGCTCTTGTTATGCTCTGTAGTGTTACTTTGAATGACAGGATACGCAATAGTCTGATTAGAGAACGTTGTGGACTGAAAGAGGATGTAGTGACTAGAATTGAGAAAGGAATGTTGCGTTGGTTCGGACATGTGGAGAGGATGAAGGAAGAAAGATTGACGAAACAAATATATATTGCGAATGTGAGTGGAAGGGCTGGTAAGGGACGTCCCAGACGGACTTACATCGACCAAATAGGGGATGTATTAGCAAAGGGAAAGATAAAAAGTACCCGGAACCGGCGTGCGTGCATGCAACGACTTATGAACGTTGATGAAGCGAAGGTGATCTGTCAGGATCGTGGCAAGTGGCAGTCACTGGTCTCTGCCTACCCCTCTGGGATACAGGCGTGAGGTTATGTATGTATGTGTGTATGTATGTATGTTATGCTCTTGTCTGGCACGGTTAGATAGAGGTCGCGGGTTTGGGTCGGGGGAGTTTTTAGCCTCTAAATAGGTTTTTAAAATACTATGCTCTGTAATATTAATACCGTTTCTACAAAGAGTCACTATAAAAAGTAGTACCTACAATTTGTTGATTGAATCCTCTTCGCCGGATGACTCCACTGTCCAAAGTAGCAGCGACAAGGAGCTCCCAATCGGTAATAAGTAATAAATAAACATTTTAAATCGTGATAAGGCAACGGAGGGGTCTGTACAGTCAGCCCCAATAAGCAACCCTATACTTCTTTGATTCTCAGACTAACGCTACTAGCAATAAAGGCGACTGGGAGTATTAGTTCTTTTGGCGAAGTGTCCCGATCCCTTATCGAGCTACAACAAACATGGGCCCCTATTGTAGGTGCTAAATTTGTTTCGCTATTCCGATCTCCTTTGGAGATTATTTTACGTTTGTAAAGACGCCTTTTGTTGGTGGCGAAGATGGAATCGGGGTTTTCGGAGTGGGATTCACGGGGTGTTCAGGGAAATTATGTAGGGGTTTTGGTTTTATCCCTTCTTTAGTAAGTTTACAATTCTCCACTGCTGGGCAAAGGGCTCCCCGTCAGGGCCTTTTGTTGGTGGCGAAGATGGAATCGGGGTTTTCGGAGTGGGATTCACGGGGTGTTCAGGGAATTTTTGTAGGGGTTTTGGTTTTACCCCTTCTTTAGTAGTTCTTTGCAACTCTTCACTGCTGGGCAAAGGCCTCCCCTTCAGTGCCGCGTTTCTTAAAAGTGGTATTTATCGTTTATTCTGACAATTCGATTTACAAACGTTTTCGATATGTACTACTACTACGATATTACTGCCTTACTTGTAAAATAAACAATTGGCTATTTAAAAGATTGAAAAAAAAGTATTATAGTAGTATCTATGTATATACATTTATATCAAATATTAATTTTAAAACCGATCTAGCCCTATAACGGGCAGTGCTAGTGTAAATTTTTCTTTGGTTTTGGACTTCGTTTCAAAGTGATAGGGCTAAATTTATGGTGGGCACTATTATATTATGGCCTGGTAAATGGTTAAGGCATTTTAACCAAACTAAATGGATCATTTCTGCAGGATAAAACAATTTTATCGAAAACGGCCAGGCTTGGAAGGAATCTATAATGACGTAACAATTCAGTAAATATAGCCATCCAAGAACCCGAGAGTTGACTTGGCGTTTGTTTGTGTACCGACCAAAATTTTACTGATGTCGGTGAGTCGCCCATTGACTCAGTTGGGAGAGCGCTGGCACGGTTAGCCAGAGGTCGTGGGTTAGAGTCCTGGCATGGGTGGAATTTTTAGCCTCTAAATAGGTTTTTAAAATTAGTTTTGTGAGGTATAAATTAATTATACATTTGTGAAATTATAGTAGCAATACCACTCGCTAAGCGTGACGGAGAACATCGTGAGGAAACCTGAGTGCTGAGGTGTTATACTGCAGCACTTGAAATTACTAACCCGCTGGGGCACGCTTGTTAATTAAGTCTATACTCTCTTTCTCAGAAAAGGCCTGTGCTCCGCAATGGGACGTTATATTATAAGCTACAAAAAAAAATCATATAATAATAATTCCCAGTTTCTCTTGTTAAGTATAACCTACAAAATCATTTTTAAGTTGACTGGCAGACAATGTCTCGTGACATTAAGTCCTTCTTTCGCCCAATAAACCTCAAACCAAAACACCAATGCATACAGAAAAAAAAATAACAATCAAAATAATAAGATTCGGTCGCATAAAGGCGCTAAAATGTTACCAAAACCAAATTAACTTGGCCAGTGGTTCAAACTAAAATAATTCTTTTCCATTTGTGTTAAAGTTGTGTTGGAGCTGCTGAGTGAATTTGGTCGGGATAAAGCAAAAAGTGTCAATTTCTATAGAGTATTCTTAGTAATTCCATTATTTATTTGCGCATCAGCCTGTGCAGTGCGAACATCTGCTACAGCACATACATGGTGTTGTGTTAACGCCTCCTTGAGGTCGAATTCAGATTTGTGTGTTTTTGTAATGCGATTTGGTGATGTATGTTATTCGCACTCTTTACTACATAAGTGGTATAAGCCAGTTATTTTTGGACTGTTTGACGTATGTCTTGTTCTGTATTTGCAGCGAAAAAAAGCAAACCATTTTATTATTTGAAGATTACAAAAAGGAAACAATTTTATTACTGCGATTTGCGCAACCCAAATAAATCTCAAGTTATTCCATCAAGACGACTTATGATGGCAGTCCCTGGTCTCTGCCTACCCATCTGGGATACAAGCATGACGTTATGTATGTATGTTATTCCATCATAACTTAATGGGAAGCACTCGTGGCCTAGTCAAACCGAGTGATTGGAATCAATCACTCGAGTTAAGCAACAGACGAGTTCACGTGCAGGACAGCCTAACCTTCCTGCGATGCAGGAACAGACCCGTTCCATAGCAGTGGGAACAAACAAGGTTTCATATGAAACTAAATAACACTTCTTATTAATAAAAAGTCGATTCCACTAAATACGTTCATGAGAAGAGTTCCTGTTATAAACTAAACGTGACTCGCTCTTAAGAGTATTTTAGTGCAATTGACTTTCTATAAATAATACCGTTATTGCATAATGAAGACGAAGCTTCGAAGGTTAGTTTTATTTATTTTATAATTAACTGTTGAGAAGTATTTAAAATAAAACTCTTAGTACAAAATTAGATCATAGGTAATTATGTCATGTAGATTTCGAAAAAAAGTTGGAAACACTACATAAATATAAGTCACGCCGATACGCTACCGATTCTCATAGCGGAGATCAATCTTTACATGTTTATTTCCCAAACTGAACATTGTGTCTTCGTATCAGTAATGAAAAATATTTTATTCCATCCAAAGCCATAATAATAATACATAAAATTATAGTAATAAATTATTTCACACTCCAGCACGTAACTTGGAAATGAAAGCCACACTATCTACGATACTAGATGATATTTTTCAGTACCAACTCACCCAAACTTTTTACATAAATCCTTTTACGAACTCCCAAAAACTCTACTATCATTCAACCCATCAACACTACAGCCCGCATCAAGCGTTGTACGCTATAATTATTATATTTTCCTTTTATATTATAGTAAAATACAGCGTGAATCCGATGCGGGCGCAATCCAACACGATCGATTAAACTGGCACCCTTTGGATTAGTTAATGTGACGGTAGTCTTTTGTTACGGGTCCTCGACCGAATAAGGACCTACGTATAAAAAATGCATAAGGATTTCAATAGTGTCGAAATTTACTTTAAAAGAAAAAGGCGAAAGCGGAAAAGGAGGGTCGAAAAGCTTGGAACCTACTTTTTCGTTGCTTTTTTTCTCCGCTACAAATCGACCCAAAGGCAGCGGCTAACGTTGAGCAGCGAAAAAAGAGATTCCAAACTTGTGCCACCTCCTTTTTCGTTGCTTTTTTTCTCCGCTAACGTTGTACACTTACATTGAACAAAAATTTGTGTATTCTAATTTTCGTTGGAATATTTTTTATATTATCTGATATCCTTAGCACCCAACTTATTTCGAATTTGGTCACCCAAATTGACAATAGCTTAGACCAACTAAAGCAATGTCCTAGGCACTACAGCATCCGATTGGTGCCTGCAGATATTTAGTGAAAATGCTACTGGACGCTCGTATAATCTCATTACATAGATGCAAAAGTAGATATTATGTTATAAAAGTAGATATTATAATTACAAAAAAAAATAATTAATGTTGTTAACCTTTATACATCCCACTGCTGGGGCACCGGTCTCTTCCTGCGTGTCCCACTGCTGTGCAAAGGCATTTTTTATCTTTGAGATAGATATACATCCCACTGCTGGAGCATCGGTCTCTTTCTGCGTGTCCCACTGCTGGGCAATGGCATCATTTATCTTTGAGATAGATATACAGATAACACTTTATTGCCCAACCACTAGAAAGAACAGACTTCCATTCCTTCTTATCGCTTACTTAGTGTTTAATATCTCCTATCTCTGTCCAGCTCAGCAGAGTTCAAGTCGCGATTCGACTTGTGGCACCCGATATCAATTAAGGCAACAAGAGACCAAGCCGTAACAATGTAATAAATAGATTAATTGGAATGACCCCGATGAGCTGGTGAAGAACGAGCTGGCTAGAATGCGCCTCAAGGAGCAATAGTTGTTTGCCCCACTTAACAAGTGGCGTATTTCATACGAGATAACATAATATGCTGTAGGAATTTTCTTTATTTGTTATCAACCCTTATACTCGTATGTCCCCACTGCTGGGGCACGGGTCTCTACCTGCATCGCAGGAAGGTTAGGCCATACTCCATCACGGGGGCCAAGTCCGGGTTGGTGGAGGATTGTAAGACGGTGGCGAGCCTTACTGTCAGAAGTTATCAAGCCGCCCATAAGGTATCTGACATGGCTTAACGACTGCCATTATATGACAGCTGGCACCATCGGCTTAGCGTGCCTTGCGAAGCACGGAAGCGCTCGGAAAAATGCCACATGCGGTAGTCACGGGACGGTCACACATCCCGCACCTGATCGCGCCTGTTGTTGCTTAACTCAAGTGATTGATTCCAATCACTCGGTTCAACTAGGCCACGAGGGCTTCTACTGTAACATATTTCTTTATTAATTCACTGTAAATTATTGAAATTATAAATACTCTTCAATAATCAAAATAATAACAATAATTCACCGCGGGCATCGTCAAGAGATTAAGTAACTGTGCTCTATAGTTATCACACAAAGAACTTAATTAATTAAACTCAAGCTGTAAATCGGAGGGTAGGCAGAGACGAGGGGTTGCTTCTATCCACAACCACATTAGTCATTGCATGCATGCAAGGCCATAACAAATATTAAAAAACTAAATAACGAAGAAAAAAATATAGAGATTTGAAAGACCAAATAAGTAAATTTTAACCCTAAAACCACTTATACAATTTATATTTTTTAAACACTGAAGATTAGCATACTACACTATCTAACATTCTTAACAAAGTCTAGACATTTCTGTGGAGCCTACCACATATTTTTTAGCTATTTCTGAAAAGAAAATCGTACTTTTTAGGATTAATATGTCAATAAACAAAAAAGAATGAAGAAGGGAAACAATCACAAAATTAGCCCTCTATTTTCACATCCAAACAAAAAACTTTCGTCACCCAATCATAGCCACTCATTACAAGTGATACGACATTGATTTAAAGGGTCAAATTCATTGACCTCCACCATCAATACTATTTAAGGCAACTAACAGTTTCAATCTAACTCATTCCATTAATATTATGACGCTGTAAATGGAAAAAAATGGTGCATTAAAGTAGGGTTCGATATCAGCTCATGTATGTCCCCACTGCTGGCGCACGGGGTTGGTCGAGGATTGTAAGACAGTAGCGGGCCTTACTGTCAGAAGTTATCAAACCGCCCATAAGGCCTATGACATGGCTTAACGACTGCCATTACATGACAACCGGCACCAACGGCTTAACGTGCCTTGCGAAGCAAGAAGCACGCTCGGAAAAATGCCAATAAATGTCACCCATCCTGCACCTGACCGCGCCTGTTGTTGCTTAACTCAAGTGATTGATTTCAATCACTCGGTTCCACTAGGTCACGAGCGCTTCACTTCGTGAAGTAGGGTTACAATTGTGGAATTTGGCTACCGAAATCGTGTCAAGACAACCAAACGCATAGGGTGAAGCGTGGCTAGATTCCGTCCAGTACACATTGTATGAATATGTGACTACGTCATAAAATTCTCAAGAAATTACTGACGTGCGTGACGCAGCATAATATTAAATTGACAACATTAATTCGCATTTCCTCTAGAAACAAACAAACATGCCCAACATCCTCACCACGTCTATATATTGCACAGTTACAATATACAACAGTGAGTTTACGGCCTACAATTTCGCAACAAAAATCCTGACAAACGCTTGTGGAACAGAAATGTAGCTGGTGATTTCACTGCTCTAAGGCTACATATTACGCGTCTTCAGCTCCTAGCAGATGTCACCAATTAACGTAGCATTGCTTCAACAATTATGCCTCAAGTGCTCACAATTACTGGACTATCCGATGATTGCGTCACCACCACCATTGACTAGATGACGGGAGTCCATATAGTGCGCGATTTGTGAATGGAGTATGGTGACTGTTATACTTTGTTTACTCAGGAAGTGTTTTTGTTGTCAAATATTGCAATTTCGAGCGCTGATGTATTTGAACACCTCTATCACTCAGGTTTCCTCACAATGTTTTCCTTCCACAGTTAACGAGTATTATTGCTGCTATGACTCCACAAATGTGCATAACTTGTATAAGTATAGGAAAACAAGTCATTAGTATACGCTCTCACCAATCCAAGGTGGGCACACGTGGTAATTTGTTTGTTTGTTTGTTACGCTTTATTGCACAAAAATTAAGAAACAGAAAAATTACTTAAATAACAGGTAAGTGTTGATGTACAAAGGCGGACTTATTTCAAAAGAAATTTCTTCCAGCCAGCCTAAGAAAGATTCTGACCCAAAAACAGAGAGCGGGAGATGGCAAATATAGCTAAACAAGAAAAAATAAATCTAAAATCACCTATTTCAAGTTAATAGACAAAATTGTTACTAAAGCTATCAATAGATACTAATATAATAGATAATAGATACATAATAGTAATTATGCCTATAAAGAAAGAGAAAGCTCTCTGAGAAAAGGCCTGTGCCCTGAAGTGGAACTTTTATAGCTTACTTAAAAAAAGCCAAAGAAAAATTACCGAGAATGGGGTGTCCATTTTGAAATGAAGGACTGCGCCCAAACTATATATTTGGCGATACTACCTAAATTATATCCTTCAGTTAATTGATGATTAAGGACATAATATCTTAATAAACGGTAAGGTTAATATTCGAGCCATAAAAGTACTTGAATATAACTGTAGTTATGGTCATTATTCTTGGCCCCGATAATTTCATAACAACACTCCATTTTACGCAGTACCACCTAACCCTGCAAATGTCCAAGCGAAAAACACCAGAGAGACATCTGTGCTGTATCATAAATGACCCTTTGTTTACTGCGCCATTTATTCGTCTGGTACAACGATAATGATAATAAAAATTATAACCCTCACAAGGAATCCTTCGTAAACAGTTACATACGAAGTCACCCATTTTCATTCCATACTCATTCTTATTTTGTTCAAGATAAGAGTTACTGTATAGTTATCGTAAGTCTCATTGACTCTACGAAATTTATATGCTAGCTTTTACGTGATTATCAGCCTTGTTTCTTAGACGTTAGAAGCCACGAAGATAAAACTAAGACATTATAGAGTCACGAACAGACTAAGAAAACTACAGGATAAACGGGCGAACGAACAAATAACGAACATAGTTCGCTAATAAAAACTGACGGACTTATTCCATGACACCATTCCACTAAAACACTCATAGTAGCGTTTGATTTAATCTGTGGTTGCGTATTTTTCTTTTAAAATCTCCACCATAGGTTCCATATTTTAGCCAGTGTTTTGCAGTGTTTTAGGGCTAGTTTTTCAATCCTCGGATAAAACTTATTTGTAGAATAACGTATTAAGCAACCAGGAATCATATTTTTATAAAGAAGTCCGATAATCTTTCTTTTTAATTAGGCATGACTGTGTCCCACTGCTGGGCATAGGCCACCCTTTTACATTTCTACTACTCCTTCTCTGTGGCCATTTCTTCCCACTCAGGTAAATAGTTGATAAAAAAATATAATATATTTATATATATTTAAACCACTCTTCTCTACTTTTAACTGCTCTTCACCAGTTCGAAACACACGTCGTGTTTGAAATACTTTTTGGTACAGTTCGTTAAGTCTGTACCAGGACCAAATGCGCCAAGGGGTCCTAATCGCATTAGAAAGACGATTCTCGGCAGTTTACGGGTTATTTATTCTCTACTTATGACAGTAGGTTTGTTCTCGAGAGTTATTGTTACTTTTTCCGAAATGGATTAAGGTTTTTTTCACTCGATTACTGTAAGGGAGATGTTGTTTTAGAATTGTTACATTTATACCTGAATAAACATTTATGTATGTATCTGCAAAATCAATAAAATATACTAAGAAACACTTAATGACGACTTTAAAGTAGCTCTTATATCAAGGATCCATCTCGCTGCGCATCTTAATGAGTTCAATGAGAAAATATGAGGGTTATTTTGACAATTGCACAATACTTTGATCTTCAACATTTTTGTTTTAACAAATTACTACTATTAAAATTATGCATTTTTTAAGCCCTGTCTACCTATTAAAAACGAATTATTTGAACCTTAAACATGTCCTTAAAACATGTCCTTAAAACAAATTAACAATAAACATTTCGTTTTTATACTAAACTAGCTGACCCAGAGAACTTCGTACCGCCTAACAGTCGATTCTTTAATATTTTTATTATTTTTCCCTCCGTAAGAACCATCCTCAAGGAATATTTTTAAAAAAGAATTAGTGAAATCGGTTCAGCAGCTCTCGAGATTTGCGTTTATCAACACATTCAGCGATTAATTTTTATATTATAGATAAAAAACACTTTGTCTTATTTTAACACCTGTATCCACGTCTCTAGGTTACCTTACATCATAATCAAAGTTTATTGCGTAGTATTTAATGACTTTATCAAGTCGCAACTTAAAAGTGTAAATAGCTCGTTTATTTGCTACCATAAACTTTGACCACGCGTTTGTGGGTCAACTAGTTAACACTAACGTGCTAACGAACGTCAGTTAAAAAGTCAACAGATGGCGACAAGGCTTTTCATTCAAAACTGCGTGTTCTTTATTAATTTACGGGGTGTTATCTGTAGTTGCTGGATGAGGATAGTATTTCTTAATGATTTTCGATACTCAGACATAGTTATACGTTAAACAAACGGGTATTATTTATTACGTAAAACGTAATCACATTAATTCCTGATGTTTCGGCAGTGTTGCAGTTACCATGGTCACGGGTGGACTGAAGTGGCAGTAAACATGGTCAGTAAATTATTGTAGTTAGGATAGACTAGTCTACCCTCAAGTCAATTTTAGTTTTTTTGTAGCGGACAAATGGCCGAGGACAGAAAAACGTGGCGTGCCTTACATGAGGGCTATGTCCAGCAATGCATGACTACGGGACTATTGATTGATTCTGATATGCAGAAAAGTCCGGTAGAACTTAAGCGGTTTACTTTACACATCAATACATATAATACATAATAATCGCTTAGCTATAATTTTATGTAGCTATGTGTAATAAGGAAATAAAAAGGCTAACACTACTCTGAAATAAAAAACGTCGGAAATTAAATACGTTATTCTTATATTGCAACCAAAGGCTGCTAAACTTTTCTCGAATTATTGTATCGGATTTAATGTAGCAAACAGGACTTTCTATAACATTAATTTTAGACGATTCTCTCTGATGTGTTCAGGTATTTCGGTACGAAAACGTTACTGTTAAAGTATGCATAAAAGTTACTGACGCTCCATTTAATAAGAACATTATAATATGTATTAGGAAACGTAGAAAAGTAAATATAAACGTAAGCAACACTGTTTTAGGCAACACCAGAAGGCTCAGACATAATTTAGCATTCAGAAATTGTGAATCATTTCAATATGGTATAGCAACAGTCCAAAGTACGAGTAAAAGCTATGATCCGCTATATTATGTAAAGCCCTTGTACATCATCATTATCAACCCATTATGTCCCCACCGAAGGGCTCGGGTCTCTCCCCTGAGAAAGGTATAGGCCACAACGGGGGCCAAGTCCGGATTGGTGGAGGCTTGCAAGACTAGTAGCTGGTGTTACTGTCAGAAGTTTTCAAGCCGCCCTAAGGCCTCTGACTTGGCACCAACTGCTTAAGCCTTGCGAAGCACGGAACCGAAGTCCTTGTACATCCAATATAATATGCCACCATGTATGTATGTATTTAACACCAAACTAACCATCTCCTATCTTATCTTCAGATGCCTGCGGCCTCTCCGACGTGCCCCAGATAGAAAACCTCCAAGAGAAGTCCCAGTGCGCCCTAGAAGAGTACTGTCGGAACCAGTACCCCAACCAGCCCACGAGGTTCGGCAAACTCCTCCTCAGACTACCCTCCTTACGGACCGTGAGCTCGCAAGTCATAGAACAGCTCTTCTTCGTGAGACTAGTCGGCAAGACACCCATAGAGACCCTCATAAGGGACATGCTCCTCTCAGGGAGCTCCTTCTCCTGGCCTTACATGGCGACTATGTGACATACAATGTGGAGGCACCTGGCGTCCGCCTGATCGTCACCGTACGGCTTCCCGCCGTACCTACCTAGCCAGAGGTTTGAGCCGTTCCAACGGTACCAGCGAGAGAGCGAAGACGCCGTCACGTCTTCCAGCGAGTTCCAAGAAGCTGAAACGAGCAGGACTGAAGATTTCTTCGCGAGAGATGCGGAGAGAACGGATGCCGCACCAACGTTTGATCCAATATCCGCCTTCTACGCTCCAAAAGCCGACGCGTTCGATGCCAACGCTGGTGGTGAAACCCAAAGGAATGCTCAGAAATCTCTGATGATAGACAATTTGTTGAATATTAGAAGTGAGGGCTCGTGCTCGATGTCAGAGATGAAGCAGTGATGTTTCTTTGTTTCTTTCTTTTCTTTTTTGTCATAGTTAGTTCGGGGTCAGTAGTGTTCTTTAGTTGAATTGTTTTAGTTCCTCTCTTTGTATAGAAATAAATATTTTGTAGGTTAAAAAATATAATTTAATGAAAAATATATATTTAACTGATTGATTAATTAATAATTAATGTAAATAAAAGTTTTTATTAAAGTGTAAATGTGTAGTTTAAGATTGAAGAGGCATACAGTGTTTTATACGTTTATAAAACTTTTCGTTTCGTTTTCGTAATTGACTCTCTAACTATTTGAAATTTTGTGCAAAATGTGCTTTTTACTTTGTGGAAAATTCTAATTGTCTTAATTGTACAAACTACCTCTGAATCTATGTAAAAATACCTACTATGAAATGCAATAATTTATAAATAAAATTCTAGGAAACTAAGAACTTTCTATTTGTGCAATGTGTAATTTTGTAAAGACTTACATAAAAAAAACAATAATGTTTTGAAACGGTGCTTTTCTTTTGTCTCACAAAACTGTCAATCTACTTAATTTATAATTCCAAGAAGGCATTTACTTATTTCATTTTTAAATCACTTTTAAAATCGAAACTGTAAATATAAATAAATAGATGAATAAAGTGTGTGTGATTGCATAGCACGGAAATTGTTGAATTTTTTTATTTAATTTAATTAAAAACACAAGTGTGACTACCTATATTTCTTTTTATTTTTTTTTAAAACCAACAAGTAAATATTTTTTAAATATTTATAGCGTACTTTACAACTTCCTGCCACAACTTTTCTAAAGATGAAAGTAAATAAATTAAAAACAAAAGCAATGTATTTATTCGCAATAACTGTACAGTTTGTATGTTGTTTGTAAGAGACAAGGCGTGTGAATGTATGGGAATGTATGAAGATGTATAAAAAAATATAATTATAATTGAGAAATAAACAATGTCTCTCTGGATTATAAGTTGTTTCGTTAAATTTTACCTTACATAGTTATAAATTAAACGGGTCAAATCGCGATTATTTATTAGGTAAAACCTTATTTCCCGACGTTTTGGCAGCGATGCAGTTGCCTTGGTTAAAAAATACTAATTTTACCTTAGTAGTTAGAAGTTATCGACATAGCTCAGAGAATCAGCAAGCTGAAGATGCAGCGGGCCGTCCATATCTCGCGAAGAACCGACAACCGTTGGAGTAAACGTGTTCTTGAGTGGAGACCGCGACTCGGCAAACGTAGTGTAGGACGCCCTCCGGCCAGGTGGGATGACGATCTGCGAAAAACTGCCGGCAGATGCTGGATGCGGCAAGCTGAAGACAGGGCGCTATGGCGCTCATTAGGGGAGGGCTATGTCCAGCAGTGGACTACATAATATAGCCTGAAGAAGAAGAGGAAGAAGAAGTTAGTTAGACCTGAGATTTCTTCACTTTGCCTCATAGTTAAGCCATTGTTCGTAGTGAGCCCTGACGTGTGTTAACACTTCAAACACTAGGGTATCCTAACAGTGATTTCCTTTACCTTTGTGATTGGTATTAATACTATGAGTATAACTTCAATATTCTTTATTGCCATCTGCGCAACTCGAATAAATCTCAAGTTATTAAATCATAACTAAATGCGAAGCGCTCGTGGCCTAGTCAAACCGAGTGATTGGAATCAAACACTTGAGTTAAACAACAACAGGCGCATTCAGGTGCAGGATGTGTGACCGTCCCGTGACCTCCGCTAGTGGCATTTTTCCGAGCGCTTCCGTGCTTCGCAAGTCACGTTACGCCGGCTGTCATGTAATGGCAGTCGTTACGAGATGTCAGACCTTATGGGCGGCTTGATATTTTCTGACAATAAGGCCCGCCACTGTCTTACAATCTTCCACCAACCCGGACTTGGCCCCCATGGTGGAGTATGACCTACCCTTCCTGCGATGCAGGTAACGTATAACTTCAGAAACGTACATAACTTAGAAAACAAAACCATTGGTACTATTTACCGTGCTAGCTTACTAGTTAACATAACATTTACATACATTGCTTCTGGCCCCACACTAGGATACACTGTGTCGTGGGGACCAGAAACAACGACGTCACAAACATGTAAACATCCAAGACCTGGGGTTTTTTTTGTTCTCAGCCGTACCAACCGTACGGTTCCTAGCGTACCAGCCACTGGCACGTATATCACCTCCATTATGTTTATATTCCCAGCAGACAAGTGACACAGTGATTTAGCGGTCATAAAACGTGGGAATGTTAGCGCCACCCTGAGAACACCACTACAATAATTGGCAGGTGGATGCCATGGCTAATTAGGCGAGGATGTAGTAGGTGCGGCGTGGGGTGCTAGAGGCCTGTGGAGTTACTGACTGGTAATGTCCACTATTAATTTATCTATTTATTTATCACGGCCTCGGTGGCGCAGCGGCTTGGCACGCTGACTGTAAAACCGAAGGTCTCGGGTTAGATCCCCGGCCGGGTCAAACTAGGAAACGAACTTTTCTAGTTTGTCTCGGGTCTTGAATGTTATCTATGTATTTATTGTATTAAATCTATCGTCGAGTTAGCACCTATAACACAAGTCATTTAGTTGTACTTAGTATAGGGCTAACGAGATCTGTGTAATCGATATCAACCCTTGTATGTCCCCACTGCTGGGGCACGGGTCTCCCTGCATCGCAGGAAGGTTAGGCCATACTCCACCACGGGGGCCAAGCCTGTGTAATATGTCCATGAATATTTATTTATATATGGTAATGACAGCAGTAAGAGGAGTGGAAATCTGCAGGGGAGGCCTTTGCCCAGCAGTGGGACACAGCCATGGCTAATAAAAAAAAATACTGCAGTGGTACGGTGAGTTCTGGTAGCGCAGCGGTAGAACACTGGCTTCTCAATCGGGAGGTCATGGGTTTGAATCCCAGCATGTACCAATGACCTTGTTTTCTTAATTATGTAAATTTGTGAAATTATAATAGCAATAGGTACCACTCCCGTAGGAAAACATGGTGAGGAAACCTGAGTGTATGTTAAACTTCCTCAATTTTTGTAATTACCAAGCCGCGGTGGGCACGTGTCGTAATTAAGCCCATGCTCTCTCTGTCTGAGAGAAGGCCTGTGCCCTGCAGCCTTTTTGGACTTATAATAGGCTACATAAAAAAAAATACAATAAAGTTCTCATCTTACAGTGGTTGAAACCCGCAACTTCCGACAGCGATCGACCGTGCACAGTGATGACAATACAATTACGGCTTAAAACATAACCCCTTAAAACACTCCATAAATGCTGGCTAAAATAGTCTGTGGAGGATATTTTACAAGAAAAAAAACGTTACCACAGATTAAATAATTACCTCTAAGGTATGTAGTGCTTTTACATCCGTGGCTTTAGAGGAACCGTGTTTTTATAAATAAGGCCGTCAGTCTGTCTACTTGTTAATCTGTGGGTTAATCGGCTATGAGCCTGCATTTTGCCAAGTTTCCTTGTCCATGCCCAAGTCGTATCAACTCTGCAAAAAATTGTAAAAGTCGTCACGCCATCTCCGCCTTGGGCTTCTTAGCTACGTTTTGGATGACATGGCAACAAAAACATAAAGGTCCCACTACTGCCGACATGTTCCTGCTAAAATCACATCACCTTCGAAACCTGGAACTTCCAATTCACCAGGGGGGGTAATCTCTAAAATGCATAGTTGTCCAATAGAGTTATATTAGTCCAGTAATGGTCGTTTCATTCACACTATCGGTAGTCTAGCAACCAATCGCGTTGCAATGGTAATGGTAACCCGTGCTACTTAACTCGGCGCCTCGCGATTCTATCTTCTTTAAGGGAGATGCCTATTTATTTGCGCAGGTTATACCCCTGAAATGACTGTAATGCTATTGCTTTATAGACTACCAAATTGAGGCAAATTACAACCACTGTCGGGTTTATACCATTCTATTGAAAAAGTGTGTAAGTCACTCTAGGGCCTGGTAATTAAACATACATTTTTTATATCCAAAATCAACTCGAAGCGTGTGTCCAACGGAATGTGTCCCCATTGACCAGTCAGAAACAACCTCTTGTTCGATTCACGCACCTGCGTTGTACACAATAGAAGTCGTCGCGGGTTACAGCTAGGGTTGCCAGATTATTCAGGATGGGATCCCAAAATCTGTGATCGTCCCAAAATAGCAGTATTTGTTCCAAGTCCAGGAATTGCTAAAGCTGTTCTGAATTTTCTTAAATATCTTTAAAATTATTACTAATACCTTCCAACGGGCGTATAGTGTCTTTCTTTTACAGATGTACATTAAAAAAATTGGCAAGCACATTTAAATGATAAGCATTTTTTAGGTAGCCTATAAACGTTCCACTGGAGGGCACAAGCCTTCTTCCCAAGAGAGAGTATGGGCGTAATTACCACGCGTGCCCACTGCGCATTGGCAATTTCAAGCTCTGAGGTTATTGAACATCTCAGACACTCAGGTATCCTCACAATGTTTTCCTTCACAGAACAGTTAGCGAGTGGTACTGCTACTATAGCTTCTCAAATGTATATAACTTAAGATACAGTCATTGGTACATGCCATGATAAATGATAATTATTTATTTATTTATTTATATATTTGTATGTAGTATATTACATATTTTATTTATGTAACGTAATATCATATTAAATATATATAAACTTATATATGTTTGCCATTTAATTAGCAAGTTAAAACTGCATTTTCAGACTCACCTGTTTCATGTTTTTTCATGTTTATTTTTTGTTTCTTTTTTTTCACGTCTCAGCAACTGTGTTAAGTAAAACAGTCGAGGAAAACTATTATTGGCTATACTGTATGTAAAAAACGATTGTATAATAATACTATAAGAAGCTGTTGTTTTCCCTAATAAAAATTAAATAAAATAAAAATAAAATAAACATAAATACATTAAAATACAAATAAGGATTGAAGTTTAATACGCACAGCTAACCTGAACCTGTAATAAGGCAATTGGACTGTGTTTGTGTTCAAGTCTCTTATGTAATGAGCAGTATTCAGCACAAACTCGTAGATGGCGCTTACAAGGATGGTCATAGAAGAATCGGAAAGCGGTGGTCTAGAAGCGCTACCTATAAAGTGCTTTGTGAATGTATGCTGCTAAAGCTCATTCCTGGTGTACGTACAATAAAAAAATATCTATCCATTTAAAGAATACCACGCTTTGACTCGGAATTTATACTTTTTAAAACCCTAATCTAGCAACCCTAAGTACTGTCAAGCATTTGAGGGAGCGGAAGCGATGACGGTCCCACGGCTGCGGACCGTAACCAGTGCACCACCCCTGATATGATTGCAGGGTGTGCAGGCAGTGATTTAGACAGAAACACCTGGGGCCTATTTCATTGAACTGCTATTTATAGTTTCACTGCGGCCAATGTAGCCGAACATTTATCCGTGCCAGCACTCTTTCCAACTGAGCTAATGGGCGACTCACTGGCATCATCGGCATCATCATCACCGGCATGGGTGAATTTTTAGCCTCTAAATTGGTTTTTAAAATTGTCCTTAGCACGGGTTAGTGCATTAAAAATAAAAATAGTATAATTTCAAAACAAGCTGGGCTTCACGAGTCACATCCGAGCGTACCGCCGCAGAAGTCCTACCAATCATTGAGGTCGCCGTCATCGGATTCGATGAGGAGGACATCATCTTCATCATTCATATGATAGAGATAAGCTCGCCTTTGTACATGCTATTTCTTATGTAATGTCCTTTTTAATGTTTCGTGCGCAATAAAGTATAATAGTAGATTGTTAACCAAGGGCTGTATGACATCAATTGCATATGAGGTTTTTGGGTATGCAATTGATGCTTACACCCGAGTATGCAATTGATGCTTACACCCGAGGTAAACACTCTGCTTTACATAATATAATAAAAAAACAAGAAAGCAGGTTGACTTTTATTTTACTCGACATTTTTCAAAAATTTTTATTTGAAATCAATTTCAATTACCTAACATATGATGTGACTGCAAAACAAATAGTTCGACTGGGCTGAGAATGGGTGACTAACCGGCATCAGTGAAATTTGCTCAGTTGGGAGAGCGCTGGCACGGTTAGCCAGAGGTCGCGGGTTCGAGTCCTGGCATGGGTGGAATTTTTAGCCTCTAAATAGGTTTTTAGAATTTATGTAATATAATATAATGATTACAAGTCTTCCATGAATGGTGCAGCAGTTCTCAACGTCAACAATTGAGTCAACTTGCTCCTATTGCACCAAAGGTCGGCTAGCTCTTAGGCAGGTGTGACCAACAATCAGGCGCAGGTCGCAGGTCGCCAACCGTCGGTCACGCATCGCGCCTCTTCTCGGTCAGCGGTCGCCAACCGACGCGCGTCAATTGTAACGTTTGAGTTGACAGGTAAATTGATAACGAACTAGCTGTGATTTTTAGTAGAGGGGTTGCGTTGTCAATGTTAAGAAGCATCGTTTTCCTGTGACACGGCTTTTGCGTACGATTGTTCTAGAGATAATACTTTTGTATTTCTCAATGTTAATGGTAGACAAATTCCGATTACACGCCTGCCATGTCTCGGAAATATTCAGAAATAACGTATTACGAAATTACGTTAGGTAAATAGATACGGGATCACTTCACTGTACAAACAATGAAAATTACACAGATGTGCAATAAATGAATATATTTATATTCATTTATTGCATTGTCATGTTTCATTACAGTCGTATAAAATTATAATTTCAGAGGAATTATTTTCCTAGTCACGATTGTTAATTGATTGATAAGTAATTTTTCTACGTTATACACACTTGTATACAATCTTTCAAAAGTGGAATCATAAGTAACAGCCTGAAGTACCTACACTAAACCAAATAACCGCTGCTTATGGAACTGTAAACTGGCTAACTGCAAAGGAAAATCTCTTCTTATACATCATCAGCGATAGAAATTCACGTGGTTATCGCCAGCCATACTTCAGCGCTCAAAGTTCACGTGATAATCAGCAGCTATACAACAGCACTTGAAATTCACGTGATAATCAGCAGCTATACAACGGCGCTTGAAATTTATGTAGCAATCTCTCTCTCTCTCAGAGAAATGTTACGATTATATGTGTAGTGTCAAGTCTGAACTTGGAACTCAGTCAGCAACTGACAGAACTGACTTACAGTCAGCGGCACGCTGACTGTAAAACCGAAAGCCTCGGGTTCGATCCCCGGCCGGGTCAAACTAGGAAACGAAATTTTCTAGTTTGTCTCGGCTCTTGGATGTTATCTATGTATTTACTGTATTAAATCCATCGTCGACTTAGCACCTATAACACAAGTCATTTAGTTGTACTTATATAGTATAGGGCTAGCGAGATCTGTGTAATATGTCCATGGATTATTTATTTATTATTATTTATTTATTTATATTAAATACTTGATCTTGCACAAAAACTATAAGTTAAACTTTGCCTTATATTTCATTGCATTCAGTTCTAATTACAATAACAAATAAGAATTATTCTAGGAGAAGCTTGGGAGATTATTGCTTTAAGAACTTACCGCTAATAAGCTGAGTTAAATTAGTTATAGATTATAACTACGTTATCCAAACTCTCTTATCATTATCACTGACAATTTCAGGCGTTCAACTTAATCGCAAGGAACGCTCATGAATGACATGATTTATTTATTTCAGGAGCAGATTTCAGTCGAACATAACCTATGAGAGCAACGGGTGGCGCTGGGCGGGGCAAAGGTCGTCCAATGAGGTCGGAGGTCGCGACCCTCCGACCTCTCAAATACAGCCTTTATGTACCTACGCATTACGCACCGATACACCTGTGTGTGTATAGACGAGAGAACAGCGCGCAAACTCCTTCGCGATTGATTCTTTACCTAAAGTTGGCCAACCTGTAAGATTGGACGATTTGAAGATACAAAAGACGCGAGTCTTCTAAATTTAAAATTGATTGATGTGAGTTTTTTATTTTATTTTATGGTGTTAGGTAAACCCCACGAAGTCTTTAAATTTTGAAGCGAAATGCGGGATTCCTATGCAATATTACCAATTATACTCAGAGGACAGAAATAGAGATTTGACCTCGTTATGAGTTACTCTCGTTGCTTCTTGTTAAATCTTCTTGAGGGGCGGCTCAAGCCACTCCTTCATATAAATACTGCCTGCCTGGTTGGTCTAGCCGTTAAGGCGCTTTCCTAACAAAATAGTGGGTACTATTCCCACTGGGGTTCCCCATACATTCGTACAAGTGGCCTCAGACTCCTGTATTTTAATGTGTATGACGTCTTTGCCTGGTTACCATAGCACAAGGTATCCTAGTTTTGGACCAGGACATTTGATTGTGTTGTGTAGGATTTTTTACTACTAACATTATTATTATCAAATCAAACTAAGTATCTATCTTGCATCTGAATTGCTACTGCTAAGCATTTCTACAATGTCATGTCCCGAAACATTTAAGCCGTGGAGAAGTTTAGTCCTGATGAATTTTATGTATTTTTATGCAGTCTGACAAAATCCTAATATATATCCGAAAAATTAAATCCGGTCCTTTAGTCAATTATATTACAATAGTGACAGTTTCAAAGTAACAAAAAATATCGTTCGTTCTAACGAACTTTCAATACTGTAGCTAGAGCTTGCTACGTATAGTAACTTTGAAATTAAGCAAAGTCATTGGTACATGCCCGCACTCGGGATCGAACCTGGGGCTCTCGCTTGCCAGTCCATAGTTCTACCCACTGAGCTACCACCGCTTTTTAATTATGTGTATTATGCATATGTTGCAAAAGGTAAGTATAATTTTGTTCCAAATTATAGTTACCTTTTGCAGAGCCCCAGGTTCGATCCCGAGTGCGGGCATGTACCAATGACTTTGCTTAATTTCAAAGTTACGTACATTTGCGAATTTCTAGTCGCAATACCACACACTAACTGTGAAGGAAAACATCGTGAGGAAACCCGCGGCTTGGTTGGCTCCGCCCGTATTGACTAGTCTTTCCTGTGGGCTAACCCGACTAAGCTGTCACGATGGTATAGGTGCTGGGCAAGCCTACGCCATCTATAAAACCATGTCCTAGGCACTACAGCGTCGGAGTGGTCCATTTACCCATTTAGTGTGAGTGAAGATGCCACTGGACGCTGTATAAATCATCTGATTAAGTAGATGCAAAAAAGTTAAGCAACATCAGGCGCGGTCAGTGCATAGATGGGTGACCGTCTGTGACTAACACTAGTGGCATTTTTCCGAGCGGTTCCTTGCGTCGCAAGTTACGTTTAGCAGTTGGTACCGGCTGCCGTCGATAGATAGCAATTGTTAAGCCAAGTTTAAGCTTGAAAACTTTTGACAGCAAGACCAGCCATAGTCTTGTAAGCCTCCGCCAATCCGGACTTTGGCCCCGTGGTGGAGTATGGCATATACCTTCCTCATGGAAGATACGCGTGCCCCTTAGTGGAGACTTAATGTGTTGATGATGATTTTGAATCAGCGAGTTCCTTACGCTGATTGGCAAATCTTTCACCACGATAGCTTGCCATCGACACGCTAAGAAGAAGACAGGCTACATAAAAAAATGTATTGCAATATCAACGTTTTCCCGATGGTAAAAGTTTTTGTTAAATAAACCACATTTCTCTAGAATCGTTAGTGATACCGTACTGAGACGCTCATCCTTTTCTTACTCTCATCTGATACCAGGTGTGTCATCCAGCGTTCCACGTGTCAAACTGGAGATCTCCACGCCCATACAGTCAGTACTGTTGAAGAAAAACCAGAGTTTTCTCATGATCGTCGCAGTAAGCAGTGTTGCTATGACGTCCACCTGTCAATCACAATCAAACGAGGCTAGCCAGACCACCCGCGCGATTAGGCTCGGCGGGAGAACGGGGTGATGTGGAGAGCTCTTGATTGATAGAAATACTGTCAATGTGGGAAAATATGGAAGGATGCGAAGATGGGGGCCAGAAAAAAAAAATATACCGACATAAACAGCCTACACAGGGTAACCTCTAAAATGCGCAATTCCTAAAATAATACAATGAGTGGGTTGTGTTTTATGAATGCTTTTGTTTCACGGGTTTTATCTTAGATTGATATTGTTTTGAAATGCTACATTATAGCTTACGTATAATTGCATGCAATCCGTGCTTTATGAACTCTACTACCTGTAGGTATGTATATTTAAAAAATAATCCTAGAAAAAAAAACACTCGTGGAACAAAAGTGGTTGTAAAACCCAAATTCTCGGTGACTTTCCTGCGGTTTAAGTCCACTAAGCTAACACTTGGCGATCCCACTGGTAGTTCCGGTTATTATAGGGTCTCAGTCATCACACTTTCGGTCTCTTAAATTCACTTTATTATTTTTTTAATGCACTAACCCGTGCTAAGGACAATTTTGAAAACCTATTTAGAGGCTAAAATTTCCACCCATGCCGGGATTCGAACCCGCGACCTCTGCCTATCCGTGCCAGCGCTCTTTCCAACTGAGGTAATGAGCGACTCACCCATACGTAATACAGAGCATATTGTAAAGAGGTTCGAAATTTCACTGATGCCGGTGAGTCGCCCATTAGCTCAGTTGGAAAGAGCGCTGGCACGGATAGCCAGAGGTCGCGGGTTCGAATCCCGGCATGGGTGGAATTTTTAGCCTCTAAATAGGGTTTTAAATTAACTTGTGCAGTGTAGATAGGAGTTACCTTTAGAAGCTGTATACATTTTAACAAAATGTTAAAAGACAAAATATTTATAGTATTATAGTACCTACATGAAAACTACTCTTCAAGCACGCTCCATTACTACCCCTGTCCATCGAGTACATTCGTCTAGGTGTCCAACCATTGCGCGTTTACTTGACACGTCGTGTCCGTCTGTCGTTCTTATCGCGCCATCTCCATTCACTGCCTGACTGTGTAGATCTTCACGGGGGCTTTTTTTTCTTCAGGTAAATACCGGGACTGGTTACGAGGGAAAGTTTGATCCTACTTATGATAAGTTTCACTAAGGCCAGGGCCCTTATTCGTGTTTTGTGTTTATACTTTATTGCACACGAAACATTAAAAATGACATTACATAAGAAATAAAATGTACAAAGGCGAGCTTATCTCTGTAAGAGATTCCTCCACCAACTCGGACTTGGCCCCCGTGGTGGAGTATGGCCTAACCTTCCTGCGATGCAGGAAGAGACCCGTGCCCCAACAGTGGGGACATACATGGGTTGATAACGAACATGGTGAGCGTAGCACAGAGTTTTCTAGTTTGCGACTAAGACAAATGAATGCGCTGTGTGGATGTTATATATTATATTACAATGTGGACTGCAAAGTCGATAAGACCCAGATTAACAAGTAAGAACACTTCGATTTGTCATAGTAGACTATGATTTTTAGTTTTATATGAAACCATTCGGGCTAGTTTTTTATAAAATCAAACCAAAAATATACCCAGAAGCAATTTATGTGCCTGTATGTAAATGTTACGTTAATAAAGAATTTTTATAGTATTTGCTGATTGTCAATGTAAAATGTTAACAGTAATAAAAAGGCAACTGGAAAAAAATTCAACTCTGATGAACTTTTCTAAGTCATGTTAAACCTAATAGATCAGTTGCAACTAATACGTATGATAAAATTCCAGGTTATCCCATACTCCACCACGAGGCGAAATCTGGGTTGGTGGAGGATTGTAAGGCAGTGGCAGGCCGTACTGTCAGAAGTTATCAAGCCGCCCATAAGGCCTCTAACTTACATTCCATTACATGAAAGCCGGCACTATCGGCTTAACGTGCCTTGAGAAGCACGGAAGCGCTCGGAAAAAAATCCACTAGGGGTAGTCAGGAGACGGAACATCGAACTAAGTGGTTGATTCCAGTCACTCGGTTCGACAAGGCCACGAACGCTTCGGGTTTGACTAGGCCACGAGCGATTCTTATCATATTGAATTATTATTACAAACTCGCCCGCAAAATAACAACAGTAGGTCTAAACCTTAAGGTACATTCTAGACGGCGCCGCGTTCCTGGAATAGTCCACACCGCACCGATTGTTTCCCCGGCGCTTGCCCATTTACATACGAGTTACGAGTCGCTTCTAAGCAAACATTAGTGGAATATTTTCATTTCATTTGAATGACAAATAAGTGCGTGTTACATGCCGCGCATTGTCACTTCTGACCTTTATTCTTATAAAGTTTCGTCATTTGCGTATTGTGGGACTCGTGGTGAATGCAGTTTTGTTGCTCTTTGTAATCAATTGGATATAGGAGTTTTTTTGCTTAGAACTCTGAAGTTAATGATGAGTGTAAAGTTTAGTCTCGAAACGCTGACATTCTGACAAGACATTGCAAATTAAAGAAAATATTTCTTGGTTCAATTATTTCCCCTCAGTCATACACTATAATTCAACGACAAACTTGGTTTCCTGTAAATTATTTCAAGAAAGATAAATCAATCTTTCTAGGCTCTTCAATAAAAAGAGGATATTACCAAATTGTTCATGTATATTTTTTTGTATGATGATGAAAACCCTTTCTATGCCCCACTGCTGGGGCACGGGTCTCTACCTGCGTCGTAGGAAGGTAGGCCATACTCCACCACAGGAGCCAAGTCCGGGTTGGTGGAGGATTGTAAAACAATAACGGGTCTTACTGTCAGAAATTATCAAGCCTTTGACATGACTTAACGACTACCATTACATGACAGCCGGCACTAACTTCTTAAGCTTCAAAAGCACGAAAGGCTCGTAAAAATGCTCTAGCGTCCATTGCTTCACCCAAGTAATTGATTCCAATCACTCGGTTTCACTAGGCTAAGAGCAATTGATTTTATGTATCGTCAGCGATAATACTTTAACATGTCAGATTTTATATTTTTTTAATAAATAATATATATTTTAATCAGATTACAGGACGTAGTATTTATATTTGCGTGAATAAACAAAAACAGTTTTTTTAAATGAGGTACCACAGAAATTTGGTATAAATATCGTATAAATTTGGTCTAGATCTCTTGAAGCGATCCATGAAGAAGTCTTAAAATCTGCTTTTGTGTATGGTCTTAATGGTAGAGACCATACACAAAAGCACATTCACCGCATTATGGACACAACGATAAGGCGATATAGAATAACGTCAGCGCTACCTAGTCTTGTAAGTTACAAATCTGTAGCTTTTTTTAGTGTATTATTATATTAATTATTGCCGATTTTTATATTGTATTGTGCCAATCTTAGGCGGAACTTTAGTGCCGTTCGAGAACGTTCTCCCCCGCCCCTCAATCCTACTGGGTAATCCTCTGTACCTCAAACTAGAAAATCTCTAGTGATCTCTATCTAAATGTTGATTGCGTAGCTATGGAAGTGGAATCACTGACCAACACTTAGGAAAAACCATAAAGACAACCCCCACCGGCCATCGCCTCCCCGAGTGACAAAAAGCGTAAATTATATTTACTCGGGCGATGGTGGTGACAATTTGTGTAAAAGTCCGCTCCCCCGCCGCATCACACATTGTTTTATTCCCGACCACTTGAGCGCCCTTAATGAAATTGACGATGGCTGCACGACGCACATGACAAGCACGTTCGAGGATAGCATTTTTTTTTTATTATGTATAACCTGAGTATGGGCGTGCGTAGTAATTAACTCAATACTCTTGTGCCGTGGGACGCATATAGGCTACAGAAGTAATCTGTCCTCTGTAACATGGACTCCCACTGCAGGCTTACCCCTTTTAAGAACAATACCTATAATCGGTTATTTACCACCTGCGGTCTTAGAACTTAAAATAATATCAAAAACTTAAAATAATATGTACTCGTGGCCTAGGGAAACCGAGTGATTGGAATCAATCACTTGGTTAAGCAACAACAGGCGCGGTCAGGTACAGGATGGGTGAGCGTCCCGTGACTACCGCTAGTGGCATTTTTCCGAGCGCTTCCGTGCTTCGCAAGGCATGTTAAGCCGTTGGTGCCGGCTGTCATATAATGGCAGTCGTTAAGCCATGTCAGAGGCCTTATGTGCGTCTTGATAACTTCTGACAGTAAGACTCGCCGCTGTCTTACAATCCTCTACCAACCCGGACTTGGCCCCCGTGGTGGAGTATGGCCTAACCTTCCTGCGGTGCATGAAGAGACCCGTGCCCCAGCAGTGGGGACATACTCGTACAAGGGTTTTTAACGATAGGTTTTAAATTCATAATTTTAACTGAAACAAACACAATCACTTTTCTTGGTCTCAAACTAGAATACCCAGTGCTCTAGTAACCAGGCAAGAACTTCACTAACACGGAAATACGACCAGACCTTGTAGGAACGCATGATGACCCCCGGGTAATTGCACGCACCAACCCAGGCAATGGCATGGTAATCAGACGTAATACCAAAAACAAAGTTTCATAGAAGTCTAGGCAAAAATAATTCAGTGACCACATTTCATTTGATATCATTTGACCGTAGTCAAACTAAATTAAAATTAAATAAGATAGGAAAAATGCCACTAGCGATAGTCACAGGATGTTCACCCATCCAGCACCTGACCGCGCTTGTTGTTGCTTAACATATTCAAATAACTCATCTAGAATGAGATATAAATTATTTTTCCATAATTATCTGACAAAAAAGAAATCCTACAACAGAAAATCATAATTTTTTCTCCTATAGTGGAGAGGCACTGAAAGCCGAAGAAGAACAATGATATTGTGAAACACAACCTGTGGTTGGTGAATTTTTTAAATAACCCGCTTCGAAACACACCTAGACACAACACCGTGTGCGTCTAACCAATCCTCTCACCCGAATCGAGGTGGACGAGAAAAAACAGTCGCAATCCGCACCGCTGTCCCCCGTGACACTTATCCGCACTTTCCGATCCCGTGACGTCATACCGCCATTTTGTCTGAAGATATATTGCACTTGACGCCTTACCTCGTGGAGCTAAGGTTGCACTTTTTTCCTTATTTTTCTTTATGTGGTAATTTTTTTGGTGCTTTTACGACTTTACTGAATTGTTCTTTAAATTTCTTTGGTCATCTGAAATTACAAAAATTACCTTCTTTTCACCTCTCTGATCACCTCGTGTGACCTGTGATTCATTATGATCGTTTGCTTCCGAGCGCTTCCGTGATTCGCAAAGCACGTTAAGCCGTTGGTGCCGGCTGTCATGTAATGGCAGTGGTTAAGCCATGTCAGGGACCTTAGGGGCGGCTTGATAACTTCTGAGAGTAAGGCCCGCCACTGTCTTACAATCCTCCACCAACCTGGACTTGGCCCCCGTGGTAGAGTATAGCCTAAACTTACTGCGATGCAGGAAGAGACCCGAGTCCCAGCTGTGGGGACATACACATTATGATTTCCTCACAATGTTTTCTGTTACGTTAAAAACCGATATTTAATTATTTGATCCAATATACGAATTCAAAAATGTATTAAAATGAAAACAAATAAATTGATGCTGGTATTCAAACCCAGGACTGTGTAGAGGTATCCATTAAGCTAAGCTGACCAACCAACTGCGCTATGACCGCTTGTAGGTATTACAACTCGCTAACGGTTAAGAAAAATATCGTGAGGAAACCTGAGTTTACTATTTATATATGCTCACGCTTAAAATCACAAATCCGCGATGGGCTCTCATGGTGCCCTTACTCCCCCCTGACTGCTTATGCTACGTTATTCCATAACAGAATCTGTATTCTACAACAGTTACGCGTATCACACATACCTACTCTAAGAAATAGCTCCTTCAGAAACTAAGTCCAAAACAAATATAAACCTTTTCAACATCTGTCACCGACTCAATAAGCGAGAAACCACCCAAATGGTGCAAAAGGAAGAAAACGAAATTGGCGCCCAATTTACATAGTCATAAATACATTTTACATTTCAGAACGCACTTCAAGACCTCACGACCAAGAATAGCGAAATACAGAAATCGCAGAAATTAAAATGGTAAGATAAAGAATGGAAACATGATTTCATGATCATGATCGCATTTCGTGATGTGGGCACCTTGATTTAACAAGATCATTAAATGTCTACTTTTTACTATTTTGTCATCCACGTCGGATTCTGTTCAAAATAATTAATAAATAAAATAAAAAAAAATAAAAAAATGCATTTATTTCAGGTTTCAAGACCCATATACAATAAGAAACTACAAGAAACAAACAAAATAGCAATCCAAAGTCTACGGTTTTTATACATTTTTCTAGATTTTTTTTTATTCAGATGGAGGTTACGTTTACGTAGCTCTAACTGAGCGATTAAAACCTATGTTAGACACCATCGATAACTCAGCCAGCTTATAAGCCAGATAACTAATATCTGGTCCCCGTAAAATATTAAAATACAAATCATACTCACATTCTTTCTGAAAGTACCAGTTAGTAGCAGTCCACACAAGTGTGGCTTGTTTCACAGACAACTGAATTTTCTGTACTTTCTGTTCATTTTCCTTTCGCTATCCCCGGGGTGGCTTGGCACCCCCGAGAGGGTATTTTTTATGCTCCCTCTACCCTCGAGGAGCAGATAAGGCTCGTCACGTCCCGTCTGACAGATGCTGTGACGTTTACAACGTTCTTAAAACAACTGAACGTCGTCGGTTACCACCCTGCCCCGGCGAGATGGACTCGATTGTCTTTTGTTTTTACTTTTTCTTACTTAAGTATTTATTTTTCTTCGCCGCATAATGTATGCCAGTACATTTATTTTTGGTTGTCAATGGATTTCAAAATTTTAAATGCATTTGTTTTTTTAAATATTGAATCAGAATTCACTTTATGCATGGCCAGTAGGTTATGTCGTTGGATTATGAAAATAGTGTTCTATTTTCGAATTCCATCAACAAGACCGCTTTCTAAAGCTGCGTTCCCATGTGTTTGCTAGCCGTTAATCAAAAATCTTTTGTCGTTCACTTGGTCCGTGTACACTGCGTCGTTCCTCGTGTGATTAATGAATTAAACCCGTCGCCGGTGAGCTGGGTCTCCCTGACCGTCTAAGAAAACAAACGACAAATAAAACGCTAATGATACGGCCTAATGGTGCCGAATAATTGTCACGACAACCATTAGGCTACCTTTTGCAAATGCCGTTATTTGGCTAAACGGATCCCTTTTGACCGACCTGTTTGGTTTGGGAAGGTGAGCAAATACGTGCGCGATCATTAATCTGCAGAATTTCACATACATTTTGCGTAAAGTCCATCCATTGAATTGCGCAAAATGCGACAGTTCCGTGTCTGACGTAAAGAGACACGTCATTTGGTGATGACGCCGTTGGTTTCTGTATCAACTTACAGTGGACTAGATCTAGATGCAATTTTATCCCAGACACAAAGCCCTTTGCGTATCAAGTTGCATCTTCGCTGCACCAATTAGCTTTTACTCTGCGCTAAGTGACACCAACACTCATACAAATGTGCATACTTTTCCTTTGAAACGCGTCACGCTTCATGCATTGTCTGTCATTTACAGAGCACTAGTGACTTAATGTAGGTAATGTTACTTGTACGAAACTACCAACGAAACTTCAACGCCAGTGTTTGTTTACTTCACAGACTTACCATGGAAGACACAAAAGGTACACAATTAAAACACTATTAATTGAAGTTTTGCATGTTGAGAAAGGAGGTCTTAGGGCGGTTTGATAACTTCTGACAGTAGGACCAGCCACTAGTCTCGCAGGGCTCCACCTATCCGGACTTGGCCCCCGTGGTGGAGTATGGCCTATCTATACCTTCCTTAGGGAAGAGACCCGTACCCCTCGGTGGGGACATAATGGGTTGATGACGGTGTTGAGGAAACTTTAGTATGAAACAGCTAAAGTTTTTTTTGTGAATTCAAAGGTTTACTAAGGATTTTCGTATTTACGTGGGAAAATTGTTACACTCTGATCGGAATATGATCGTTAAAGGTATAGTACTACATTATAAATGATGGAATAAGATTAGATTAATATTCTTTATTGCATATGGCGGTCTTATCGCTAAAAGCGATGACTTCCAGACTACCTTAGGATGGACAGGACAGTCGTCTTTCAGCATAATAAAATTGATTTAAAATGTTTTTCATCAAAATAACGCAGAAACGCTCGCTTACGCTCTTTAGTCTCAGTAAAGAGCGTAACAAGTTAGAATAAGGATAAGAATAGAATAAGAAATATTTAAACATCTAGACTATTTCGGAGAAAAAAACAAACGTGACAAGCCGCCCTTGATCTTCAAATTTGGTCGTTAATTAAGGTATTCTGGAAATTATTTTAAAACCGACTTAGAAGATATTTTTTTGTTTCCCTGAAAATTCTTATATATAATTTTTATGCAAAAAAAATATTCCGTAAAGTTCTTAAGCACTAAGGCTGACTTCCACCCCTTCCTTAAGGAAGGGGTGGAAGTCAGTGCAACCCTTAAGGGTTGCTTAAATAGTATTTAACTAATATTCTTTCAGAAAATTATATTTATATGGCGACGAAGATGGCATTTAAGAAGTGCAAGTCAACCTTAGCATCTAAACTATACTCTTTTAATCGACTGCGAAGTTAAAGGAGGATTAGGCGGACTTTCGCTAGTTTGATTAGGTGTATGTTTATGACCGCATAGAGGCCAAACGGCTGGATCGATTTTGACATATTAGATGACGCGATTGTGATCGTCACGAAAAAAGCAAAATAGTTGACGTCAGCTTTTGTATTGTTACTAAACTCACTAAAATGATCGAGTTAGTGAGTTAAGTTGTTTGTGTTAACAACCAAAAATCACTTACTCCGGAAAATGAAATATCGTGCCTTAAGTAAAAACGCACCCAGTGTCGTTTGTATTTTTGCAACGCACCCAGCAGCTTGCTTTGTTCCTCTACTCTAGACTTCGTGCATCTATTTGGTTGGTAGCCAAGCATAGAGAAGAGGAACCAAGAGAAACACAATCAATCTTTGACTGCATTTCCCTTAATACACCGTTCCAATGCTTGACCACCAAACAAAGGACAAATGATAGGAATTTTTGGGAATGAAAATCTCCTTAGGCGTACTTTTTCTGAAAATTTAACGAAACGAAGCGTCATTGAGCTTCTGAATTCAAATTGAATCAGGTACACTCGGTTCTAGTTGGTCGGTGATGCTGATACGCATGTACCTACTCAGCTGGTTTGTTAGTCTTCAAAGCAGGTCTAGCTTATGACAACACGATAAACAATTTTAACGACGACTAGCTTTGCCTCTTACATGAGGCATCCTCAGTCTTACAGTATTCGTGGCGGTAGTCGTGTGTTCGCGTCTTGCTCCTGCTTGAAGAAGCGGGAGGGAGGGCGGTGCATTAACTAACCGCATGGTGCTTGTAGGAGTTTTGGCGGAAATCAGCAAAGTATTTTTCACTTTTTAATGCTATTACTACAATGCCTTTTACTACGTTTACCGATGAATCTGGCCATCAGCAAGTACGTGGCCGTTTGTTTTGTTCTACCCCTAAAGGCCGTAGAGAACCGCGAGGGCTAGACGTACACCAAGTTGTCATCAAATACGCATCGCGGGAATCAGTTTTAAAAGCCATTAGATGGCGGGGAGGGTATGCAGGGCGTAATTAGACCGCGTTAATATTTAACAAGTGCGGCTGGAGATTAGCACCGCACTTAGTGGGTAAACAGAAGTACTTACAGGCTTTAATGCCATCATCGTTATATAGAATCCTAAAAAGGTGAAGGCTGAACTACGCTTACTGGCTGACATACTGACAGTCGTTAAGCAAGTCACAGGCCTTAGGGCGGCTTGAAAACTTCTGACAGTATGACCAGCCACTATTCTTGATAGCCTCCACCAATCCGGACTTGGCCCCCGTGGTAGAGTACGGAATATACCTTCCTCAGGGAAGAGACCCAAGCCCCTGGGTGGGGACATAATGGTTTGATAATGATTAGGATGATGATGATACTAACAGCTGTTAATAGTTAAATGTAGAAATAAATGTATTTCATTTTTACTTCCAGTGCATTAACCGATAGTGAGTATACGAGATTAAGGGTCAATTTCTCAGTTCGCTAAGTAAAGAGTTAACTGCAGTGCTGACCCTTCGAATTTATCAGCGAAGAGCGTGACAGAACGTTACTGTGCTACACAAGAAATAAGTCTCGCGGATGTACCTACGCAGATGACCAAATTTTGGATGTGCGGCAAGTTGATCGACCAATCAGATAGTTTCATTTTATGGCAGGCCGTGCGCCTTTGTTGCTATTGGTTGATTCAACGTCATCGATGCAGGTGACTATTAGTTAGCGAAATAGGTAGCACTACTGCGGCAATCAATTCTGCACCTTAACCGTATCAGTTAAAGGATAAAGGAACGGAGAACAAAGAAGAAAATGAATTTATTATGTAGATGTTATAGAGCACCTATACCATGTAGATAGGTAACTTCTGTTGTCTCTTGTTTTGTGTTTGAGGTCGCAGCTGTTGTGGAGGTGACTTAAAAAACCCACTCTGTCAACAGTGTCCCTGGATTAATTATGTGATAGGCTTTTGAGAGGAATTTTTAATACGGATTTCGCTAATGGCCGAATTTTCTGCCAAAGTTTGTGGGTGCAGTCATGAGTATCGGGACATATATACCGGGAATCGAAAATGGGTATCTCGCTTCCGAGTCCATTGTTCTACCCGCTGGCAAATTTACCAAATTGAGGCAAATTTCAACCACTGTCGTGCTTACTTCATTCTATTAGAAAAACTATTAGTATTAGTAGTAAGTACCTACTATACTCTAAGGCTGAGTCAGCTGAATAATGTACTAAGTAAGTTGTGGTTCAAAGCAGATGGATGTAGATATGGATGTTTCGGGTTATGATATCAAATACGTGTCACGTAATTTCTGGTTTCACTCAGCGGACCCTCGTTTGCATAGGTAAGTAGACCATCCTATATTTTACAATAACACAAGTGCAAACTTTTCCGGGAGTCAAAACAGAATTTTCTTCCGGTCCCGATTACCGTGTAGCGCCTTAAAAATTTACATGAGCCGGGGACGGGCAAAAATTAATTCCGTAAAGGCATAATGTGATGGAAACAGGAGTTGTGTGGAATTTCGTGACGGTATAATGGAGCGACAGGGCAAAGACAGAAGTATCTCTCGACAATTTTGAAGTGGATTTTTTTGGGGGATTACACACTCACGAAGCGCTCGTGTCCTAGGCGAACCGACTGATTGGAATCAATCACTTGAGTTAAGCAACAACAGGCGCGGTCAGGTGCAGGATGGCTTACCGTCCAGTGACTACCGCTAGTGGCATTTTTCCGAGCGCTTCCGTGCTTCGCAAGGCACGTTAAGCCGTTGGTGCCGGCTGTCATGCAAAGGCAGTCGTTAAGCCAATTCAGGCCTTATGGGCGGCTTGATAACTTCTGACAGTAAGGCTCGCCACTGTCTTACAATCCTCCACCAACCCGGACTTGGCCCCCGTGATGGAGTATGGCCTAACCTTCCTGCGATGCAGGAAGAGACCCGTGCCCCAGCAGTTTGGACATAGATGGATAGAGAACACTTTATTGTACATAAAAAAGGAAATTACACAGGTATTTCTTAACCTAAGAGTACAGACGGCGGCCTTATCACTAAAAGTGATATCTTCCAGACAACCTTCGGATGGACTGGAGCAATATATTGGAGAAGGAAGTAGAACATACAAGGGTTGATAACGATATAACACTCTCACGTAGTGATATGAAGGCGAAGTAGCACCTGGAATAGATTCTCAACCAAGACACCAAAGGCACTAGCCTGCAAAACTAAATACTACACTTTTACATTTAGATTTTTTCCAAACTGTAGACATTTGAAATAAAAAAAAATGTTTTCTAGAAAATATTATTAGTTTTCTTTTAAACTGTAGGTAATTACATAATTTTAATGAAACAAAAAATAATTCTTGTATTTTGGAAGCATAATATCTTTTGTACGTACTTTACTTGTGTACAATTATTGCAATTTAAAAAGTAACAATTCTATACTGAATTACTAGAATTTCACTAGTAACTTTCTGTGACGCTCTTTGCTGAGAAATTCGTAGTTACGTTAACTGCGAATTCCCGTTTCTGCCAGAGGTTCGCGGCGGCTTCCAAATCAGCTAGTGCCGATCAATACTGGTCTGCAAAACTTGGACCAGTTTCTAAATTGAGAATTTCGCTAAGTAAATACTTAACTTTAGTGCTGTCTCTTCGGATTTCTCAGCAAAGAGCGTGACAGAAAGTTACTAGTGAAATTCTCAGTTTAGAATTTCACACTTTTGAAATGGCAATAACTTGTACACAAGTAAAGTACGATAAGTTTTCTCCCAGTTGTCCAAGTCTTAGGGGAGCATACCTAGGTGTATGCTTCCCTAAGACTTAAAAGAACGTAAACAAAAAAATTCCGGTCAAGTGCGGGGCGGACTCGCGCACGGTGGGTCCCATACAATTATCTATACAAAATTTCAAGCGTCTACCGGTTGCCAGTATTAAAATCGAGTATACAACGGCTGCCTCAGTGATCTTAAACGATCACTTAGGTTAAACAACATAGGGCGCGTTCAGTGCATGGATAGGTGACCGTCTATGACTAAAAGTAGTGGCGTTTTCCGAACGGTTCCGAACTTCGGAAGGCACGGTAAGCAGTTGGTGCCTGCGGTCGTCGATAGATGCCAAGCAAAGTCAGAGGCCTTAGGGCGACTTGAAAACTTCTGACAGTAAGACCAGCCACTAGTCTTGCAAGCCTCCACCAATCCGAACCTGGCCCTTGTGGTGGAGTACGGCCTATCCTACCTTCCTCAGTGTCCCTGCCCCTCGGTGGGGACATAATGGTTGATGATGATACTACAAAATCACGTTGGTTGTATGGGAGCCCTCTGTAATATTTAGGTTATTTAATTTATTTTTGCAGTCGCAAACGTAAGGTCTCTTTCCAATATGCAATTTATTGATGTAAAGCTGGCGTAAAGTTCTCATATTATATCCACCCTTGTATGTCCCCACTGCTGGGGCACAAGTCTCTTCCTGCATCGCAGGAAGGTTAGGCCATACTCCATCACGGGGGCCAAGTCCGGGTTTGTGGAGGATTTTAAGACAGTGACGGACATTACTGTCAGGAGTTATGAAGCCGCCATAAGGCTTCCGACGTGGCTTAACGACTGCCATTTCATGACAGCCGGCACCAAAGGCTTAACGTGCCTTACGAAGCACGGAAGCGCTCGAAAAAGGACTCAATCAGGAACTTCTATTTCTCGCTATGTTGTGCAGTAATCCTCTCAACCCTCTTCCGTACAATTAGAATCGTAGGCGAAGATGGTCTGCATCTGCGGGTTAAGTAATGGCAAATGCATTATTAAACCCCTCCGGGTCTGGTGGACCCGGAAGGGTTGAGATTATGTGGTTGGGCTGATTTTGGGGCTTAAAGTGTTTATGCGTGGGTTTTGGCAGTTTTATTTTTTCATTTTCAAACAATACTTTACTTTTTCTTACATCTCTCGCAAACTATTATTAAAACACTATAATTATAAGGAAAACTAAAAATATTAATTAAAAAAAATACAATATAAAAGAGTCTTGCGGAGGGTTTGGCACGCTGGATACCTAGCGTAATTGAAAAAAATAAACGCGCAGTAAGTAGCGATTGATTAGCGGTACGTGTTAAAAGGCTGAGATGAAAGGAAGAAAATGAATGAAATATGAAATATTAACTTCTAGCTGACCCAGCAAACTTCGTACCGCTTAACAGTTGATTCTTTTTTTTTTCTCTCCGTAAGAACCATCCTCGTACTTTAAAGAATATTCTCAAAAAAGATTTAGAGCTAGTTCAGACATGGCGGACTCCGCGCGGATGCAAACCGCGCGGTTCTAAACGCATGTGTTCAGTCAGGCGCGGAGAGCGCTGTCATCCGCTTGGGGTGACAGTCCAATCATGGAAGTCGAAGAAGCAATAATGTGTGTATTTGTTGCTCCTACCCGCTCTGCTCCGTTTCTAATAATTTTGTTTGAATATTCTGTCAATTGGATGTCCCACAAAGCAGGTCTCTTTTCCACCTCATTGATGAATAGCTCGGTGTCGAAGCGATCCATTGTCACCGTCCTATACGCACGGCTTCCGCGCAGCGACTGAACGTGCTCTAGGTACGTCAAGTTAATAGATCCGAGCGGCGACCGCGCGAATTGATTTTCAAGCGGTTGAGTGGCGGTAGCCGCGCGGATTGTCAATCCGCGCGGACAAGTATGAACGAATTAATAGGTCCTAATGTAAATAAGATCCGCCCTGTCTAACCGCGCGATTTGCATACGCACGGATTCCGCCATGTGTGAACTAGCGCTTAGCGAAATCGGTTTAGCTGCTCTCGAGATTTGCACTTACCAAGACATTCGGGGATTTATTTTTATATTATAGAAGAAGATTACTTGTCATCTACCAACACTATTTTGGTTAACTACTAGCTGACCCTGCGAACTTCGTACCGCCTAACAGTCGATTCTTGATTTTTTCTTACTTTTCTCTCCGTAAGACCAGTCTCGTACTTCAAGGAATATTTCAAAATCGGTTCATTCAGCTGCTCTTGAGTTTTGCGCTTACCAACACATTCAGCGATTCATTTTTATATTATAGAAGATTACATGTCATCTACCAACACTATTTTTGTTACCTAGTGTGCAAATCTTAGTGTCCAAGTAATTGGTTTTGTGGGGCATTATTATAACATTCTAACGTATTCTATTTTCAGTAACAGTCAGTAAGGCCCGGGCCCACTGTCTTACAATCCTCCAACAACCCGGACTTGGCCCCCGTGGTGGAGTATGGCCTAACCAGGAAGAGACCCGTGCCCCTACAGTGGGGGCATACAAGGGTTGATAACGATAATGAACGTATTCTATTTTGTATTAATACATCCATTACACTAACCCGTGCTAATGACAATTTTAAAAACCTATTTAGAGGCTAAAAAATCCGCTAAAAATATCGCTGCCTGTACATAATACAGGGAGTATTGTAAAGAGGTTTAAAATATCACTGATGCCGGGTAGTCACCCATTAACTCAGTTGCGAGAGCGCTGGCACGGTTAGCCAGAGGTCGCGGGTTCGAGTCCCGGCATGGGTGGAATTTTTAGTCTCTAAATAGGTTTTTAAAAAGTATACGTGACTTAAAAAAAGTCTATGGTACACGCCGAGATTCGAACCCAAGACCCCCCCAATTGAGATTTCGACTAACATCGTACGTCCGCTACCATCGCTACTAGTTCCATAACCCGACTCCAATATTAATAGCACACACTTTTTGCTTAACCCTTTCGCAGTTAATCCTTAAAATTATTCACACCCGACCATTAAGGACTTCTAAGTCCATTGTGATTTTTGCTAATGCAAATTCTTTGCCCAGGGACGTCTCCGTGACTGATTAACTTACCGGGGAATTCCAGGTGAGGGTTGTGACTTGGTCATTTTAATGATGGCGAAGAAATTAATGTGGGAATAGAAGGAATGGCTAGTCATGTTATAAAAAGTTAATCGCTGCCTATTATTTCCTGCAATTGAAAGAACGAGTTATCTTTTTACTGACTTGTTGGTCTAGCGGTAATACGTTTGATTACCCTTTCAGAAGTTTTGGGTTCGTTTCCCAGCGAATTGTGCGTACTTTCATTTATCTAAAAAAACAGGAGATAGCCTCATTCTGGGTGTTTACTAGGTGTTATTTCTGGCTTTTTCTGGTTACTAACTCACATGGTCCTAGTTCGGGTCCATGTGATTTTTTGTTTTGTAGGTTTGTTTGTTTGTTTGTGGTTACATTATATATAATGTGCAAAACTTTAAAAATAAATTCTTAAAAGACGTAAGTGTACCTAGATGTACAAAATTTATGTTATGTAATAAGTATTTAAAGGAAATAGCTCGGTTATATTCAGGTTTGGACATAGAAATAGAAAAGATAGAATATAGTACCGTCGACAGCACAAGTTTCACAAGATATTTTAACCAATCGATATCAACCCTTGTATGTCCCCACTGCTGAGGCCTTCTTGCATCGCAGGAAGGTTAGGCCATACTCCACCACGGAGGCCAAGTGCGGAATGGGGGAGGATTGTAAGACAATGGGGAGCCTTACTGTCAGAAGTCAACCTCTCGCCGCAAAAACTGACACGAGTCTGCAATCGCATGGTAGGGATGTGCAACATGGTATTTGTATATATGCATATCCAATTTTTTTCGCTTATGTAAGTAAATATGTATATGTATCCATGTATATATATATGTATCCATATATATATTTCTATATATATAACTATATATAGCGGCAGTGACACGCCGTAACCTTTAGTGTTCTTTTATTTTTTTATTTTAGTGTTATTTAGTAATGTGTTTTAATTTTGCTTTGTTGTTATGGCGTGTGTACTGTGGCTATAATAAATGTTTTTTCTTTTTCTTCTTCAGAAGTTATCAAGCCGCCGATAACGCCTCTGATTTATGGCTTAATGACTGCCATTATATGACAGCCGGCACCAACGGCTAAGCGTACCTTGTGAAGCACGGAAGCGCTCGGAAAAATGCCACTAGCGGTAGTCAAGGGACAGTTACCCATCCTGCACCTGACCGCGCCTGTTGTTGCTTAACTCAAGTCATTGATTCCAATCACTCGGTTCGACTAGGCCACGAGCGCTTTTAACCAATATTTTTTTAATTTTGAGACATTTTACTAATGCTCTGGCATTCAGGGTTGTTAATGGCAATCATGAAATCTTTTTAGGTATACGTATAGGTGGCAACTGATGTATTTGGTTTAAGGTGACTTGAGGAAAGATGGTCAGAGTGGAGTTAATTTTCCGCTGCCTTTTCTCCACTACGAAGGCAGCAGCTCACTTTTTACATTGTACATTGACATTCAGCAAACAGAAAGTAAATTCTTTACGTTGAAATAAATTTATTTGATTGATTGATATCCAAAAAACCACAGACACAATTGCTTATTTGAGGAGTCCTAGAGGTGATCCGACACCATGCAATTTTAAAGTCCATAGAACAAAACCTGTGCATCAAGTACAAGAATAGGTAACACCAACAAAAGGTATCAAGTATCATTATAATGGCCAATTAGACTTGGCGAAATTCATAACAAAACCAAATGCGCTGACCTCCCATTTCATCCTCGCTAGTTTTCTCCAAAAGACCATTGTCAACTGGCTGGCTGCACCCTTAAAGAAAGGGGTTGTGATATGCAAAAGAAGTACTATTTGTTTTCAAGACATCACTTTTCATAAGCTAAACAAACAATAATCGTATAAAGGACGAGTTTTGTACATCTTTTGTCGCCTATGCGCCCATTGTCCTAAGTCTATTCTCCTTTTTTTTTTCTTTTGTTGGATGACAGTATTAGCCAACCGAAATGGCCAGTATGCAAAATGTGCAAGGACAGAAAGAACCTCTTAAGAAAACAAAATATGTTTTAACACAACAAAATATAAAGCATCGGTTCGATTTTTAAATTTATTTTTAATGGCAAAACATTAAACACTCTTGTAAGTAGGTATCATTTTATACTAATGAATAGTTTGTCTTTTTAATCTGTGGCTACTAGGCAGTTTTCTATACTGTTCACACGCTAACTCTGAAAGAAAACATCGTGAGGAGATCCGCGGCTTGGTAGGCTCCGCACGTAACTTGTCTTTCCTGTGGGCTAGGTCGACTAAGTTACTAGTATGCTATAGATGCTGAGCATGCCTATTCCATCTAAAACAGTGTCCGAGTCACTGCAGCGCCCGAGTGGTCCCTTCACTCATATAGTGTGAGTGAAGGTGCTACCGGACACTGTATAGATTCAACGCTAAATGCCTCTAACATTTGGAACATGAGGTATAAACACAATCCACTGCAAATTTAATATTTGAGTCAACCTTCTAAACATCTCTTCTAATTTCGCAAGGGACCGGACCGGTCTATCCATTGTAATTCTCACTTCTAATGATCGATCACGGTCATTATAGTGTTACGGAACGAAAGGAGTTGGTTGCTGGCTTTTCTCACACAATGTCCTGAATGGATGGCGGCGATTGTCGTATCTGGAGAACAATTGACGATCAGGCGGTTGTGTTTTCTTTTTAATTCTTTCTGGCTTGCCCAGTTTTTAGGCCAGTAGTTAATTAAGCAGTAATTTCTATATGTTTGCAAAAAGAGTGGAAATTAAAGGTGCTGATTGCACCAGCAATCCGGCCAACCTTTACATTTGTCTTGCAAAGTCACGGGACTAAGATTAAGTAGAAGAGGATGTACTGTACGTATTAATGTAATATGACCGTAATATAGAAAAGAGAGACCATAATGTAAAATCGCTGCAACTGAACGTATTAGATGTGGGCATATTTCAGAAGCATTCGTGGCCCAGTGGAACAGAGTGATTGGAATTAATTACTTGAGTTAAACAACAACAGGCGCGGTCAGGTACTGGATGGGTGAACATCACGTGACTATCGCTAGTGGCATTTTTTCCCAGCACTTTCGTGCTTTGCAAGGCGCGCTAAGCCGTTGATGCCGGCTGTCATGTAGGTAATGGCAGTCATTAAGCTATGTCAGAGGTCTTTTGGGCGGCTTAATAAATTTAGACAGTAAGGACCGCCACTGTCTTACAATCCTCCATCAACCCTTGGCCTTGGCCCCTTGGTGGAGTATGGCCTAACCTTACTGCGATGCAGGAAGATTCCCGTGCCCTAACAGTGAGGACATACAAGGTTTGACATCGATATTTCAGAACATCTTAGATGACCCTTTGTCAACGGCAGCAATAGGTACACTTTTTGGTAATTTTTAGATTGTACTAATACATATAAGCACTATTTAGTATTAGAAACGATGGGACAAAAACGACAAACGACTTTATGTGCACAAAAATCCCTTCTAGTGCAATTTAGTAAGCATGGATGAGGTGCTAAAACTAATCTTACGAGTTGAAAATTTCCTTAAAGTTACTTCTTATCATAATATTAATAGTCTCAAACTTTGTCCACGTTAACATCGCATACCAAATTTTTTTTACAAATAAGTAACTCCGAGGTTCATTCTCATAGGAGTATTTTTTTTTCTTATATTTTTTTCTTACATTTCCCCCGAGTTTCAACGTCAAACACACGTCAATCACTCCCGCCACACAACTAGAGGTCATGTGGCTTCGACTGTGCAGAGACACTTGTACCATTGGCTACAAAAGTGCTTAAATGTTAGTATATTTTTGAACTAAATCAAGGTACAGAGAATGAGGATGTAGTGACTAGAATTTATTGAGAAAGGAATGTCGCGTTGGTTTAGACATTGTGGTGAGGACGAAGGAAGAAAGATTGACGAAACAAATATATATTGCGAATGTGCCGGTCCCAGGCAGACATACATCGAGCAAATAGGGGATGTATTAGCAAAGGGGAAAATAAAAAGTATCCGGAACCGGCGTGCGTGCATGCAACGACTTATGAACGTTGATTTGTATTTGTATATATGCATATACAATTTTTTTTCTCGCTTATTTAAGTAAATATATGTGTGTATTGATTATATATATACATAAACATATATATATATATATATATATATATATATATATATATATATACACGTTTCTTTCATTCTGTATGCATATTACGTATTTTATTCTATTCAACTATTACTCTTTATTACATGATAAGTATTCTATTCAGTATGGTATTTTCCATGATTGCACCACACCGCAGTCTGTAACGCTCGCGGAACACCTCCTGGCACTGACTGAAAATCAGCGCTGAAGGCTCGCCCTTCAGCATAGGCTGAGTCAGTTGCCGTTTATAGCGGCAGTGACACGCCGTGACCTTTAGTGGTTTTATAAGTTTGTTTTGTTACTGTGGCGTGTGTACCGTGGCTATAATAAATGTCAGGATCGTGTCAAGTAGCAGTCCCTAGTCTCTGTCTGGAATACAGGCGTGAGGTTATGTATGTATGTAAATTAAGGTCTGCGTAATGTAAGTGTCTCAGCGAATTCACTTATGATTATGATGATCAGCAGCCCATTATGACCTGGCTAAAATAGTCTGTAGTGGATAATTTACAAGCACAATACGTAACGACGCATTAAATAAAGTGACTTTAAGGAGTGCTTTAGAGGTATCGCGATTTTATGAAGACGAGTGACCAGTATTTAGATATCGTAATAACGCATAGATAATTAAATCACTTACAATAAATTGGGGAATAACTGTTCTCTAATTTATTTCAATAATTTCCATATACCACCCGCGTCAAGTATTACAATATTAGAAAAAAATGTAAACAATACATATTCGTAAAAAGTAAATATTAAACTTTTTACGAATATGTAAACCTTTCGCGTAATTGAGATTGTTTAATTTGTTTTTTTTGCTCTAAGAATACTATATATTACTTTCGTTATAACAACAATACATTTTAAATATAATTGACGTTATAATAATTATTTCCAAAAGGAACACGATATCACATTCAGCTCGGCAAATGTGAACATAGCAATAAAAACTTGTGTCACTGATTGTACAATAATTAGGTGCCTGTCGTGACTGTGCTGTTTTAGATAGTCAGTAGTTTATAAGAGCTAAAGTAATATTTAAAAAAAAAAATACTTGATTTATATGTTATTTATCTGGCATAGTCATCAAATGCTTTAAATAATTTTAACATATAAAAGAAAGTTCTAGAGAGTAAAAAAACTTCTCTCTGACAACTTGATCATCGTAATCGATCTTTTGCTTTAAATAAATAAATATTCATGGACATATTACACAGTTCTCGTTAGCCCTATACTAAGTACAAGTAAATAACTTGTGTTACAGGTGCTAACTCGACAACAGATTTAATACAATAAATACAGATAACATCCAAGACCCGAGACAAACTAGAAAAGTTCGTTTCTTAGTTTGACCCGGCCGGGGATCGAACCCGAGACCTTCCGTTGTACAGACACCGTGCCAAACCGCTGCGCTACCGAAGCCGTCGGTTATGAAAGTGATATTAAAGAATATTTGAACCAAGTTCGCCACTGAACTAAGCGATCAGTTTAAATAGGGAAATGTCTACAAACTGCCACCAAGTCCGTCCAAAAAACCTACTTAAAAAATCGCTCCGTCATACCTTCCTTTTGTCACACAACGTCACAGGGGCGAAAGCAAACAACAATACAATGCCACACACTGGCCCTTCTTTATTAATCTCCCTAGTAGAGAGAGAACAAAGCCCAATAGCTCTTTATTGCCATTATAGAAGCATTCAGGTGTTATATTGTCGAGGATAATGAGATGGGGTTAGTACGTGACTCTGAGGTTTATTTGGCAGGTTTTTGTCATCGGATGGCTAGTGCAACGGTGAGTTTTTTGACTGTTTTAGGTCTGTTAGACCTTTAAAAGTTCTAACTTATGTTATTGACTCGGGAATTTAAAACACAGATATCCCGGCGGAAATACAACGGTCGGAGGAAAAACATATTAGAGCTTGCAACGTAAAACACAAAATTATTTAACAAGATACTACCATGATCTATCAAAGGTATTAGTGAAAGAAAGATATCCTAAGATATATTAAGCTTAAAAACCTATTTAGAGGCTAAAAATTTCACCCATGCCGGGATTCGAACCCGCAACCTCTGGCTATCCGTACCAGGATACGGATACTGGTACGGATAGCCAGAGGTTGCGGGTTCGAATCCCGGCATGGGTGAAATTTTTAGCCTCTAAATAGGAGCCTCTAAATAGGCTAAAAATTTCACCCATGCCGGGATTCGAACCCGCAACCTCTGGCTATCCGTACCAGGATACGGATACTGGTACGGATAGCCAGAGGTTGCGGGTTCGAATCCCGGCATGGGTGAAATTTTTAGCCTCTAAATAGGTTTTTAAATTTGTTCCTTAGCACGGGTTAGTGCATTAAAAATAAAAATAGTGTAATATATTAAGCTTGTCTGAAACGCGGTTCAAAAAATGTGTTAAATACACTTTATGCCAAAAGGGCTGATATAACATAAAGCATTATTTAGATAACAATGATGTCTAGAATTAAAGCCAGTACAATGCATGAGATCTATTTTTTATCATGATTATGTAAACTCTGTTAAAACTCTGAAAACACTAAGTTTGAAGTTTTTTTGTTCATTTTTTCTCATTAAATATCTAGATTTTGAAATGGACACCGAGTTTGAAATGTAACGATCACTAAGCCGCAGTTTGTACGCTACTTTAAATAAAACCTTTTTAATTTCACCACTTCGATTCGTACAATTTGGCGGCATTATATCAAAAGTAATCCCCGACTTAACCCCGCTTTGACACTTAATCCACTAACCACTATAATAATCTCCGGACAGAATACATTTGAATATACTTTATTTCCAGTTTTTTTCCCAAAATGTGCCACGTGGCAGGTACGACTCGTGTCCCAATAAAAAAGCACAATGAAGTTGACCTCAAGTGGATTTTTAAGGGATGCTGCGTGCCCATTCAGCGATGACCTATTGACCAGACCAGAGGCCAACCTGTTTAATTTTTAGTTGAATTGACCGGGAGATGACTTCAATAAGGATAAAACACTTTTTAATAGTTTTTTGCATGGAATTTAGAATAATGTTTGATAAATTGGTATTTACGAACACAAGCAAGTAGAATCAATAACTAGTTTTTGGAATTAGATACAACGTTGTATTTTAGAGTATTTGGAACGGATAGAACAATGACGCCAGTTGCACGTTTTAGGTGCACGAGTAAGTCGCGTCTTTCCATTACAATAATAATAATTGTAATGGAATTAAAATATGTTGTAAAATTCAGACATTTGAGCGCGTGACTCGTGCTATGGTACCAATCAAGCATACCAATAGTAAGTAAATGCAAGCATTATTTTAAAGAATGGTAATGAGAAAATTGTTTTCTCAAAAGAATGCCTTTTCTACGTCTCATTCAGAGTCAGACTCTGAATAACGCTCTCTATAATTTGAGAATCTTAAAAATACGATTTTAATAATGTTCTTTCAGCCGTGTTTGTACCTACCTTTCATATTAAGATCGGTAGTAAGATTTTAAATTAGTACTCTTCAAACAGCATTTTCGAATAACTCTTGAAGTAAATAATTTAGGATCGGACCTCAAAATAACTTCGTAATATTTAATAATAAATGGACTAATAAAAAATATATACACTGTCCTTAGAAACACCGTAGTAGCCCCTCAGATATGACATTACCTTTCGACCTTCATGGGAACCGCCTAAAATTCACCAAAACCTTATAAATCATAAATTCCCAATACGAAACTGGCCTGTGTCCACTACACTTACGTTCCACTCACACAAATCTCTCTGGAGACCTCTCGTCTCCTGACTTTAGTTAGGAGCTAAAGCGGCCAGTACTCCAAGGTAATATTAGGGCAGAAAACCCGTTAAAACGGCTAGTTTAGTTCCGTCATTAATATGAGCCCTGACAAAGGCCAAGGAACCGTCCATTGAAGCCAAGGATAATAGTCCAGCCAACACTAGTTTAAGAATGATAAATTACCAAAACGCAGTCGGCATGTCTATTCCCACAGATATTAAATGCGCGAACAAAGGGGGTGGCCTTACAGACCACGGACCCATGTGGTGTTATTGAAAATATTGCGGAATAGCCCCCTTCTTCTGGCCTCTCGGCGTATGCAAATCCGTACTTTGATTTTGGGGTTTTTTGTAAGGAAATTGGAAAAGTTTCCGAGAGGTCCAGCAATTTGTTTATTGGTCTTTGTTTTTTGTTTGCGGTTGGAGGATTCTCGTGTCCTTTGTTCGGATGAAAGTGAGTAGGTACGTAGATTAGCTAGAGATTACGGAATCAAACAGCCAATCCTAGATGAGCACAGTCAGTACTTTGAACTAAAACTTACGTAAGTACATTCTACTCACCATGATTAAGCTCTGCCAATCCAATCTCTTCATTAGCAAATAAGTCGTATACGACTCTTAAGGTTTTTGACTTTAATTCTACGCAAAGAGTCGAACGGCAGCCAAAATCTGTATTCTGAACGCCATGCTAGATCGAATTCGTATGAGAAAATAAGTGTCTAATGACTCTGTCGAGTTATCTTATATTATTTTTACGTGACAAAACAATGTCCAAGCCTTCGAATATTTTGCGTCTACGCATTCAAATCGCATGGGCGAGAATCGGCTCCCTAGCCGGACAATTACAACAAAAATTTTAATAAGAAACAATCCAATAACTATGTATTACATTATGATGAAATAGTGAATTCTATAAGTACTTACGCACTCTAGCATTTTCTCAAGTACGTTATACATATGATGTGTACGTCTCGTTAATTATATGCGAACTAAAATTGGTAGCGAAGTTAGGGGATAGGAGGGTCAATGAAAATCTTATGTCACCTTCTTAATGCATATGATACTAAATAAGTTATTTGATCTGATTTCAAGACCAGGGGGCCGATTCTCGCCCATGCGAATTTAAAGCGTACACGCAAAATTAGACATTTGTCGCATAAAAATAAGATAAGATAACTCGACAGAGTCATTAGACATTTATTTTCTCATTCGAATTCAATCTAGCATAGCGTTCCGAATACAGATTTTGGCTGTCGCTCGACTTTTGAAGTAGAATTCCAAGTCATAAGCCTTAGAGTCGTACACGACTTATTTGCTAATGAAGTGAGAATTGGCACCCAGCGTCTGAAATGGCCCATCCGCGGTGGGCACGCGTGGCAATTAAGTACTCTCATAAGTCCTCTCCTCCCATACACTCTCTCTGAGAGATGCCTGCCCTGCATTGGGACCTATATAGGCCAAATACAATAAAATCAATTATTCTAATTACGACCGAACCTAGACTTGTGCCTTCTATACGTATTTACTAAAGTTCCATTGAGACCCGTTTCGTTTCGCTTATATTCTTATAAACCAAAAAAACCTAAAGCCGGGTTTTCACGGGCTTGGTGCGCTCGGACCGAGTGCGCCATCCGAGCAAACTAATGCATCTGATTGGCTATTTTGGTGTTGTCACGAAAAACCCTTCAATCAGATTAGTTTACTCGGATGGCGCGTTCGGTCCCAGCGTACTAAGACCGTAAAAACCTGGCCTAAGTCGTAAAGGTAAGTCGCCCGTTAGCTCAGTTGGGAGAGCGCTGGTACGGATAGCCAGAGGTTGCGGGTTCGAATCCCGGCATGGGTGAAATTTTTAGCCTCTAAATAGGTTTTTAAAACCTAACAATTTTTTTATGGTAAACGTCCAACTTCCATACTAACATAGTTTATCAGATACTTGCTGGTTATTTTGTAGAACTCAAACCAGAATTCCGACTAGCTCATTGATAAAAGATCTTAGTGTGCGGTACCAAAAAACCTTACCAATCAACCTAAGGGCTCCCTTGACAAAATGACAAATGACAGATTTGACACTGACCACCCCCGCTGCGCTGGCGTGCTGGCGTGATAGACGATACTCTAATGAAAGTATTATACAAGATGCTTTCATGTTCTCTTCGTATTCAAATGTTGGCAGGTTTCTGATCGGGTGCACAATTATCTGTACTATTACTTTATATGTTTATATCTGTTAGCTTCTTTTTTTTAATGCACTAACGCGTGCTAAGGACAATTTTAAAAACCTATTTAGAGTCTAAAGAATCCACCCATGCCGGGATTCGAACCCGCGACCTCTGGGTGTCCGTGCCAGCGCTCTTTCCAGCTGAGCTAATGGACGACTCACCGGCATCAGTGAAATTTCGAACCTCCTTACAATATTTTCTGTAATACGTACAGGCAGCGGCTTTTACCCTTTTATTTAATTTAGAAATGTCTATCGCCCATTATTTGGTTTTAATTTTCTTATTTGCTTCTTTTTTCACTGTTTGTTTGTAATGCAGTGTAAACTTTGGTTTTAAGATAAGATAAGAATATTCTTTATTGTACACCAGTGCCCATATTATAAAACATGTAAAGATACAAAGTACAATTGGCGGCCTTATTGCTAAAAGCAATTTCTTCCAGACAACCTTACGGTTTTATTGTGTTTTGCGAATTTTTTACTGTTTTGTTATGTTTTTAGTTATGTTGTGTGCCGTTGCATAAATTATTTCTCTATCTCTCTCTCTCTTTCTCTATTTACCTTTTAATAAATAGCTTCAACACAACGCAGTCAGTAAAGTTGACCAGAATATTATGCAGTACGACGACACAAGTCAAGCGTTTTAAATATCATAAGCGCCACTTCCAGTACATTAATATGTTACTAATAGTCTGGAGAAGATCACTCTCCAGAAGATCCAATACAGTGTCTGTCTCTATCTCTATATTAACAATATATTAACGAAGTACTGTTAGCAGATTGTAAGTATATCCCAGTGGTTGATTCTGGAAACAAGAAATCCATATTATGTGCCGCCGAAGTTTTTCAGGACCGTCCCCCAGAGCAATTTGTCGATGTCGTTACGACAGACAAAGTATATTTTTTAACCGCCGGCGATTCTACTACTTTTCAATGCTTTATTCAAATTTAATTTCAACTCAAAAATGTTTTATCAAAGTAGCACAGAAACTGCGACTTAGTGAAAAACGTCCTACACTACGGCAAACGTAGTGTAGGACGCCCTCCGACTGGGTGGGATGACGATCTGCGAAAAACTGCAGGCAGATGCAGGTTGCGGCAAGCTGAAGACAGGGCGCTATGACACTCATTAGGGAAGGGCTATGTCCAGCAGTGGACTAGTGCAGCCTGACAACGACGACGACGCCAAGTTAAAATTTGTGGCCATTTCAAAAGATTTTTAAGAAAGAAAAAAATTTCTGAATGGAAAAAAATCTTCAAATTTTACTTAGTATTTTCGAAGTTTACATAATATTCTCAGTCAGTATTATATAATACTGACAGTATTATATAATACTGACAGTATTATATAATACCACAGTATTATATAATACTGACTGACTTTCTTTTCTTGGACCCAAACGGTGGATCTTACCAAAAGGTACAACTGCGATATGGAGCATTGAAAAGTTTGAATACGTTTCTACAATAAGATCCCTGAAGATATAATAAGCTGCCCTGTACGGTTCAAAAAATGATAAAGTACGCTTAGTGCCAAAACGGCTTTAACATAAAAAAAATATTTAGACGACTATGATGTCCGGAGCTAAAGCCGGTACAATAACTCTAAAAACCCATTCAGAGGCCAAAAACTCCACCCATGCCGGGACTCGAACCCGCGACCTCCGGCTATCCGTGCCAGCGCTCTTTCCAACTGAGCTAATGGGCGATTCACCAGCATCAGTGAAATTTCGAACCTTCTTACAATATTCTCCTTATTACGTACAGGCAGCGACATCTGGCTGAAGTAATTTGCGTCACTTGCAGCACCGAGTACTTTGCAGTTAGGTTTTACATCGGAATGATATCGCTGCACCCACATGACCATATTATTTTTAATGCACTAACCCGTGCTAAGGACAATTTTAAAAACCTATTTAGAGGCTAAAAATTCCACCCGTGTCGGGATTCGAACCCACGACATCTGGCTATCCGTGCCAGAGTTAATTTAAACTCTGTTAATTAAGTAACAAAAGACTCGAAAAGAACAAGTTTGGCGTTTTTTTGTACATTTTTTAAATGATTATTTTTTGAAATGGACACCTAGTTTTACTTGTAACGTTCACATTTTCTCGGTCACACTTTCTGTGTCTTCTTCTTCTTCAGGCTCTATCAGTCCACTGCTGGACACAGCCCTCCCCTAATGAGCGCAAGGTTGTGGCCATCATTGAGGGGTAATGCCCATAATCCCCACGCTGGGCATGCGGGTCGGGGATCGCTGTTTGGTGGAATTGTACTGCAGAGGGCGCTGCTGCCCACCCCCTGGTTTGTATCCGTGTAATCTTCTATAATATAAAAATTAATCCCAGAATGTGTTGGTAAGCGCAAATCTCGAGAGCATCTGAACCGATTTCGCTAATTCTTTTTTTAGAATATTCCTTGAAGTACGAGGATGGTTCTTAAGGAGAGAAAAATTAAAAAAAAAATTAAGGAATCGACTGCTAGGCGGTACGAAGTTCGCTGGGTCAGCTAGTTTTGAATAAAATAACTGACTGCTTTCTTTAGTAAATACTGAGAGGTACTGATACTGAAGCACAGTAAACTCATGGTTAGTGCTCGAATGCAGATTCTACACGAGCACCATACCTAGGTTCGTGACCAGCGACCCATGTTAGGTTCTGTTACAACTAGCCATCGATCCTTTACTAAGACCCGCCTTTTCTTACGTTTCGCATACACTGAAGGTTCTTCTTTCGCGCGTTTATCAGTAGTCTTTAGTGGGGCGTCAATAGTTGTAATACAAAGAGTAGCGGCTCAGCGTATTCGCAAGCTTGGTGGTGTAGATTTGCCGATAACCCCACGTTAATCCTCAGATGGTATCGCTACCGATCCACGGTAGCGTTGGAAATGTATCGGGTTACCCATTCAGTTTAGGGTAGCAGTGGAACCGACATAAACCGAGAGATGCGGTCGAATTGAAAGTCTTTGGTAAAAGCAGGTGATGGCTTGAGCGGCCGTTTTTGAGTTTTCCTATTTAAGATATTATGACAAGTATAAGTATTTACCAACCCGGACTTGGCTCCCTGATGGAGTATGGCATAACCTTCCTGCGAGGCAGGAAGAGACCCGTGCCCCAGCAGTGGGGACATACAAGGGTTGATAACGATAAGTATTTATATTTATTTTCATGCAATCATTCGCTTAATATAATTGTTACTTGACATACGAAAATATATTTCATTTTTATATTTTTGGTTGCTCGCGTTCGCGTTTTGCTAGCAAGATTCTCTGGATTATTCTCTTACCCCATATATTTGCTTTGAGCGATAACCATTAGAGTAGACTGATTGGAGAGTGGAGACCCTGAATCGGCAAACATTCAGGGCAAACATCCCTGTGACCAGGCCCTAAAGTCTAATACTTACGTAGTTTTTCAAAAGCATGGTATAAGAACGACAAAGATATTTATTTGCCTCAATTTAGTAGTCTACAAAGCAATAGCAGTCATTCCAGGGATATAACCCGCGCAAATTAAATAGGCATCTCTCGCGAAGAAGATCGAATCGCGCGAGGCGCTGAGTTTAGTAGACTACCGATTGTGTAAATGAAACTACCATACCGGACAAATACGAGTATGACTCTATTGAACAACGATGCATTTTAGAGACTCGCCCTCCTCATATACAAAATTTTTTTTCCTTTTATTTTCCTCATACTCAAAATTAAAAGTAGAGTGTTTAACACGGGTAAAAGAATCAATTCCTACTCGGACTAAAGCCGCCCTTGCTGAGCCCGGGCGTCTAAATACCTCGGGAATTGATCCTTTCTACCCTCGTTAAGCAATCTACTATTTGTTACCTGGTAAAGGTAGAAGTGCGCTTTCCTTCACCAACCGTATCTCACACAGTAATCCTTCAATGTCTAGCCGTTTTTTGTCAATTTTAATTCTCAATTTGTCCCCGTATGATGCGTCTAACATTACCCACACTAGCCCACATTAATTGGGTTACGGACCCGAGGAGGGCATTGCCTCAGGGGAGTAAAGGGTTACGGGTACCCCCCAGGGTTGCCAGCCGAAAATTGATTGAGATGGATGTTGTCAGCAGACAAATTTCGCGGACAGTTTTTCATCTTTTTAGCCCCACACCCTTCCGCCTTTGTTTATAGAGGTCTTATTGTTTTTTTTTTGAAGGCGAGGGGCTGGCCGGTTATAATCAACTGGGTATCCCGTCTAATTGTTTTTAATTTCTTCGAGTGCTTTCTCGATTGTCTTTTGTTTTCGTTTCGCCACCGGACGAAAGTACGCAACGAAGTCAAGTTTTTAAATGACAATAATTATAATTTTGAAAAAGGAACTTAATTTGTTTCTTATGCATTGTTTGGTAAAGCTTTTGAGCGTAGCTTATACAACGTACAACTCCTAAAACATGTCACTTAGACTTTGTTACCTTATAGCATTTGATTATATTATATACTTGTATATTTTTATTGCACTACCCCGTGCTGAGGACAATGTTAAAAACCTCTTTAGAGGCTAAAAATTCCGCCCATGCCGGGACTCGAACCCGCGACCTCTGGCTAACCGTACCAGCGCTCTCCCAACTTAGCTAATAGGCAAGTGCCGGCATCAGCGAAATTTCGAACCTCTTTACAATATTCTCTGTATTATTTACAGGCTAAAGTAATTTGCATCACTTGCAGCCCCGAGTACCTACTTTGCAGTTAAGTTTTACATCGGAATGACATCGCTGTACCCACATGATTATTATTATTTTTGTTGCACTAACTTGTTTTATTTCAAGTCTTATTAATATAATGTTAATATCGATTAAAGGTGTTTCTTCCTTGCAGCGCCGCTATTTGAAAGGTTATGCCTAAAACTATAGTTACTTAAAAGATGGCATTCTTTTACGCAGGACCATTATTTACAGAGGCCGCGCCATTGGCAGACACTTCAAATGATGTGGCGCTATTTTCTAAAAAACTTGTAAAACATAAACTCTAATAAACGCATTTTAGGTATTTAAGAAGTAATCTGGGATATCCACTGTATATTTCCACTTATCCTTGGCAACTTATGGTCCCAATAGACTGGTTTTAAGACCGCATGTGTGGTCCCGCGTCATACTGATAGCCACGATTAAAGTAATGGAGGTATTGCATCAAGTGCGTGTCATCGGTGTCCGGTTGCTTTTGACTATATCTAGGGAGATTTGTAGGTACCTGATTTTGTCACTACACTATGAGGGAAAGAGTAATGTATAATGTGTTAGAATAGAATAGAATGGAAATAGTACATTACACAACTAGGGTAGTAATACAAAGAAAGGCCGAGATCGCAGAAGTTTGCGGCCCGAGCTGCAAGCGAGGGACGTAAATATGCGATCGAGAGTTTTCTTTATTACCTCCCGTGTTGTGTACATCTTTTTATGTCTACACTTGGCCAGAAAGCGGCGTTTTCCGTACGCGCAGCGTGCGGAAAAAGCCACTTTATTGCCAGGTGTGGCATAAAAACATTTATTTGTAACAGTCACACACTCAAAGGTACAATCCTACTAATATTGTAAACGCGAAAGTTTGTAAGTACAGTCTATTTATTCTTACTTGTCCAATTTAGTAAACAAGATTCTAACCTTAAAATTTAGATAAGATGCCTAAACTAGAAATTTTCTCGCAAATTTATGAACTATCATGAACTATGTTTATAAAATTGGCAGCGTGCTATGTGTTCCAAGTTACTTTATTAATGGAAATATGGCAGTTTTGGACCAAAAAAGTCACAGTTTAAGGGTAGAATCTTGTTTACTAAATTGGACAAGTAAGAATAAATAGACTGTATGGATGGATGGATGTTTGTTACTGATTCACGTAAAAAGTAATGAATGGATTTTAATGAAACTGTACAATAAAATAGCTTATACATCAGAATAATACAAAGACTACAATTTATAAAAGTATTGTGTCATATTTTTCAAATGCGACCCAAAAATTATTTACGTGATAATTTTAATGTCATACTGTTAGTTCTTTTCTACGCCACGCTAATATAAGCAACTGGAAATATTAATCCTGCGCAGACGAAGTCGCGGGCACCAGCTAGTTAAATAATATACACAAAAAAAAAATTAAAATGGACAGACATAGGATTAAGACATAGTCGCGGTGTGTCTGCTGCTGCAAAAGACGGCTTATTCAGCAATGTGCTAAGAATTTGAGTCCTCAGCGCTAGTTTAAGCGTAACTACTAAGACTAGACTACCCTGGCTATGATAACACAGGCATTATTTGCATAAATGGTTGCTTTAAGTACAGTTAACACCAATATTCGATTACCACTGCCCGTCTCAATTTCTCCTTCGGCTACCTTTCTGGTATAGGGTTGCCTGTAAGAAATTGCTATCATTTGCTAGAAATTATTATACTTTAGCCGATTGTTCCTCTTCTTTTGTTTTGTTTTTGTTATTATTTTCTGGTGTGTACAATAAAGAATAATCCTATTCCGTTATTAAATAAAGTCAAAAACCGATGAATATTATACACTAGCATTACTGTGTAAGAGTTATACCTGAGATAACGAAATGAACCTAAATTTACATGTATTTATTTAAAAACCTATTTAGAGGCTAAAAAATTCACCCATGCCGGGATTCGAACCCGCAACCTCTGGCTATCCGTGCCAGCGCTCTACCAATTGAGCCAATGGGCGACTCACCGGTAAGTGATGCAATTTGCTTAAGCCAGATGTTGCTGCCTGTACGTAATACAGACAATATTGTAAAGAGGTTCGAAATTTCACTGATGCCGGTGAGTCGCCCATTGGCTCAATTGGTAGAGCGCTGGCACGGATAGCCAGAGGTTGCGGGTTCGAATCCCGGCATGGGTGAATTTTTTAGCCTCTAAATAGGTTTTTAAATTTGTAAATAAATACATTAAACTATTAAAAATAGTTTAATGTATTTATTTATTTATTCTGACTTTCTCACAGACAGACAGGGAAATTAGAATAGGTGAAGGAACAAATGCCTAATTATGCGTACAAAATCCTGTGGGAATCCTGACGTTTGCGGTAGTTACTGGTATGGAATTCGACAGTTCGAATCTGATTCTGATTGGAATAATTCAGGATTTGACGCCCGTGATATAGGAACAGATTTTTAAAGATAGTGGTAAGATAAGCACGCTGTAACAGCAGTAAAAATGACCACCACCGCGCTTCATCATTGTTATCAGTCCCCCGCTGCCCATCGTCAGGCTAAACTAGTCCACTGCTGGGAATAGCCCTCCCCTAAAGAGCGCCACGTTGTGCTATCATAGGGGGTAATGCCCATAATCCCCACGCTGGGCCATCATAGGGGGTAATGCCCATAATCCCCACGCTGGGCCTGCGGGTTGGGGAACGCAGTTCGTTGGAATTGTACTGCAGGGGGAGCTGCTGCCCACCCCCATAGAGAATAGCACCAAGAATTGGGTTGGTGCTATTCTCTAGACCGACACCACCGCTGCCCACTGCTGGGTAAAGGCCTTTTCTCCGAAGTTCTATGTCTCATGACGCCTTGCCAGCCGCCATGTCTTGACCATGCTAAATCGCCGCATATTGGCCATTTCTAGCTTTGATGAACGAACCTCTTACCATTAGAATTTGCCCGAGTTTCTAAGTATCAGACATGATAGCACCGATTTCATTACCTCCTAGGCGTCAATGGAATGAAAAACTGGTTCATCTGTCATTGTACAACGGACAGCATATCAACCTTGATTCGCGTGCATTCTGCTCAGTTACCTACATAACGGCCTTTGCAACAAGAATTTGAAGCTTGACCTGCTGTGTCGTTACACAGCAGGCCAAGCTGTGTAACGACACAGGGGCTCGATTTCGTTAAATCGAGCCCCTTAATATGTTACAAAAATTTCTAAATTACAGCTGCGCTTTCGATGTAATTGTTTTCTTGTTATCATTAGATAAAATAGACAGTTTCACGAAGTCTATGAAAACGAAAGTAAATCTTCAATAAGAGCAAGGCGGAGACTTGATAAAGTGCAACAATAGAGTGTTACAAATGCAAAGTATCATCGAGCGTCGCCTATAAGTTAAAGTATTCGTTATGAATGCGCAAGTGACCGTAAAGTACAGTCAGCTACAGAAATTATTGTAGGGATGTCAAGAATTAAGCGCACACGAGCGCAATATAGTGGTATAGCCTGCTGCAACACATGATTTAAAGGCCTAAAGAACAGCACCCGCTTGTGGACATTTTAGTTTCTAAACTTGCTTTTGCATTAAAATGTGAACATTACTTTGTTAAATTCCGCCAAAAATCCCACAAGTACCATGCGGTTAGTTAATGCACCGGCCTCCCTCCCACTTTTCCAGCAGAAGCAAGACACGAACACACCACCGCCGACACCTCGGTGTCGGCGGTGGTGAAAGCTCATGGTGCTTGTGTGATTTTTGGCGGACTTAGCAGTGTAATTTTCACATTTTAATGCTATTATGGATTTTCGCAAAGTAACGCCTGATTCCATACAATATACCTGTTTTGACTGTATTTTATAAAAGCTATGTCATACTGGCGCATTTCCTAATAAAAAGAAGAAACGGTATTCCGATAGTGATGTAAGACCAATGCATACGTCCGTAACAGTGCTGAAGACAATGAGAAAGAGATTCCCGTACAAGAACGTGTTTCACATCATATTTTGTAAGTTTTGATTCGAGCTATGGGTCCTGTACTCGCTATTTACGTAATACAAATACTGTATACGAGCTGGTGCCCGCGACTTCGTCTGAGCAGGATTAGTATTTCGAATAGCTTCTATTAGCGTGGCGTAGAAAAGGTTTGGCAGCGCACGCCAGAGTAGCTCACAAATGGTAGATTTTTTCCTACTTACTTGACACTTATCGTCATATTTTGAACAATTCACAGAATATGTTTATAAATAGAAGCCTATGTGGTATTCTGATGTATAAGCTATATTACTGCAAAGTTTCATTTAAATCCATTAGATTTTACGTGAAAGACTAACAAACATCCATCCATACTTGTATACCAAACTTTCGCGTTTGTACTAGATACTAGGATTCTGTACTATTATACGTACAATACATCCGTTACATGGACACAACTCAGTTGCATTAGATACGCGTAAATTTGCAACAAAAAGAGCTACTATTTTCCGTACAGAAGTCTCGGCTTCCATACTCGATTTACCTTTTCTATTCGTCTAAATAGACAGTAAAAGATATCCACTATTGGGCGTAGGCCTCTTCACCATCGCGCCATCTCCCTCAGTCCCTTAAGTTCAGCTTTTACCTCAAGCTTTTTCAAAGTAGAGTAAAAGACTTGTCTCTTTGCCTGTACATATAAAAAGACCGAAGTCCGTCTCTCAATAGGACTTGATTAGCAATGATTCGGCCACGGCGCGGCAGGGGCGGGCGCGGGGCGCGGGGGCGTGCGCGACGCAGTGACCCTTCTCCCGGATTAATTATTCAAAGTGTGTCGTCGCGCTTTTTGGCGGTAGCGGGTCAGGCGCATGGCGACAACTTTCTGCATTACTAATGTATAATATGTAGCATCTTCTTCTTTCTTCTTTTTCAGGCTATATTAGCCCACTGCTGGAGCCAGCCCTCCCCTAATGAGCACCACAGCGCAAGGTTGTGCCATCATTGGGGGGTAGTGCCCATAATCCCCACGCTGGGCATGCGGGTTGGGGATCGCAGTTTGGTGGAATTGTACCGCAGGGGGCTCTGCTGCCCACCCCCCGGCTTGTGTCCCTTAGTCGCCTTTTTTACGACACCCGCGGGAAGAATTAGGGTTGGTGCTATTCTCTACGCCGGACACCAGACAGCAATATGTAGCATGGCATGGTATCAGTGTGTGTGTGTGAGTGTGTCCTATTTATCTATGTATTGTAAACCTGTAATAGCTGTTTGTCTTCCTAGAGAGTAAAATAAAATAAAAAAAATCAGTTGTTTTTTGGGGAGCTAAAATTACAAAGTGGAGAGGCGCAACTTTTGGGCGTTAACGTGTGAATCGCATGGTCGTATTATAATAATAATTATTATTAAAAAAAATATCGCACCATGTAAGTATTGTACAATAGGCGGGCTTAATACAATTTAGTATTTTATTCTAACCAACCAATGGTTGACGGGAAAAAGTGGCGGTAGTGCCAAACCGAAAAATAAAAGAAAATTATTATGTAACCAAATCAAAATTATAAATGTGTGAGTTAATCAACTGCAATGAACATCGAATCGTCATTGTAAACCAATTATTGTAGTTCTATGAAACAGGCTCGAAGCTGTTTCTTTTGTTGATTTTGGCTACAAAGCCTTTTCTCAAAGAAAAAGCTGAAAAACTTGTCGCAATTACAATTTCTGTAGCACTGATGTCATCAAACCGTCGTCGACCATTATCATCGTCAAAATACAGGGGTCCAGACCTGGGTACAGTCGCCAAAAACTTGTGTCAAAAAATGCTAAAGAAGAAGAAGAGAAGATCGATGATTCTTCTTCGTGTAGTACTCGATATCAAGCCTTGGATGTCCCCACTGATGGGGCACGGGTCACTTCCTTCATCGCAGGAATATTAGACTATACTCCACCACGGGGGCCAAGTCCGGGTCAGTGGAGGGTTGTAAGACAGTGGCGAATCTTACTGTCAGAAGTTATCAAGCCGCCCGTGATGCCTGTGACATGGCTTAACGACTGCCATTACATGACAGCTGGCACCAACGGCTTAACGTGTCTTGCAAAGCACGGAAACGCTCGAAAAAATGCCACTAGTGGTAGTCACAGGACGGTCACCCATCCTGCACCTTACCGCGACTGTGGTTGCTTAACTCAAGTGTTTGATTCCAATCACTTGGATCGACTGGGCCACGAGGACTTCGTCGTAGCTAGTGTAGTTACTCATTACTTATTTAATTTAAATGATTTTTTAACTTCTAATTACACGTTTATAACCATTCATTGTAGATTACTTTACTTCTATTATTAAGCATTTTTAATCATCACTGCACTGAGTAACTATCATCATTCGGTTAGCACACAATCTTCACGTCGGGCGGATGTTGACCAAAATGTCTTTTTGCAGAAATATTATTTTGTATTGCAGAAACACGTCGAAAGCGAACGGACCCTAAGACAAGATATTGTCCGATACTTTCAATTGCAGAACAGCACACCCGCTTGTTACGTCCATTGTTTGCGTCAGTTCAGGAAAATCTTACAGACTCCAGTTTGCTCTGTGATTTGAATGCCAACACCCCATCTAGGATTGGACTACGGTCTCTTAATTAGACGAGGAGGAAATATATAATTAGAGCGCATTGCGCTCAAAGCTTTGATGGAGTTGCTTTAAGTATTGAAACCGATTCGAAAAAGATTCCAAAAGGTTTCCTAACGATGTTTTCCTTTACGGTTAGCGAGTGGTATTGCTACCGTAACTTCACAAATGCACATAACATAGACAATAAAATCAGTAGTAAATGCCCACACTGGGAATCGAACCTGAGAATGTCGCTTCTGAGTCCGTTGTTCTACCCACGGGGCAATCACCATAAAAATATAAGTTCTTTAATAAATATTCAAATGTCTTAGAACAAGTTGTTGCGAACGTCGAACTTTAACCTAGTTGTTTCCGGAATGGCGAATAAAAAAATCAACCCCGTATAATGAAAGTTGACCAGTGCGTAGGGAGACTAAAGATAAATCGAAAATTCATAATATTGTGCTGTTTACGGATTAACTCAAAGAAGAGGTCTAATAAAAGCCTCCCTGGCGCACTAATGCAGCTTCTTAGGTCTTTAACGTCGGTACAGGGCCCTTTGTGGTCTTACGTTAAGGTTTAAAGTTAATAAGGACTCTATGAGCGGTTTAGAGTCTACTTATCTATTTAATAATAAGTTGAAAGCCCGTTTAGACCCATTCGCTTCTGCTATTTACCTATAATTGCTTCTCCTAATTTCTGAGGTGTGCTGGAACAAATCTCTTACAGAGATAAGCTCGCCTTTGTACATGAAACTTTTGTGTTAAATAAATAAAGCAAGCAAGCAAGCAAGCAAGCAAGCAAGCAAGCAAGCAAGCAAGCAAGCAAGCAAGCAAGCAAGCAAGCAAGCAAGCAAGCAAGCAAGCAAGCAAGCAAGCAAGCAAGCAAGCAAGCAAGCAAGCAAGCAAGCAAGCAAGCAAGCAAGCAAGCAAGCAAGCAAGCAAGCAAGCAAGCAAGCAAGCAAGCAAGCAAGCAAGCAAGCAAGCAAGCAAGCAAGCAAGCAAGCAAGCAAGCAAGCAAGCAAGCAAGCAAGCAAGCAAGCAAGCAAGCAAGCAAGCAAGCAAGCAAGCAAGCAAGCAAGCAAGCAAGCAAGCAAGCAAGCAAGCAAGCAAGCAAGCAAGCAAGCAAGCAAGCAAGCAAGCAAGCAAGCAAGCAAGCAAGCAAGCAAGCAAGCAAGCAAGCAAGCAAGCAAGCAAGCAAGCAAGCAAGCAAGCAAGCAAGCAAGCAAGCAAGCAAGCAAGCAAGCAAGCAAGCAAGCAAGCAAGCAAGCAAGCAAGCAAGCAAGCAAGCAAGCAAGCAAGCAAGCAAGCAAGCAAGCAAGCAAGCAAGCAAGCAAGCAAGCAAGCAAGCAAGCAAGCAAGCAAGCAAGCAAGCAAGCAAGCAAGCAAGCAAGCAAGCAAGCAAGCAAGCAAGCAAGCAAGCAAGCAAGCAAGCAAGCAAGCAAGCAAGCAAGCAAGCAAGCAAGCAAGCAAGCAAGCAAGCAAGCAAGCAAGCAAGCAAGCAAGCAAGCAAGCAAGCAAGCAAGCAAGCAAGCAAGCAAGCAAGCAAGCAAGCAAGCAAGCAAGCAAGCAAGCAAGCAAGCAAGCAAGCAAGCAAGCAAGCAAGCAAGCAAGCAAGCAAGCAAGCAAGCAAGCAAGCAAGCAAGCAAGCAAGCAAGCAAGCAAGCAAGCAAGCAAGCAAGCAAGCAAGCAAGCAAGCAAGCAAGCAAGCAAGCAAGCAAGCAAGCAAGCAAGCAAGCAAGCAAGCAAGCAAGCAAGCAAGCAAGCAAGCACGTTCATAGAAATAAAAGTTACATAATTAATTACTTTACAGCAGAGTCTGCACAGAATACGTATTATACGGCAAGCTTTTAACGCAACATGCTCATTTGGAAAGGAAATCTTTTATGATGTGACTGGCAAGAATGCGATTGCTTGAAGGACGAACAATATAAGTATCCCCACTAAATTATAAAGAAATTACGTCTGTGTTCCCTTCATATTGATTACTAGCTTTTTGCCCGCGACTCCGTCCGCGTGGACTTTAGTATATTCAGCATGCTCCAATAAAATGTGCAGACGACTTTTGTTCTGATAAATTATCTGAATCTGCGACAAATCGTAGAAGAACAATTAATTAATTAGATTTTTTAATTATAAAAAATGAACTGTGTCGATTAAAAATTCTTTAAAAATGGACGAAATGTCTCAAGCGCTAAGGGTGAGCTGCAAATCCGGAAACTGAGGGTATGATTACTTTGTTGTTATTGACAGGGCATTAGTTGTGATTATAATAATTCATACTACTTCTTTATATACCACATTAGATGTTCTTCCCTCGGTTGCTAATATATAAAATTCAAGTCCTTACTGACTGACTCACTCATCAACGCCCAGTCCAAGCCGTTAGACCTAGGAAGCTGAAATTTTGCACAGAGGGTCTATATATAATATAGGCAAGGAATGAGACCGGTTTTTTTTTTAATTCAACCCCTAAGGGGGCGAAAAGGGTTGCCAAAATTTGTATGGGAGGTGTAAAGAATGTTGTCAAATTTTCTTGAAATTTAAAATGCTCTTCAACATAATTGGGTTAAATTTGGAAAAAACAGTGAAACACGTGTTCAATCAATTGTGATGAAGAGTATTTATTTTAAATTTCATGTAAATTAGACAACATTCTTTATACCTCCCGCACAAATTTTGGCTACCGTTTTCACCCCCTTAGGGGTTGAATTTAAAAAAACGGTCTCATTTCTTGTCTACATTATACATAGATCCTCTGTGCAAAATTTCAGCTTCCTAGGTACAATTTAAGAAAAGATTCAAGGAACAAAATTTTGCAACCTCTTTCACTGCCTTAAGGGTTAAATTTAGAAAAAACGGCGAAACACGTGTTCAATCAACTGTGTTGAAGAGTATGTATTTTAAGTTTCAAGAAAATAAGACAACATTTTTTATACCTCTCATACAAATTTTGGCAACCCTTTTCGCCCCCTTAGGGGTTGAATTTCAAAAAATCCTTTCTTATTCCTTGCCTACATTATATATAGACCCTCTGTGCAAAATTTCAGCTTCGTAGGTCCAACGGCTTGGGCTGGGCGTTGAGGAGTGAGTCAGTCAGTCAGTCAGTTAGTCAGTCAGTCAGTCAGTCAGTCAGTCAGTCAGTCAGTCAGTCAGTCAGTCAGTCAGGACTTTGAATTTTATATATATAGATTACTATGTATGTAGATTGCAGTAAATATGTATAGTTTTATATTTTTCATGCTATTTTACATACGTATGTGTACTTAAATTATATTTGTATTATTTAGTTAACCTAGGTTATGTAATAAATGGGGTGCGATGCCAGTTTACCTCCCCGTGTGCCCTTCCGCTTCCGTTCCTACTGATTCATCTTGAACCAGTGGGAAGGGTAAGTGGCAAGGGCCGGTGCACCCTGGGAGCTGGTCAGTAACTTCACTTTACGGGATCTTGCTGGCCAGCGGCGAAAAATCTGGCGGGAGGGGTCGCGTGGGCCCTGCTTCACTTTGTGGAGCGGGACCCAGGCGACCAACCGATTGAAGGACCGACTGGGTGGGGGGCGCTGCGCGGAAGCGCGCGCGCCTCGTACCAGTCGGACCAGAGTGGCCGCCGGGTTGTGGAGGGACCCTCCGCCTCCATCACGGCGGGCCGGAGGGCGCTCTTGCGTGTTCCGAGGGTGCCTTCTGGCACGGAGGGGGCCCGCGCGGTCGCTCTCCGCCGTCTCTGCTTTCAGAGAGGCACAGATGGGCGACGCGACAGGCCTCGCGTGTGGGGGCCAACAGTGCATTGGCCCCCATGCGCCCCAACGAGGAGGTGCGCCGCCCTCCTCATCCCATCGACCGGGTTGCGATGGGGTGGAGGGGGCGCCGCGTTGGGGCGTGTGGGGGCCAAGTTACATCGCACTTGGCCCCTATGCGCTCCAACGAAGAGATGCGGCGTTCCCTCGCCCTGTCGCTGCGGGCGGGACAGGGACACCACCGAAGGAGTGCCCGCAAGGGCGCCCGCAGACGGGGTCGCGGAAGTGTGCGTAAGCGTCCCCGTGGCCCCGTCTTTTGCGGTGCGGAGGAACACCCCAGGAGTTTTAGTCGGTATACCGCCCTTTTCAGGGCGGGGAGTCCGACATAACCACTGTGCTCCCCCGAGCCGGTGGTACCCGTAATTGGGGTTACTCCTGGGTAACAAAAAAAAAAGGTTACGTAATAAATCACTCCTATATTATATTGTTTACTGGCACCACAACTTCCACTATCCGCATTACCGTGGGTTAGCTGGAAGAAAACACTATCTAGTATTAAGCTCGCCTTTGTACAATTTTGTTTTTAGTGTAATAAGGAATTTTCATTCTTCTATCCAGTGTAAATGAGACTGGTCGTTTGTCGTATTTAATTTATTTATTAAGTATCACAAAATAACTTTCATAGATATATCAACTTATAGACAAGACAATGACTTGACCTGTTCGCAAACTATGATACCCTGTACTATGATAACTATTTCTAAAACCAATTTAGAGGCTAAAATTCCACCCAGGCCGGGACTCGAACCCGCGACCTCTAGCACGGTTAGCCAGAGGTCGCGGGCTTGAGTCCCGGGATGGGTGGAATTTTAGCCTCTAAATAGGTTTTTAAAAATTGTCCTTAGCACGGGTTAGTGCATTAAAAAGAATATAACTATGATAACTAGGCAAAGACGTCACAAACATGAAAATACACTCAGGCGGAGGCCACATATACAAATGTACGGCGACCCCCAGAGGGAATCAAACCTACGAACTCTATCTTGGTACCCAAGCGCTTTAACGGGTAAACCAACGAGGCAGTCTACCGATGTAATCTAATTTTGGTACAGTTACGAGTCTTTGCACTTGGTCACGAAATTACGCTAACGTTTAGTTACTAGTGAGAGACAATCACAAGTGCTGTAATGTATTCCAGACAACTTTCCAAAGCCGAAGGAGACAGCTAGACGTGTAGTTGGTCCAACTACGAATAATACAAAGAAATGTTATACAAACTTAATAACGCACTTAATCTTCTGTCACTTCCGATTAGTTACGAGGTTATGCGTAAGCCGGCCTAGCCCACAGGAAAGACTAGTCAATACGTGCGGAGCCCACCAAGCCGCGGGTTTCCTCACGATGTTTTCCTTCACCGTTAGCGTGTGACCGACTAAGCTGTCGGGATGGTATAGGTGCTGGGCAAGCCTACACCATCTATAAAACCATGTCCCAGGCACTACAGCGTCGGAGTGGTCCCTTCACCCATCAAGTGTGAGTGAAGATACCACTGGACGCTGTATAAATCATCTCTTTAAGTAGATGCAAAAAAGGCCAATTTTTTTTTTTATGCGTAAGTATGGTTACGAGATTAGCCCGTGCGATTGGTTACGAGATTACGCTTACGCTTGGTTACGAGATTAGCTCTTGCAATTGGTTACAAGATTACTCTTATGGTTTGTTACGAGATTAGCACTTCCGATTGGTTTCGAGATTAGTTCTTGCTAGTCGTTACGATTACCTACTCTTTGTTTACGAGATGCTTTTGCAACATTCTTCTTTAGGCTATATTGTCGACTGCTGGACATAGCCCTCCCCTAATGAGCGCCATAGCACAAGGTTGTGCCATCATTGGGGTAGTGCCCATAATCCCCACGCTGGGCATGCGGGTTGGGAATCGCAGTTTGGTGGAATTGTACTGCAGGGGGCGCTGCTGCCCACCCCCCAGTTTGTGTCAATTAGTCGCCTTTTACGACGCCCGCGGGAAGAATTTAGGTTGGTGCTATTCTTTAGGCCGACACCACACAGTAGACAACAACACTAAGCTTATGGTTTTGTTACGAAATTAGCGCTTGCGATTGGTTACAATTGCGCTTAGGCTTGATTACGAGACTAACCTATTGTGCATGGTCACGAGATTACGCTAACGCTTGGTTACAGAATTACAAGACTAATAGGGTAGATAAGTGGGGTGGCTAGTTTGGGTACTAAAATCATTTGTTAGCCAAAAATCTGTCACTACATGAATGTACCGGCAGTCGCAAAATAAAACACTCAGCTTCCATTAAAACTCACCAAAGGATCGCTGACACGCGTGATGCATCGTTCACAAAACACGGCAAATTGATGGACCTACCGCAAACAGTTCACTGTATTTAATTTGCGTTAAAAACTGTCGACGCCTGTACAGTGGCTCTCAGCTGTTTTATCTCACGCCATCGTAACTACTGTGAAGGATGATCCTGAATGACACGAAGTGTACCGTATTTATAAGTAAAATAGAACACAAGATGAAATATTTATTTTGCTTAACATATGATCAACGAAAAACATATTAGAGCAGCAACAAAGTTATTCGATCGATCGTGGCCTAGCGGAAGCGAGTGATTGGAGTTAAGCAACAACAGGCGCGGTCAGGGGCTGGATGGGTGACCATCCCATGCCTACCGCTACCGATATAGTGGCATTCTTTCCGAGCGCTTCCGTGCTTCGCAAGGCACATCAAGCCGTTGGTGCCGGCTGTCATGTAGTGGCATTCGTTAAGCCATGTCAGAGGCCTTATGGGTTGGTTTGATAAGTTCTGACAGTAAGACCCGCCACTGTCTTACAATATTCTATCAACCCGAACTTGGCCCCCGTGGTGGTGTATGGCCTTACCTTCCTGCGATGCAGTAAGTCACCCGTGCCCCAGGAGTGGGCACATACAAATGGTTGATACCGAAGTCATTCGATCAGTGAAGAATTGTGTTGGTCATTCATTGAATAATTTGAACAAACATATCGAGTATGGTCAGCAAATAAATTTATTTCACTAGCTTAAAATTATTACAAGCTAATTATCTAATTATGATCGAAACCATTTTTTTGGTTAGTCCCTTAAATTGCTGTGCACTATAATGCACTAATTGAAATGTTAGTGTTTTTCTCTGCAATTTAATTGATCTAAACTTACTTTGATATTTGGGAGGAATGAAAATACCTTCTCATAGTTACTATGGTACACCACTAAAGCAATTTTAGTAGATACCACATTGTTATATATTCTTTTAATGCACTAACCCGTGCTAAAGACCATTTTAAAAACCTATTTAGAGGCTACAAATTCCACCCATGCCGGGACTCGAATCCGCGACCTCGGCACGGATAGCCAGAGGTCGCGGGTTTGAGTCCCGGCATGGGTGGAAGTTTTAGCCTCTAAATAGGTTTTTAAGATACCACATTTTTTGCAAAGTAACATAACACAGTCGACGTCAAGTCAATCTTTACATGCGCTATTTTGTTAAGTTACAGGTGACTTTCCAACAAAATGTAAGGATTGCTCAACTGACGAATGTAACCAAAAACTAAACTGGACATTTAAGAATCTCACTCAAGGAACAATTATGATTCAAACGTAGTTTGGTTTTCTTTTACAAACAACGTGTCAGATTGGAATGAAACTTTGCCAATTCATATGTATAAAGGACACAAATCGAGGTTTAATCGTAGTTGCAACTGAGAATAACAAAATAAAAGGGAATTCATAAGGCTTTTCATAGAAACTATTCTCAAGGCTATCACTTTTTTTAACGGTTTATCTCTATCGTGCTTAGACGATCAAACCTCTATATGTGTCCTCTAAACGGTGTGGTATATTTTTAGTTCGTTCGTATGGGAATAAGTCTCTGAAGAGCGTGTTCACGCACGCGTTCGCATAAGCAAGCAGATCGGGAGGCGGCGAAGTGGACTTATCTATGGTCATTTTTTCTAAGAATCCATATTTTGATAAAGCGTGTACAATTTTATTTAATAAATACTGAAAAAAACGTTAACCATCTGTTGTTGATATATTTACATACTATTTAGCAGAGCGACTCTGATGAAAGCCCATGAAAAGATAATTTGTTTCGTGAATAAGCAGCTAAGTATAGAATACTCTTCACATATTTTCCCCTAAACATTAATTACCGAGCCATTGAGCAAGAAGTCAAAACACAACGGTTTGGTTATTAAACAGCGCCATTGCATGGAACACAATGCCTCGATGACAAAACTCATCTCCTTTGAACTCGCTTCTAATCGTAGGGAAAACTTTATTTTCTGATGAAGGGGGTGCTTGCGTTGATGTCTCTACATTCACTCTTACCAGCTCAGCTAAGTTAGACTTAAAATTTGTACTAGATAGAGAGCTGACGAGTCTATTAAATGCATAAAGAAGAATGATGACTCATCGACTCATCAAAACAATTCAATTCAATACAATTATTTTTACAATAGGAAAAACAAAATGTTTACTTAATGAACGTCAAAGTTGCTAGTGATACACTCAATATTTTTGTTGAGAAAAAACTAACATAGAAACTCCACATTTATTCTTTTCAAAAAAATGTTTAACTTAATTAACAGAGTTTTCATCTTAAAAGTTATTATTCATTCATGTGTTGAACACTAGACACATCGTCCTCTAAATCCCTTTTAATATTATTCTACTCTAGGCCCACACGACACAGCAAAGACACAGTGTGGTGTCGGCCTAGAGAATAGCACCAACCCAAATTCTTCCCGCGGGTGTCGTAAAAGGCGACTAAGGGACAAAAACCGGGGGGTGGGCCGCAGCGCCCCCTGCAGTACAATTCCACCGAACTGCGATCCCCAACCCGCATGCCCAGCGTGAGGATTTTGGTCGTTACCCCCCAATGATGGCACAACCTTGTGCTATGGCGCTCATTAGGGGAGGGCTATGTCCAGCAGTGGACTAATATAGCCTGAAGAAGAAGAAGAAGAAGAAGAAGAAGAAGAAGATTATTCTACTGATTAGTACCAGCTGTGATAGCAGACATCGTTGTCTTCTAAATAATCAATGATGATATAGTAAGCTTTTTTGCACAAAGTGTGCTTAACACATTTTTTTAACCGCGTCGGAGCATCTGTTGCGAAATGATTTTTTACTGATAGATATTGCATTTTTACTATTACTGGTAATAGTTGTACTGGTACAACTGTTAGAACGATTACAATTTTATGATTAGTTAGAATTCACACGATCTTTGATTTTTTTTTGATTTCTCTCAGTCACTTTTTAAACATAGAAAAAAAACACTATTATTTATTTATCGATATATCATCGGTATGCTGATTCCCGGGTCACCATGTAGTTAGTAAAACCTGAGATTTCCGCACTTAGCCACATTATATAGTTGGACCATAGTACGTAGCAAGCGCTGTGGTACGTCACTACTTCAGATGCTGAGGTTTCCTCACGATGTTTTCTTTCAAATTTAGTGAGTGGTTGCTACTACAACACCACAAATGTGTTTGAAAACAAAGTCATTGGTACAAGCCGGGATACGAACCTACAACCTCTCCAATGAAAAACCGGCGTTCCACGCCTCCGTTACCACTACTCTGGACCGGCTGGTAATAAAATAAACAAATATGGGACCATTCATTATCCATAGCATCAAATCCGACATCCATAATCCGAGTCTCACCGCGGTCGCACAGTGGTTTAAGGACAAAGGCGCAGTTCCCGACTCGCCCGGTCGGGAGTCGCACTCCGCCGCTAATGAAAAACATCCCCCGATTGACTCGCGGCTTTTTATCTCGGGAACTAATCGAGCTTAGAACAGAGAGGGTGCTGTTTGTGGCGAATGTTCGAGTGCATTTTTCGTGACTTGAGCCACGAATTATGAGCCTGGTTACGATAGATGGTCGCTGGATACCGACGGCACAAGAACGGGAAGCTTGGAAAATCATCAGGGAGCCCGTGGGCGTCAAATGGCTGAAGATGATGAGACTTAATTTAGGCGTAACTAGCTGTTCCGCGCGTTGTTACCGGCCCGCGGTGTATGGATTTTCCCATAGGAATAAGATATTTTCCCGCAATAAAACGCAGACTATGTGGTAATCCAGGGTGTCAGCAAACTCCATAATAAATTTTATTTAAATCGCTCCAGCCGTTTAGATTTGAAAAAGTACGTAAATAAATATACACACTCACAAACTTTCGCCTTTATAATATTAGTGTGATGATATATTCTGGTTCGCACTTCTTTGTTTCCTTGAGTCATCATCACATTAACTGTCTCGATGGCCTAGCGGTATCACGTCTAATTACCTTTGCGGAAGTCATGGGTTCGATTCTAAATAGTTAGAGTATAAATATAGATATAGCCATTGCGCCACCGTACATTTATACAAATAGCCTCAGTATTTGTGTATTTCCATGTTTGTGATGTCCTTTCCTGGTTACCATAACACAGGATATTCGAGTTTGGGACCGGGATAAGTTGTGTTATGTGAAAGTTATTGCTTTATTACTAGCAAAAATAAAACATTTTTACACACCGTTTTATAGGCAGATAAATAGACTCTATAACTTTTATTGCACACCAGTAATTTACAAAGATACGGTACTTCATACCTAATTATTAATAGTAAACAATTGGCAGTTTAATCGCTATGTCCAGTGATTTTTCCACCGATCCATTGAAGTTTCGTGGAATTCAGTTCTGGAATCGCTGGTAAAGTGCTTATATAAATTCCAGCCCGATCTTATAGCGCAACATTTTGACCTGTATCCTATTTCGTACTGTGTTTTATTCACCAAATCGAAGTTTACGGGGATTACGACTTAGCGGTTTGTATAATTTCGGCCCATGGCATGTTCGCCAATATATCATAGCGCGGCAAAGACTGCAAAGGTTCGCTGAGGGACCGTGAGGTGTCGGACAATGGGGTGACCCGCAGCTGACCGCAGCCGGCGCCCGCGCAGCTACGGGATCAGAGGATCTTGATACTTGGTTCTTGTCCGTAAAGAAAAATAAGGCAAATAGTTGTAAGTAGAAATAATAGCCGGTAGAATTTTATCCGTAACGATAGAACAAAGAGGTGTTTTTGTTAGTTTTCAAAGTCAACATAGAATTAAAATTAATCAAGTTATTACTAATATTTTTGTGTTGTGACGTCTGAATTGAACTAGCATGCAGAGTTTTAAAATCGTAAGTTTACATGAAGTATAATACATATTACGACTGTAATCCAGAAAACTTGTTTGATTTTTTGTTGAAAGAGTTCATGACTAAGCTTTGCGAACCAGAGCAAAATCTGGTCAGGAGACAATAATGAAATAGGTACTCAATAATTTTCTGTATTCCAAGTACATAAACGTGTGAAGGTAAATAAAACCGTGAAATATCACTCTTTCACGTCGCAAGAAAACATTGTCAAGTATGGGCATATCACAACTATCTATTTTATGTGCATATGTTTTATTTGCTATAAGCGCATATCTTTTTCTTTAGACTGTAGTACGATCTGAATCTCAAACATGAAGTAAAATAAAATGTCAAAATCAGGTTAGTTAGTCAACAATCCTTTAAAAAAATCTGGTTGTAATGTGTCAAAATTCCCTCTACTTCCACACCATAAAGTACCAAGACCACCCCATCCCCCTATACGTCTTTCCACTGTCCACTAAATACCGTGTTATAGAGTAGCCAACAATAGATCCGCGGTCAATATAGTCCTTTTATGGCGAAAAAAGCTATACTTACATCCCAACTGTTTACTTCCAAAGTTCCCACGACTCCTTGTTGTGGTAAACAAAGCGGAATCACTCTGAAACATTGTAAAGACATTGTGTGTCCACCTTTCTTGAGTCCAAACATACGTTGGAGGTAATATTTCAAGTATTTAGGGTCAATATGAAGAAAGATTTATTGGGGATGTAGTTTGATCTAGTTATTTGCGGTATCTGTGTTGTATGAGCTTTTGTTGTTGGCGTGTGAAACTGGCTTTGGGATTTGGCTCATCAATCATTTTGTATTTAGAGTAAAATATCGATTATGAATGTTATGCTCGTAGCCCCGGCTGCCTGAGTGATCTTAAACGATGACAAAACACAGGGCGCGTTCAGTGCATGAATAGGTAAACCGTCTATGACTAACGCTAGTGGCATTTTTCCGAGCAGTTCCGTGCTTCGCAAGGCACGCTAAGCAGTTGGTGCCAGCTGCCTTCGATAGATGGCAGTCGCTAAGCCAAGTTAGAGGCCGTAGGGCGGCTTGAAAACTTCTGACGGTAAGACCAGTCACTAGTCTTGCTAGCGTTGTAGACTTTTAGTCCGGATCTACTTACGGGTGTTGTTATATCGGAAAAGTCCGACCAGGTTTCGCTCCGATTCGCAGAGCTTAATCACAGGACTTTTCCGATATAACAACACCCGTAAGTAGATCCGGACTAAAAGTCTACAATGTGTTGTGCTTACGAAAGTTTTAGTTCAAAAAAGTCTTGCTAGCCTCCATCAATCCGGACTTGGCCCCCGTGGTGGATTATGGCCTATACCTTCCTTAGGGAAGAGACCCGTGCCCCTCGGTGGGGAGATAATGGGTTGATGATGAATGATGAATCTATTATAGAGAAAGAAGAAAAGTACTCTAAAGAATGTTGAGGAAGCAAAATTGATCTCTGTCAGGATCATGGCAAGTGGCAGTCTCTAGCACAGATTAAGTCTCCAGACTCTTACCCGTCTGGGATAGACGTGAGTTTATGTAATATATAAAAAAATATTTAAAATAAAAGAACCCGACTGCAGTGATAGATCAACTGAAAGGGAAAAAACAAGATAATTTTATTTTAAAATGCTAACCTCGATTCAGAAGAGATCATGCTGCTTTACTTGAGGGACCAAATGATATAACTTTATAAGCATTATTTGCTCAAACTGTTGCAGTTATAACTTTATATAAAATGTTGCAGTCGGGTCCCATTAGAAGACTTTAAACAAACATTAATGGGTCCCGACTGCTACATTTTATATAAAGTTATAACTGCAACAGTTTGAGCAAATAATGCTTGTAAAGTTATATCATTTCGTCCCTCAAGTAAAGCAGCATGATCTCTTCTGAATCGAGGTTAGCATTTTAAAATAAAATTATCTTGTTTTATCCCTTTCAGTTGATATATCAATGCAGTCGGCTTCTTTTATTTTTTTAAATATTTTTTTTATTTTTCACCTTTTAGTGACTCAGTTTGATGATAAAATTTAGAGATACCATCTGTACTGCTTACATCCTTTAAATCGTAATATTATTTTCTTTCCTAAATGAATTTTAGTTTATTGCTTTATTTTCTTTTGCTCGACAAAGGACATGTCTCGGCAAATCATAAATGTTTTTAATGATATAGTCATAGGTACCACCTGCCTGCATTCAAAATTTATGTCGTACGATATTTTTTAGCTAGTATAATCAATATGGTCCAATGGTGTAAAACGATCTAGAATATTCGCAAAGAGACTGATAAAAGGAAACGACAGATTTTTTTCTTTATTATCCCTACATTTAATAAATTGTCTTTTTTTTATATAGCCTATAAACGCTTCACTGCACCTAGTTATATAATGTTAACGATTGTAGGTGGGGACTGGAATAGCCTCAAATTATGTCCTCGACCTGAACGGCGCTCAGCTTTCGGCATCTCCAGAGTAGAATTCTTCGTCCTTGCATTGCTGGGCCCAGTTTTCGGTCTCGCTAATTACTTAGAATAATGACTTGTAAATGGTCTGAGCCTTCGGCCGCGGCCTGTACAAAGGCGCGACAGATTTCCTCGTGCACGTTTCGTGAGGCTCGGCCTTCGGCCTCGCTAGTTACTTAAAGTTGGAACTTGTGCGTGGGGACGTGAATAGTCTCTGTCGGAACCAAGCTCGGCTTTCTGCCTCGCCGTGCCAGTGGTTCCTGTGTCTGCTTCACGAGTTATGGCTCTCGGCCTTGCCTGCGCGGCCTGTACGGAGCTCGGCTTTCAACCTCGTCACAGCAACTTTAAGTAACTGTCGCGGCCTTCGGCCGCGCTAGTTACTTAAAGGTTAGGTGTTTTGCGTGGGAAATGAATAGTCTCGGCCTTCGAAACCAACCTGAACGGAGCTCGGCCTTCGGCCTCGCTGTGGTAGTGTTCCACGCACCCGCATCATGAGGCTCGGCCTTTGGCCTCGCGTAGTTACTTAGAGGCTTAAGGCTATAAGGCTTGGGCGTAAGAATAACGATAATCACGGCCTTCGGCCGCGGCCTCTTTGGAACTCATCCTTCAGCCTCACCACGACAGGGTTCCTCGTGCCTGCGTCAAGGAGCTCGGCCTTCTTGCCTCGCTAGGTACTGGGTCTAGGTACTGTCTTTTACATGGGAACATGAATAGTCTCTACCTCAACCAAACTCGCGCTGGCAGTGTTTCTCGTGTTCGCTTACCGGGGCTTAGCTTTCGGTCTCGGAAATCACTTAAAGTTGGGTGTTGTGATACGATGTCACGGAGGATCCTTCTTCGGTTACCAGTGAGAGCGTTTAATTTTTTTTTTATAATTTTTTGTTTCAACTTTGAACCTAGCTTGTCGCTGACTATGATCACACAGTGGAAAAGGAGTTACATGCTACACTTCATATACTTTGTTCAGTTAGTTTTGTTCTAAGTATCAATAAGAAATTAATATCAAAGCTAAGAAATTAATTATTAAAACCCCCTATGAGGTTGATATTTCCTAAATTAATAAAATAAACGAATGGCAGAGAAGGAACTAAACACTTTATAGGCATTATTTCTATTATTTCTTTCAGCACTTATACCGTTTCTATAAACGGTTTGTTTACATGTAGAACAAAGCTGAAATTATGTAAATACATGTACTAGAATAAATATATGGCAGCGCCATCTAGTGGCTAAAGGTGGTACTTTAATTACTTAGAATTTAACATTATTTTTTGTTCCGTTTGTTCTCTGTTAATGCTGATTTTATGTAACCTACGACATCCGCAGAATTCTGTTTTAAATACTTCGCACGTGTTAGGCGTAGTTCAACAAAAGTATATTTTTTTAATATAAATGAATGATCTAGAAGGAACAAACCACTTTATAGGCATTATTTCTATTATTTCTTTCAGCACTTATACCGTTTCTATAAACGGTTTGTTTACATGTAGAACAAAGCTGAAATTATGTAAATACATGTACTAGAATAAATATATGGCAGCGCCATCTAGTGGCTAAAGGTGGTACTTTAATTACTTAGAATTTAACATTATTTTTTGTTCCGTTTGTTCTCTATGAATGCTGATTTTATGTAACCTACGACATCCGCAAAATTCTGTTTTAAATACTTCACACCTTTTAGGCGTAGTTCAACAAAATTAGGATTCGAATTCAATGAACTAAATATAACAGCGCCTTCTAGTGGCTCCTAGCTGTACTTTAACGAAGCTTATTAACGTTTTTAATATTTCGTCACGGTTCTGATCGCATTATTCTGATTTCAAGTAGCCTATGACACCCGCACAAGGATGCCAAATCGAATTACACCTTATTTAACGAAATCTGACCATTGGTTAAGGAGTTATGAGGGAACATAGAATCGGACATACATACATACATACATACATACATACATACATACATACATACATACATACATACATACATACATACATACATACATACATACATACATACATACATACATACATACATACATACATACATACATACATACATACATACATACATACATACATACATACATACATACATACATACATACATACATACATACATACATACATACATACATACATACATACATACATACATACATACATACATACATACATACATACCTAAATACGAACTAAACACCTTACCCTCCTTTTGAGCTTCGCCGCAGTCGTGTAAAAAAAGCTAATGAACGAAACCGGTATCATTAAACTAAAATTTTCTTAAGATCTACACATTACTAACTTAATAATTCCAGATTCACTTACTTGCTGTTTTGTCGGTAGTCAATTGTCCGACCAGGTTTTGCTCTAATTCGCAGAGCTTAATCACGATAAAGTGAATCCAGAATTAATTAAAATTAATAAAGCGACTAATGCATGTTTCACTTATTTGTTTCACTTTCCCCCGGTTTCTGGTACACTTACAAGCCGTTAATCTACTGTTAACAGCTGTCAGTTGGCCGAAGTGCATACAAAAAAATATTTGACAGCTGTTGACCGTAGATTAACAAAATGTTAATGTACGAGAAATGGGAGTTAATCTTTAATTTTATACATTTGATAATTTACATTTACATAAAATAACAATGTTGCTGATGTGAACAGGGTTGGTCAGAATCGCGGCCAGTGGCACACCGCAGATTTTGACACTCTATCCCCGGAGGTATGACCGGATTAAAAAAATCTTGTTGACATCCAGGGAATGTTTATCAGGTACAGGGTATGCGTACGGACAGAGAGGCCCTAGCAAATATGGAAATGATCCAATCCCATCGTTTCGAAGCTCAGTCAGAGGCGAGCGGAGAGTGCAGTGTATCGCTAATTGATTCCTGTTTGCCCCTCTTTAATTGTTGCGTGTAATTCACTGATTGCCACTCGTCCGTCGACTGTCGCAGGACTTTTTGAATTATTCATTTTGACTTTTAAGTCAGTGATGTGAAGAGTGTGGGGGGGAGAGAGGGCTAAGTGCATTTACTTGCTCGTATTCTGCAACACGATATATCTGTTTTAGTTCTTACAACGTTAAAATTTATAGGCTAAATCCCGGTCATATTGTGTAATTGCCTTAGTATATCAACTTGTATTGGCGAAACGCTCGTGGCCTAGTTGAACCGAGTGGAATCAATCTCGTGTTAGGCACAATGTTCTCAGAAAAATGTCACTGGGAGTAGTCACGGGACGGTCACTCATCCTGCATCTGACCGCGCCTGTTGTTGCTTAACTCAAGTGATTGGTTATATTATTTTTAATGCACTAACCCGTGCTAAGGACAATTTTAAAAACCTATTTAGCTGCTTCTCCTATTTGGTCGCTGCCTGTACGTAATACAGAGAATATTGTAAAGAGGTTCGAAATTTCACTGATGCCGGTGAGTCGTCCATTAGCTCAGTTGGAAAGAGCACTGGCACGGATAGCCAGAGGTCGCGGGTTCGAATCCCGGTATGGGCGGAATTTTTAGCCTCTAAATAGGTTTTTTTTCAAGTGATTGATTCAATCGCTCGGTTCGACTAGGCCACGAGCGCTTCATCTTTTCTTCTTTTCTTCGTCTATCTTTTCTCAAATCGTCTTACCTAAATATCAGATGCATTAGTTGCTACCCATATCGTAAGAGTCTACTCAAGGTATATTTGTGCTGAGGGGAAATTATTATTACTGTTACAAGGGTAAAGCGGTCTTGTTACCTTGCTTCAAAACTTATTTTAATTTATAAATATAATTATGCCGTTTCGTTATTTAACCTTTGATATCATTAAAAAAAATTTAACAACTTTTTATTCCTGCCTCAATCTAACTAGAAAATAGGTATCTTCAGTTACTGTTATAATTTATATGACCACTAACTTAATCATGGTTGGACTCTTCGAAATATTAATGTTTATGTTGTCTTGAAGTTGTCACCTTGTAACGGACCAAGGTCCATACAAGTGCTCACGATCGTTAATATAAATTTGAATTGTGTTCTGTGCGAGTTTGGTTCGAGATAGGTTACGTAGTAAAATCGCGGAAACTTTATTTAACGAGATTGATTAGGTAGGTAGGCACTTTAGTCGTTAGAAGGTCCTTATCATTCAAGTTAGGCATTACAATAAATCTATAAATACAACAAATAAGTTTCGTAGCGGGGATGCTTTCTGGGGATTTGTGGAGGTTTGTTTGTGTACTAATCGACATTTCCGTTATTAGTCATAAAAAGAAAAGAAAAACATTCCGCTTGCTGAGTGAGGCTGGGTTCGATCCCGCGGCCTTCCGGTGGAGATCGGCGTCTGTCGCCGCTGGGCCAATTTGCATTTAAACAAAACAAAATTATGCAATAGGATTCTTTATGTAGTAGTCTATTCGAAGACTGAAATACAGCTAGACATTATTTTGTTTTCTAACAGGGTTTGTTATACCTAGATTAAATTGTGCAACAAGAATTTAGGGATGACTAAATAAATAATGGAATAAAATAATAAGTTACAACGACATCTGCAGTGGACGAACGCACAACTAATAGACTATCGATTGGAAAAAAACTCGTCCGCTACCTATCACTTGTGACACGGCATTTCATCCTAACAGATAGATGGCGCTATCGGCGGCTGGGAAGTAGATTCCCTTTAACTGCTTTCAAATCAAATGTTAATTGCTATCACTATTAAAATAGAAGATTATAAGAACAAATTTCAATATCTTTCTTGTTTTTGCACGCGCTTGTAGATTTTATAAGCATTTATTTACCTAGTAGTTAAGTAGGTAAAATTCCGTGTTGAGGTAATGTTATGGTTATCAAAGTATACTGAGTTATTCACAGCGATTTTATGTTAGTGATTTGAAGACAGAAAACCATATACTAAAGATATAAATAAGAATAATCTCTAAAACATTCAATTTAGCCCCTACCTAGCAGAGAATAGAATCACAAAACGATAATTAATGCTACGTTTAAACTCTGTAGTATGTCGATAATACATATTGTTATGAAGGGAAACTAATTTATAACACACAGAGACTTGGTAAAAGTATTATATTCACTTAAACAATAAAAATTACTAAAACTTATAATCAATCAAATAACTACTAACTCCATCTAGGTGAGAATAGGTTCACTAAACTTTCTTTAATCCTACTTTCAATTTCTTTAAAAAGCTTTTAATATGTCTTGTCATGAAAGAAAACTAATGTATAACGCACCGATGTAATATTAGAGACTTTGTAAAAGTAATATATTCACTTAAACAATTAATTTAATAAAACTCAATAAATCAAAATAACTACTAGCTCCATCTAGCCGAGACTGAGATCACTAAATGTTCTTTACGGCTGCTTTCAGAGGTTATTAATGTGTCTTGTCGTGAAAGGAAACTAATCACATCGATGTAATATTGTCTCTGTAAAAAAATGGTCTATTCACAAAAAACAAAATAAATAAAGCTCATAATTAATCAATTAAAAAAAAAAAAACATCTAGTTTCATTTGAGAATGGATATTAAACTATCTAGGCTAGTGTTGGGGTTGAATGATTTAAACAAAAGAAAAAGAACTCGAATGATTCCCTTCATATCCCTTTTTATATCTAGATCACCTTTACGTAATCTCGTATGATAATCAATCATAAACTTAATGTCTATAAAAGAAACCACATGGTCTCATTCCGTTCCGCGTTAGTAACCGGCGGCGCCGACTGCCGAGACACGTACCTACAGTTAGGCGAGTGACGCACGTATTTGGTAGGTGTAGTGCGAAGATCGGACGGTACGCGGGTTCGATTCCGTTCAACTTTTTTAAAACAACCATGCACGTCGCTTGGGACAGTATGGGACTAATGTTGTAATGTATGTTTCTGTTGTATAACAGTTATTATTCTTAACATAATTTGTCCAACGTAGTAATTTCTATTTTGATTGTTTATTGGTTTTCTTTCATGGCTCTATGCCTTCGATAGTCTTGTCACGTTACTTATTTCAATAAAGTCAAAATTTCAAAGTATATTAACTTAATACCATAATATTTGCGAATGGTATAATTATTTATAATTGTTGCTAGAGGGATAGCTAAAGTTGTTACTCGTAAATAGGAATGAAACATGACACGTAATATATTTAGTCACGAACTGCTAAGAGCTATTTATTCAATGTTCGGGAAAGGAATTGAATCATTCATCACTTTTGAAATGTAGCATTTAGGGCATCCCTAATAATTAAATATTGTTGAACGCAGCTTCTTCTCGTATTCATACAGGGTTGCGTGTGTGAGATTAGAGTATTGCTGTATTGGTGGATTGTAGTTCTCCGATTAGCCGATACCGGTTTGGGCGCCACTGGTTGCCGCGGCGCCTACTAAAATGATTATAACGATTCAATTCGCAATTGTAGCCTAAGTAGAGTATTTCTAGGTGAATCTGTACTAAATTGAAAGGATGTTTTAACACAAACATTACGCTAAACCTTTATATTAACAGAAGTTAGTTCGTTGTCTGTAAGCATTGTGCCGCAGGTCAGTGGTGTGTTGGAATAAATTGTTAAGAAGAAATTATTGTAGACAAATCAATTAAACAGGAAATATCGAGATAAATAAATAGAAAATAAATAATGTATTACATTAAGACACAGGAAATTAATTTACAAAATATCAAAACATTAAAGTTCTGAAACGAGATGGAGGTGGATTTCGGCTGGCCAATCGGGTGTCATTAGGTTTCATGATGGGTTAGACAAAGCGGAATTGGTAGCGGAGCCATTTTGGACGCGCGGGGTTGTTTCGCGAGGCTATAAAAAGGCCGAGGCGCCAGCGGCGCGCACGCATTCTGGACCAGGAAATTCAATAGTACGTACACCTATTCCGCTCGTAGGAAAATTCGCCATTTTGTGTGAATTTATTAGAACTGGGGAGTTTCGATTGCATTTAAATTCGGTAATAGGAAAGTGACTTTGGATTTGTGACCTAGCATCATCTGTGGGCATTGCGTTCTAGTGTATCAGCCCTGGTGTGAAGTCTCAGGTTTAGAGGTACTTTCGGAGCTAGGGAATTAGATTTGAAAGTAAAAAGTGTAAATGTTAGGAACGGTTTTGGTGAGTATTCCGTACAATTAGCTAGAAGGTTTCCGCGTAAAAATATGGTTTTCAGCATTTGTGATTAGTGTAGCTTCCGCGAAATAAATTGTGAACTAACCCTTTTTCTCCACAGTACAGCGTTTTTGGGGAAATAAATGTGTGCAAAACAAAACTCTTGGTGGCAAGGGCATGTTAGGGATAGGCCGTGTGGCTAGCCTTTGTCGAATACCTACTCGACTCGATGTAGGCACACGAGGTTATCAATGACATGTCTGCGCCATAGCTTTCAGAGGTTTGCATCATATTTAATTCCGCATACAAACGTGTGAATTTAGAGCGAATTCACTTGGTAGCCTTATACAGTTGATTTGACAGACTAAATGAGGAATTCCAATATCTAGCTCTGCTTACTATGCTACGGCTGAATCTGAGTCTGCTTTGGTTGAAAGGTTTAAAGAATCCCTTCACCGGAGGTGTGCCCAATTTAATTTATTTGTAAAACAATTTTCCTATATAATTAGATGCCATAATTAATTACTTAATTGAGATAATTTCATATTAATTATCTAGCTTGAAAATTGGGTTAAAATGCTTCTTGTGAATGTGGTGTTAGATCTCCTCCCACTAGCATTTGTGGTATAGCAATTTTCCCCCTGCTATTTCCCTGCGTGACAGACGATTCCAGCCCTCTGGCACTTTGCACCCATAACATATCTATGTATTATATTCCGTATATTCTTACCCTGTAAGTGGTACCGATCCCATAAACCACTTACGCATACACACCCTAGGCTACACACTCTGGCCGGCCAGAAAGTCTGAAAGCTAACTGCGTCAAGTCAAGTCAGTCCTTAGCACGAGTTAGTGCATTAAATAGAATTTAATGACTTGAAACAGTTAGGTTTTCCGGAGTTAGGGAGGATAGCGATAGGTAATAGCTGTGACTAGGGAAACACCATACGCACTCACACATACACACGATTAAATATAAATGGGGTTTGCTTTGCTGAAACAATTTGTTTGGTGGTTAAATTCATTAGCTTACTGGGCTGGGAATGTTAGGTAGGCTCCCCTTTTTCTTCCAGGGTATACAGAGTTGTATGATGAGAGTAAGTATTTCCCCAGCTCCCCACATATGCGGTCATTATTCGTCTGTTAGGATCATTTTAAATTGTCAAATAAGTGAATTTGTGTCTCCTCAATGTTTCCTATCGAAGCTATTAAATCAGGTAGATAAAAGCGTTACGTTTAATGTCTCAATTCAATTAGGGTAAGGTAGGTAAATCTGTCTAAACCCGTTAGAAAATTATAGCATTTTAATTCTGATTTAGTACCTAAACGTATTGTTTACAACTTCTGTCAATATTTAATATCAATGATTGTTAGATAACACTAGGTGTGAGGTTCTGTGCATATTAACCTAACAGTGACATTTCCATCGAACTAAGGAATAGGTATAGAGCGATGCGGTACCTTTATAATAGCTGTCTAACTCGTGACCTTCGGGTCATTCAACTCTTGCGTTTATGTAGGTAGGTGCGTACTTTTCTCGACCGAAGATATGTAGGTATGTTACGTTTGTAATAGATCATATAGGTACTTACTACTGAATGGGAACACATAGGCGGCATATACGCAATATAGGGTGTCCGATATATAGGGTGGTAAATTACGGTTTATATTATGTTACGTTTGTTAGTAGATTATAATTATACTGTATAGGAACGCATAGTCCGAATATAGTCGCGATATAGGGTGTCCAATATATAGGGTTATCAAATTACGGATTATGATAGGCTATGAAAGGACGTTATGGGACGTTAGTGAGTAGTTAGAAGCCACTATAGGCTTTTTAATAGTAAGGCTTATTTTTGTAGTAGGTATATTGGTTTAATTCTTGGCATTATTTCATGGTTGCGTGGGTTCGGCTGAGATGTTTCAGTTTGGTCAGCTTCGATGAAGTTGTTCCAAAGTACTTGGTGCATTGGTCTACCTACCTCTCTCACACTCTTCTGTCAATGCATTGTACTACTGAACATCCCTTTGCCGTTTCTTACGTTAATTGTGTGTAATGACCTGGGTCTTAAGACTTTATACCTAATTATGCTTATTGTGCGTTTATTATATTTATTTCCTTCTGATGACTTGTGCTTTAGTATCATTCATAGTTGCGTTGGTTTGGCCAGATTGTTTCAGTGTTGGTAGGCTTCGATGTAGTCTTTTCCAACGTACTTTGTGCATTTGGTTACCTACCTCTCTCTCTCACTCTTCTGCCAATGCATTGTACTGCTGGACGTCTCTTTGCCAATTCCTGCGTTAATTGTGTGTGATACTTAAGGCATATACGTAGTTAGGTTATTATATTTATTTTGGGAATATGTACAGATTTTATCGTTAGTAGTTTTCTTTAGTTGATTGATTTTTCCTATAGTGGCATTTCATGGTTGCGTGAGTTTGGCCAGATTGTTTCAGTGTTGGTAAGCTTCGGTGAAGTCTTTTCCAACGTACTTTGTGCATTTGGTTACCTACCTATCTCTCTCACTTTCGTCAACTGCCAATGCATTGTACTGCTGAACGTCGCTTTGCCAATTCTCGCGTAATTATGTATGTTTACTTGAGGAATAGACTCGGGTTAATGAATCACTGTACCTATTCTTATTTCTAGTCTGTCATAGTTTATTAATTATAAGTATATATTAACAGTATAACGTAGTGGTGGCCATACCCCATCCAGGGCGGATATAATTAGCTCTATCGACTAGTAGATAACCGAGTAGTGTACTCATTTCATATTAATCCATTCTTATCTACCTAGTTGGCTAATAATGTCTGTCTTAACCGGCCTTTTTGGTAGGGGACGTTATACTATAACACTCACGTGTTTGCTGTATGACATTTGGTTTATTTGGTACTTTTATATTTTATATTTAGAAGTAGTTTTTGTAAGAGTTACATATTTCATCCTAGTTTTATTTCTTTTAACTTAATTTCAGCTTAACCTATTATCTATTTAATTTATTCTAAATCATATCTTGCTTTCGCTTATTTCATTCGCTTGATTGCTGTTTTCATTTATATTTATTTGCTTTAAGCTAACCTTTGGTTCCTGTTCATTAATCTAAATTCTGCTTTTGTATTTAAACGGATCTCTTACACACTCTCGTTACTCAATCTCATATCCTAAAAGAGCTTAGGTTACTAATACGTTCACAACGAAGGGTTCTCATTAGACTAGACGATCACAGTTGGCCATTAGAGTGTTTTGCATCATAGCTTCTTTTAGCAGGTTAATTATTATTGCACGTATTTTCTTCTTAAGTGGGTTAAAGTCTTTTTTTACGCGGGGTGGGGTGTTACAATATGGTGTTGCCGTGACCATGATGTTTAAGATTGAGTAGCTTATATATTTGATGCAAAATATTCCTTTTTCTTTTCATTATCGTTGGCTTTATGCCACAATTTGATGTTCGTGAAATGGAAAGGTTTTGAGATTGACGATGGGGGTGTGATTGAGATCCGTTTATATGCTTTCGTAAAGATTTTTGGATGCGTATGCGAATGAAACTAAATATTTTATTCGCGTATGGATCGATTAATCTAATTGCTACTTGTAATCATGTTAATTCGACTAGCGTTCCATAGCGTCTTTTGGTTTCCAACTAAATTACTTAATTTTAAAGCAGAAACTGTAGTTCGTTAGACACATTTTATTCTGTTAAAGTTACACGGTTCAGTTGTTAATTAGGTATAGGTATGTCAACGGTTTTTTATTCGGGGGGTTGTATGAAACTATATTTTAAGCCACACTTAGTTACGTTCATTGGGAAGCTAGGGCAAATAATATTTTTAATTTAGTAAACTAATAAACCTATTAGGAAATTAATAAAAGGAACTTTGCTTAATTTTATCAGCTTTATCAGCCAATTTTATTAACCTAGGGTATTTTCGTATGGGGGTTGCCTAAATATAGAAGTATCCCAGGATTTTTAATTGACTTTCCTTATGAATATTGTCTGTTTAATATTTAAACTTGCTTTTGTTTTAAATTAATTAATTTGGTTTACTTATTTTATGCTGGTTTGATAATTATCTTTTTTTTTCTTCAAGATATTCATTTGGCGGAAACTAGTCTTTCATTTGAGGGGTTGTAGTAAAAAGAAATATAAATAACAAAGTTTTCTTGGCGGGGGGTTGCTCTTATAGTAGGTATTATTAAGAATCTAGTTTTGCGTAATTCGGTAGGTTTCGTAATTCAGCGGTTGCGTTAATAAAGTCTGTTATTATTTTAATTATAAGCAGGTATTTAGAGCTGTGAGTGGTTCAATTAACAAAAAAATTATAATTGGTATATTAAATAACATTCGGATATTTCGTTATTACATATTTTTCTTAATAAATTATTTTATAAAAAAAAACCGTTTTTGTTTGATTTTTGGTAATCCGCGTATAGTAAACAATAAATAAAAAATAAAAAAGTCATGTTTTGTTTTAATAATCCGCGTACAGTAAACGATAAAAGTAGATAATCGAACATTCTTAAACTTCACTATTATTATTAATTTTCTTATTACTTGCGTTTACCCAAATATCTTTGTTAATAAAAACCGAATGCGGATTAATCTAATCGGGTTATAATTTGATTATTTAATTTTCGTCGTTGACTGTACATTTAAAACCCAGGTAATTAAAAAGGTGTTGAAAGGTATTTTGGTAATGAAATTTTGAGGTATTGTGTACGGTAATCAAGGTAATTCAAGGTATTGTGTAAGGTAATAAAAAAAAAAAATCTTGCGTCTCATAACGTCTGTCAATAGATATATTTGCGGTCGTGGGCTTTGTTTAAATAAATTTGTTTATTTTATGCCGCGGTAATAAAAAATGTATTTGTCTGCGAAGAGTTGATTCGCTTAATTCTCAGGCTTCATATATCAGTATGAAAACAAGTAAGAGTATGTTTGGGTATAATTCAATGGATGAGGAAGGAATTAGTTGGTTTATAAAGAAAGATAATGAAAGAGGGGCTTGAATGGAAGTTCTAGAGTTCGGTGAATCGGTCTAACGCAGATAACTTGTTTTATTATGTTTCTGAATACAGCACACACCTCAATCGGATACAAATACATCTTTTGGTTTTCATTTTAAAGTAATTTAAATTGTATTTGTATCCCGGACTCCACAAGAAGCTAAGAACTAGTTTCGGCAACTACACAAGCTCCAGAAGCGAAGATGTTGTCGATTGGGGATTTTAATTGATTAATATCGTTTGTTTGATAGCTTTCGGTAGTGATCTCACAGCTGATTGTTATTTGAGGCTATTGTAAGAGTCGGTTCTATTACCGGTGCACGCTTGCTCTTGGGGAGGCCTCCCCTTTGGAGTTTAATGCGAGTGTATCTGGTAGTTAGTAGTCGGTGCCTTCGGGCTGTCCTGCCTCACAACCAGGATCTCTTTATCAAGGTCTTAAATGATAGGCTGGGTTAAAAGCTGCTAAGCGATCCGAATAAAACGGTGTCGATTGAAATTTCACGTAGTCAATTATCCGAAGAGTCTGGTTGAAAAACAAAACTCATTCATTCCGTCACATTTGGAAAATAGTGAAACAAGAAGGTAATTAGTAATTTTTAAAGCAAAATACTCTCGTGATCACTTATGTTTTATTGAAAATTTGATAACGTCAGGTCTTATCCAAATTTTGGGGGTTGATTGTAACGGACCAAGGTCCATACAAGTGCTCACGATCGTTAATATAAATTTGAATTGTGTTCTGTGCGAGTTTGGTTCGAGATAGGTTACGTAGTAAAATCGCGGAAACTTTATTTAACGAGATTGATTAGGTAGGTAGGCACTTTAGTCGTTAGAAGGTCCTTATCATTCAAGTTAGGCATTACAATAAATCTATAAATACAACAAATAAGTTTCGTAGCGGGGATGCTTTCTGGGGATTTGTGGAGGTTTGTTTGTGTACTAATCGACATTTCCGTTATTAGTCATAAAAAGAAAAGAAAAACATTCCGCTTGCTGAGTGAGGCTGGGTTCGATCCCGCGGCCTTCCGGTGGAGATCGGCGTCTGTCGCCGCTGGGCCAATTTGCATTTAAACAAAACAAAATTATGCAATAGGATTCTTTATGTAGTAGTCTATTCGAAGACTGAAATACAGCTAGACATTATTTTGTTTTCTAACAGGGTTTGTTATACCTAGATTAAATTGTGCAACAAGAATTTAGGGATGACTAAATAAATAATGGAATAAAATAATAAGTTACAACGACATCTGCAGTGGACGAACGCACAACTAATAGACTATCGATTGGAAAAAAACTCGTCCGCTACCTATCACTTGTGACACGGCATTTCATCCTAACAGATAGATGGCGCTATCGGCGGCTGGGAAGTAGATTCCCTTTAACTGCTTTCAAATCAAATGTTAATTGCTATCACTATTAAAATAGTAGATTATAAGAACAAATTTCAATATCTTTCTTGTTTTTGCACGCGCTTGTAGATTTTATAAGCATTTATTTACCTAGTAGTTAAGTAGGTAAAATTCCGTGTTGAGGTAATGTTATGGTTATCAAAGTATACTGAGTTATTCACAGCGATTTTATGTTAGTGATTTGAAGACAGAAAACCATATACTAAAGATATAAATAAGAATAATCTCTAAAACATTCAATTTAGCCCCTACCTAGCAGAGAATAGAATCACAAAACGATAATTAATGCTACGTTTAAACTCTGTAGTATGTCGATAATACATATTGTTATGAAGGGAAACTAATTTATAACACACAGAGACTTGGTAAAAGTATTATATTCACTTAAACAATAAAAATTACTAAAACTTATAATCAATCAAATAACTACTAACTCCATCTAGGTGAGAATAGGTTCACTAAACTTTCTTTAATCCTACTTTCAATTTCTTTAAAAAGCTTTTAATATGTCTTGTCATGAAAGAAAACTAATGTATAACGCACCGATGTAATATTAGAGACTTTGTAAAAGTAATATATTCACTTAAACAATTAATTTAATAAAACTCAATAAATCAAAATAACTACTAGCTCCATCTAGCCGAGACTGAGATCACTAAATGTTCTTTACGGCTGCTTTCAGAGGTTATTAATGTGTCTTGTCGTGAAAGGAAACTAATCACATCGATGTAATATTGTCTCTGTAAAAAAATGGTCTATTCACAAAAAACAAAATAAATAAAGCTCATAATTAATCAATTAAAAAAAAAAAAAACATCTAGTTTCATTTGAGAATGGATATTAAACTATCTAGGCTAGTGTTGGGGTTGAATGATTTAAACAAAAGAAAAAGAACTCGAATGATTCCCTTCATATCCCTTTTTATATCTAGATCACCTTTACGTAATCTCGTATGATAATCAATCATAAACTTAATGTCTATAAAAGAAACCACATGGTCTCATTCCGTTCCGCGTTAGTAACCGGCGGCGCCGACTGCCGAGACACGTACCTACAGTTAGGCGAGTGACGCACGTATTTGGTAGGTGTAGTGCGAAGATCGGACGGTACGCGGGTTCGATTCCGTTCAACTTTTTTAAAACAACCATGCACGTCGCTTGGGACAGTATGGGACTAATGTTGTAATGTATGTTTCTGTTGTATAACAGTTATTATTCTTAACATAATTTGTCCAACGTAGTAATTTCTATTTTGATTGTTTATTGGTTTTCTTTCATGGCTCTATGCCTTCGATAGTCTTGTCACGTTACTTATTTCAATAAAGTCAAAATTTCAAAGTATATTAACTTAATACCATAATATTTGCGAATGGTATAATTATTTATAATTGTTGCTAGAGGGATAGCTAAAGTTGTTACTCGTAAATAGGAATGAAACATGACACGTAATATATTTAGTCACGAACTGCTAAGAGCTATTTATTCAATGTTCGGGAAAGGAATTGAATCATTCATCACTTTTGAAATGTAGCATTTAGGGCATCCCTAATAATTAAATATTGTTGAACGCAGCTTCTTCTCGTATTCATACAGGGTTGCGTGTGTGAGATTAGAGTATTGCTGATTGGTGGATTGTAGTTCTCCGATTAGCCGATACCGGTTTGGGCGCCACTGGTTGCCGCGGCGCCTACTAAAATGATTATAACGATTCAATTCGCAATTGTAGCCTAAGTAGAGTATTTCTAGGTGAATCTGTACTAAATTGAAAGGATGTTTTAACACAAACATTACGCTAAACCTTTATATTAACAGAAGTTAGTTCGTTGTCTGTAAGCATTGTGCCGCAGGTCAGTGGTGTGTTGGAATAAATTGTTAAGAAGAAATTATTGTAGACAAATCAATTAAACAGGAAATATCGAGATAAATAAATAGAAAATAAATAATGTATTACATTAAGACACAGGAAATTAATTTACAAAATATCAAAACATTAAAGTTCTGAAACGAGATGGAGGTGGATTTCGGCTGGCCAATCGGGTGTCATTAGGTTTCATGATGGGTTAGACAAAGCGGAATTGGTAGCGGAGCCATTTTGGACGCGCGGGGTTGTTTCGCGAGGCTATAAAAAGGCCGAGGCGCCAGCGGCGCGCACGCATTCTGGACCAGGAAATTCAATAGTACGTACACCTATTCCGCTCGTAGGAAAATTCGCCATTTTGTGTGAATTTATTAGAACTGGGGAGTTTCGATTGCATTTAAATTCGGTAATAGGAAAGTGACTTTGGATTTGTGACCTAGCATCATCTGTGGGCATTGCGTTCTAGTGTATCAGCCCTGGTGTGAAGTCTCAGGTTTAGAGGTACTTTCGGAGCTAGGGAATTAGATTTGAAAGTAAAAAGTGTAAATGTTAGGAACGGTTTTGGTGAGTATTCCGTACAATTAGCTAGAAGGTTTCCGCGTAAAAATATGGTTTTCAGCATTTGTGATTAGTGTAGCTTCCGCGAAATAAATTGTGAACTAACCCTTTTTCTCCACAGTACAGCGTTTTTGGGGAAATAAATGTGTGCAAAACAAAACTCTTGGTGGCAAGGGCATGTTAGGGATAGGCCGTGTGGCTAGCCTTTGTCGAATACCTACTCGACTCGATGTAGGCACACGAGGTTATCAATGACATGTCTGCGCCATAGCTTTCAGAGGTTTGCATCATATTTAATTCCGCATACAAACGTGTGAATTTAGAGCGAATTCACTTGGTAGCCTTATACAGTTGATTTGACAGACTAAATGAGGAATTCCAATATCTAGCTCTGCTTACTATGCTACGGCTGAATCTGAGTCTGCTTTGGTTGAAAGGTTTAAAGAATCCCTTCACCGGAGGTGTGCCCAATTTAATTTATTTGTAAAACAATTTTCCTATATAATTAGATGCCATAATTAATTACTTAATTGAGATAATTTCATATTAATTATCTAGCTTGAAAATTGGGTTAAAATGCTTCTTGTGAATGTGGTGTTAGATCTCCTCCCACTAGCATTTGTGGTATAGCAATTTTCCCCCTGCTATTTCCCTGCGTGACAGACGATTCCAGCCCTCTGGCACTTTGCACCCATAACATATCTATGTATTATATTCCGTATATTCTTACCCTGTAAGTGGTACCGATCCCATAAACCACTTACGCATACACACCCTAGGCTACACACTCTGGCCGGCCAGAAAGTCTGAAAGCTAACTGCGTCAAGTCAAGTCAGTCCTTAGCACGAGTTAGTGCATTAAATAGAATTTAATGACTTGAAACAGTTAGGTTTTCCGGAGTTAGGGAGGATAGCGATAGGTAATAGCTGTGACTAGGGAAACACCATACGCACTCACACATACACACGATTAAATATAAATGGGGTTTGCTTTGCTGAAACAATTTGTTTGGTGGTTAAATTCATTAGCTTACTGGGCTGGGAATGTTAGGTAGGCTCCCCTTTTTCTTCCAGGGTATCCAGAGTTGTATGATGAGAGTAAGTATTTCCCCAGCTCCCCACATATGCGGTCATTATTCGTCTGTTAGGATCATTTTAAATTGTCAAATAAGTGAATTTGTGTCTCCTCAATGTTTCCTATCGAAGCTATTAAATCAGGTAGATAAAAGCGTTACGTTTAATGTCTCAATTCAATTAGGGTAAGGTAGGTAAATCTGTCTAAACCCGTTAGAAAATTATAGCATTTTAATTCTGATTTAGTACCTAAACGTATTGTTTACAACTTCTGTCAATATTTAATATCAATGATTGTTAGATAACACTAGGTGTGAGGTTCTGTGCATATTAACCTAACAGTGACATTTCCATCGAACTAAGGAATAGGTATAGAGCGATGCGGTACCTTTATAATAGCTGTCTAACTCGTGACCTTCGGGTCATTCAACTCTTGCGTTTATGTAGGTAGGTGCGTACTTTTCTCGACCGAAGATATGTAGGTATGTTACGTTTGTAATAGATCATATAGGTACTTACTACTGAATGGGAACACATAGGCGGCATATACGCAATATAGGGTGTCCGATATATAGGGTGGTAAATTACGGTTTATATTATGTTACGTTTGTTAGTAGATTATAATTATACTGTATAGGAACGCATAGTCCGAATATAGTCGCGATATAGGGTGTCCAATATATAGGGTTATCAAATTACGGATTATGATAGGCAATGAAAGGACGTTATGGGACGTTAGTGAGTAGTTAGAAGCCACTATAGGCTTTTTAATAGTAAGGCTTATTTTTGTAGTAGGTATATTGGTTTAATTCTTGGCATTATTTCATGGTTGCGTGGGTTCGGCTGAGATGTTTCAGTTTGGTCAGCTTCGATGAAGTTGTTCCAAAGTACTTGGTGCATTGGTCTACCTACCTCTCTCACACTCTTCTGTCAATGCATTGTACTACTGAACATCCCTTTGCCGTTTCTTACGTTAATTGTGTGTAATGACCTGGGTCTTAAGACTTTATACCTAATTATGCTTATTGTGCGTTTATTATATTTATTTCCTTCTGATGACTTGTGCTTTAGTATCATTCATAGTTGCGTTGGTTTGGCCAGATTGTTTCAGTGTTGGTAGGCTTCGATGTAGTCTTTTCCAACGTACTTTGTGCATTTGGTTACCTACCTCTCTCTCTCACTCTTCTGCCAATGCATTGTACTGCTGGACGTCTCTTTGCCAATTCCTGCGTTAATTGTGTGTGATACTTAAGGCATATACGTAGTTAGGTTATTATATTTATTTTGGGAATATGTACAGATTTTATCGTTAGTAGTTTTCTTTAGTTGATTGATTTTTCCTATAGTGGCATTTCATGGTTGCGTGAGTTTGGCCAGATTGTTTCAGTGTTGGTAAGCTTCGGTGAAGTCTTTTCCAACGTACTTTGTGCATTTGGTTACCTACCTATCTCTCTCACTTTCGTCAACTGCCAATGCATTGTACTGCTGAACGTCGCTTTGCCAATTCTCGCGTAATTATGTATGTTTACTTGAGGAATAGACTCGGGTTAATGAATCACTGTACCTATTCTTATTTCTAGTCTGTCATAGTTTATTAATTATAAGTATATATTAACAGTATAACGTAGTGGTGGCCATACCCCATCCAGGGCGGATATAATTAGCTCTATCGACTAGTAGATAACCGAGTAGTGTACTCATTTCATATTAATCCATTCTTATCTACCTAGTTGGCTAATAATGTCTGTCTTAACCGGCCTTTTTGGTAGGGGACGTTATACTATAACACTCACGTGTTTGCTGTATGACATTTGGTTTATTTGGTACTTTTATATTTTATATTTAGAAGTAGTTTTTGTAAGAGTTACATATTTCATCCTAGTTTTATTTCTTTTAACTTAATTTCAGCTTAACCTATTATCTATTTAATTTATTCTAAATCATATCTTGCTTTCGCTTATTTCATTCGCTTGATTGCTGTTTTCATTTATATTTATTTGCTTTAAGCTAACCTTTGGTTCCTGTTCATTAATCTAAATTCTGCTTTTGTATTTAAACGGATCTCTTACACACTCTCGTTACTCAATCTCATATCCTAAAAGAGCTTAGGTTACTAATACGTTCACAACGAAGGGTTCTCATTAGACTAGACGATCACAGTTGGCCATTAGAGTGTTTTGCATCATAGCTTCTTTTAGCAGGTTAATTATTATTGCACGTATTTTCTTCTTAAGTGGGTTAAAGTCTTTTTTTACGCGGGTGGGGTGTTACAACCTTAGTAAAAAAATCGTCGAGGAAAACCCTTTTCGGAAAACATGAGGCTTTCGTTACACCCTGTATACGGTAATGGTGAGTTGTTGTAGGCAGCCGCGGAAAAATGTTTTATTATTTCGGACCTAACATTTCCAGAGGATTGATTTTGAAACGCGAACCGCTACAAAATGGCGGCGCGGTCATAAATCAATCACGAAATGGCCTCGCTAATGCCTTGTAGGACACAAAATTTCACGCTTCAACGGCAGGAGTAATGCGAAAACTATTAAAGCTCGCCACTCGAAAACATTTCGGTTGTTTCCATTTCCATTCGAGAGATCGATCAAAAAGGACTCAGATTTCTAATAGGAATTTCGAGAAGTAGCAGTCATTTTGATTTAACATTTTCAAATAAGAATAACATTGGAAACAAATACTGTTGACGTGTGTTTTGCGTCTTTTCTGAATGAATTAAACAGCTTGTATCTTAAAAATAACTTTCGTTTATCTTTGTAAAGATGTCTTTAAACATTATTACGGAGAACTTATTGTATGGGAAGTACTTATTTCTTACAAATACAACCACACTAATACTCACGAATAACCCAATAAGTACCCAAATTACACTTCTTACAACTAGTACCTGCTAATATGTCTATGTCTACTTATGTCTATGCTAATTGTTAATCTGAAAGGCTATAGCATCAGTCATGAATCCATCAAAGACTCCTTGTATCTAATAGACTATTCCAAAGCACGCGGAACAATGTATCAGTGGATTAGTCCTACCGTCAGAATCCAAGGGCTCCCTAAATCCTGAATGATTCCAATCGTCTAACTGTCAAATTCAATCATACTAATTTGACAGACGATTAGACTAATTCAAGATCTGGGAGCCAATACTCACTTCATTGGCAAATAATTCGTATACGACTCTAAGGCATATGACTTGAATTTCACATAAAACGCCTTTTGTAGAGGCATGGTAATTACGGGTACCATGCGACATTATGACAGCTCAAAGGGAGCGAAATTTATTGGCAAATTAGCGCCTACGACTTTGTGGGATATGACTTGCAACTGAATTTATGCGACAAATGTCTGTTCTGTGAAAAAAATCGTCTACGCTTTCTTTCAATTCGCGCGGGCGAGAATCGGTTCCCTGGTGCGCGTAATGCAATAGCAGTTTTGGCTTGTATACTACGTAAGAAGGTTGGTATTTTCCGCCAAAATCTGCAGCACTACCCCGCCTATCTATTTTCTTACTAGATTAGTCTGCTACGAAGAATTTACTTGGCCATTTGTTCAAAGTTATGATGGACGACCAACTCGTGCGAGTCGCGCATGTTTAGGTCGGGGGGAAGAATAGCTGAAAACGAATAAAACATCCGAGAGAAAAGTTGACCTCGCGGAAGCAATAAAATATCAATTTATTATCAATTCCCCTTGTGGAAAGGTTGCGAGTTTAGCGTAGTTGTCGTAGACCCGGTTTCTCTTACAATACTTTACTTATTTACTACCAATTTCTTTATTTAATCCTCGATAATTCTCGAGAACTGTCCGTTGCTTTTTTTGTAAGCACTGGTCAACTGACAGCTAGGTCTGTATATTAACTGATTTTTTGAAATTGAAAAGTATTTATTCAAGACATTTACAGTTATGTTATAGTTATCAACCCTTAAATGTCCCCACTGCTGGGGCACGGTTCTCTTCCTGCATCGCAGGAAGGTTAGGCCATACTCCACCACGGGGGCCAAGTCCGTGTTGGTGGAGACATTTACAGAATACATATGAATTACCTAAACACAAAAATAACCTTCACTGAAACCTGTATAGGTTTGTTTGACGTTATGTGTACGAGATACTGATGGCTCGTCAAGGTGTACGTTTTTTAGGTATATCATGAAACGGTGAACACTACAGCGTTACCTGTGTTTTCAACATTGAGTATTGTTTCAGAATATCAGTGTATCAGTAATTTTTGAAATAATAACTTGCACACAACAAAATCAATTGACCTGGGGGGTGAATCTTTAAAATGCATAGTTGTTCAATACAGTCATATAAGTCCGGTAATGGTCGTTTCATTCACACTATCGGTAGTCTGGTAACATTGAATGGCAACTGCAATGACATTGTATTGCTTTGTAGACTACCAAAGCGAGGCATATAACAACAATTTTCATGCTTATTTCATTGTATTGTAAGTAGGTATTAGACTTTAGAGACTGATCACAAACTGGGCTACCCTGTACTATGTAACCAGGCAAGGACGTCACAAACATGAAAATACACCCAGACAAAGGCCACTTGTACAAATTTGTTGCAGCGGCCCCCAGTGGGAATCGAACCCACGATCTCCCGTACTCTCTAGTCTTTTCCTTTACCACAAACGAATATAATTAAATTATTAATCACGATTACTTATACTCGTATATCAGTATATCTAATCAATACAAGAATTGGACATAAGTTACTGCCTATTCTGCAGATATCCGTTGTAGTCAGTTAATATTTCTTTTGATAATTTCCAGGGTTGCATTGACACCAATAGCGCTAACGAAACAACCCTTGACAAACATCAGGGCTGTGGGTTGACAAAAACATCATGGTTGATTTTGTTGACGCTACCTACCCCAAAATTTAGCTCTGAATTGGTTGCGATTAGTTTCCAGTGGTTTACATGGTTGCGCTGTCTATACCTGTCTAGACCTGGACGTCAGGTCGGCAAGTTCAAAATCGTAGTTTAACTATAACCATAACCAATGTAAAACAGTGGAATCTAGTCGCAACCAGTTCAGACCTATCTTTTGGGGTAGCTAGAGCGTCTGTAAAATAAACCAAGATTTGAGTGAGTCGCCCATTAGCTCAGTTGGATAGAGCGCTGGCACGGATAGCCAGAGGTCGCGGGTTCGAATCCCGGCATGGGTGGAATTTTTAGCCTCTAAATAGGTTTTTAAAACCGAGATTTTTTAAGCAACCCGCGTTCTTGCTGTACACCTAAACGTAGTAATACGACTCCATTGAACAACCATGCATTTAAAAGACTCGGCCCCTGATTGCTCGTAGAAAATCGCCCGTAAAGTCCGCGCAAAAACGTGTGAATCCACCAGCACCATAAAGCCTAGAGCTCGCGGCAAAGTCAACTAGCCAGTATGCAATACAGGGCCCGCTATATTTTGGTCTAAACCAGTATGAGCTTCGAGTAGGACAAACGCTTACAGAAGGTGCGGCTTGCATTACCAATAAGAGAATTGTTTTGTATTAGCTGAGTCATTCCGCTTAGAAAAATTGTGAAGTAAGACGATTCGTCCACGCCGCTATGTTGGCGCACGTTACTGACTTAAAATACTGAAAGGTAGTGTATGCGGCAGAAAGCTCAATTTGCTCGCTTCTATGAAGTACACCTCTCCTAAATTCTTGTGTAAATAATGTCATTATGTTTAGAAAGTATTGAATTACAGTTACTTTTTGTGTAAACTGTTCTGTGACTCGATATCAACCCGTATAAAATACGTCCCCGTGTAATACTGCTGGGGCACGGGTTCCTTCCTTCTTCTTCTTCTTCAGGCCTATAGACTATATGTTTGTCCACTGCTGGACATAGCCCTCCCCTAATGAGCGCCATAGCGCCCTGTCTTCAGCTTGCCGCAGCATCTACCGGGAGTTTTTCGCAGAGTTTTTGCAGTAGTCAGAGGGCGTCCTACACTACGTTTGCCGAGTCTCGGTCTCCACTCAAGTTACACACGTTTACTCCAACGGTTGTCGGTTCTTCACGAGATATGGCCAGCGCACTGCCACTTCAGCTCGCTAATTCTCTGAGCTATGTCGATAACTTTGGTTCTCTGTCGGATGCATTCGTTGCGAATCCTATCCTTCAGAGAAACTCCGAGCATAGCTCTCTCCATAGTTCGCTGAGCGACTTTGAAATGATGGACCAGCCCTTTCGTGAGTGTCCATGTCTCTTCTCCGTAGGTCAACATGGGTCTCTTCCTGCACAGCGGGAATGTTAGGCCGTACTCCACCACACGGGGGCCAAGTACGGGTTGGTGGAGGATTTTAAGATAGTGGCGCGTCTTACTGTCAGATGTTATCAAGTCGCTCATAAGGCATAATGCAAACATGTCTTCTCAGCGAGGGTTATAACTGTGTAGCTACGGGTCGGGGGCAATTCATTTATATATCGTTGAGTAGAGCAAAGTAGCCATAACTTAAATGCGCGTTGACATTATACCGCTCAATAACGCTAGTACCGCGTAACACATTGCGCAGTTTTTACTGAAAATTACAGAGACAGAGACTTACCCCGTCCGCTTTTTTCCCTGCACCGACCTTTCCAACCTTCCCACTCTATGACATCGGCCCGCGAGCGTTCACCCCTGACCTCTAACTCCCGTTGGTCATCTGAAGACATCTCGCGTCTCTCTCTGACCAAGGGGGTCGGGTAAATAGGTATCCCGCTCTCCTTACGGTGCACGATCGGATCGCGGGCCGTGGATCCGTGTGTCCTCTCAGAGTGGCATTGAGATGGGATTCAGAGGTTGGGGCATCTGAATGGAATCGACCCATTTTCTAGGAAAGCTGACCACATCGCATTACGTAATCTCACGCCTGTATGCCATGTAGGATAGAGAGGAGTTGCCACTTGCCACGATATCGACAATCTTCTTTCGCTTCACCAAATGCATGCTCATTAGTCGTTGGATGCAATTGTTTGGTCTATGAAGAGTCTATTTCCTCTTGGCCTATCTTGATGGGCCAATTTAATTGCCGCTAACACAGGGTTTCTAGAAGGCTCGACTCATTTGGATCCTTGACTTCCAGCACAAGTTTTTTAATCCCACCAAAAGTGCGTTATTCGATCAATTAATTTCGCGTGCAGTATAATTATCTACTTTAGAATTTATACTAATGTTTAAATTCACATGAAAATAGTTAAAAACCTACATTTTGCGATATTATTTTTTGTGTCTATATATATACTGTTCATTATGTGTTTTTTGTTTGGTCTTTCGGCAAACCGTAACGCCTGGCATTCTGTCTCGCTCGCAAATTCTATATTTTTTTAAATAATGTTAACAGCGCTAAGGGCTCATTCCCTCAGCGCAATGTTGAGTCAGCTGCCTTTTGTGGCAATTTAGATACACCACGGGCTTAATCTATATTTTGTTTGGTTTTTTTCTCTTGTGCTTATATTATGACAATTTATCTGTTTATTTTGTTTCTGTGACGTGTCTTGTTGGTATAAATGTATTTATTTCTTTATTTATTTCTAAAGATCGTTTATCATCTATATATCGTTTATATATTTCATCAACGTTTTCTGAATGTGGAAGAGATTTATCAGGATCGTGGCCAGTGGCAGAACCTGGTCTCTGCCTACTTCGAATCCAGCCGTGATGAGTTTGTTATGTTGTTGCGTTTAATGAAGTTTTGCTAGATAATAAAATTTCGAAATTTAGATAATATACTTTGGCATTTGCATCTTTATAATGAAATGATGAGACGTGGATTAGATTAATATTAATATGACAATTATTATTGTACACGTCTCACCCCCCCCCCCCCCCCTTCGTTTATAATGTCCGTATTACCACAACAAGGATTTGCTGGAAGAGATTTTTAATGAAATAAGCTGGCCATGTCTTTTTTTTATAATTTTGTGCTTTGTTTATGATTTTTATTTGTGCAGTAAAATATAAAGTACGTAATGAGATGATTCATGCAGCGCCCATTGGCATGGCATGACACCTTTACCCACTCTAATTTTGATTCACCTTAGTGTCGAAATATAAGTTTATTTCGTCATAAACGGCCGTATCTTTTATTACGTTTGCTTAGAAGTTTGATGTTTTGGTAGTTGTAAGTAGACTGTAGACCTGCTCATATATTTTTCATTTCAAGATGCTAACTCAACACCTTCCCGAGATAAAGGGTCTTTATAGACAGTCAGACTGGCGGATGGAAGGACCGACGAATCTATTTTTGATGATGCAATTACAAATGTATATAGTTTAATGTATAATGTGTATAGTTTTCACATTTTTTCTGGTGTTTAAATAAATAAATATTCATGGACATATTACACAGATCGCGTTAGCCCCATACTAACTAGGTATAACAGAATAACTTGTGTTACAGGCGATAGATTTAATACAATAAATATACCTATATAGGTAGATAACATCAAAGACGCGAGACAAACTAGAAAAGTTTGTTTCCTAGTTTGACCCGGCCGAGGGCCTCATTATGGGCATTACCCCTTATGATAGCTCAACGTGGCGCTCTTTAGGGGAGGGCTATGTCCAGCAGTGGACTAGTATAGCCTGACGATGAGGGCCTCAGACCTGAGACGATATTACTTGATAGTTTTAGGTCAACGGGAAGTACCTTATGAATTTTGACCTCTTGTGTCGAAAAATACGTTTTTTGCGGCATAAACGGCCGAAACTTTTTTAAGTGTTAACTTAGAAATTTGATTTTTAGACTACATTAAGGGATTGTAAACCTGAGTGTACAGTTTTCATTTCAACTCGATGCTTCTACGCGTTTTTCTAATAAAGGGTTTTGACAGATTGACGGACAGACAACAGAATCATTCTATAAGGGTTCCGTTTTATCCTTTTTGTGATACGGAACCCTAAAAATGGAAGTCTTGTGACCAATTGTTTACTTACTCGTAAACACTAAACATATATTTAGAGGCTTAAAATTCCAGCCATGCTGGGATTCGCACCCGCGACCTCTGGCTATTTGTGCGAGCGCTCTTTCTAACTGAGGTAATAGGCGACTCACCGGCATCAGTGAAATTTCGAACCTCTTTAAAATATTCTCTGTATTACGTACAGCAGGTAGCGACATCTGGCTGAAGTAATTTGCATCACATGCAGCCCCGAGTACCTACTTTGCAGTGAGGTTTTTACATCGGAATGATATCGCTGTACCCACATGATTATATTTTTTTAATGCACTAACCTGTGCTTTTTATTTTAACCCTGTTTCGTATCTCCAATTCTTGTACCCCGCAGCGATCGAGCCTCGGAAGATGCTCCACGAGCTGCGCAGGCGCAGGCGGCTGGTAATGTACGAGCACAGACAGACTCACCTGCTTAGCGATACTACTCGTACAAGTACGTGTCGGGTAGATTGTAAGTAGTCGTTGAATTTTCCTTCGAATAATTGTGCAAACTGAAGAATTAAACATAATATATATCGTTATCACCCTTGTATGTCCCCACTGCTGGGGCACTGGTCTCTTCCTGCATCGCAGAAAGGTTAGGCCATACTCCTCCACGGGGGCCAAGTCCGGGTTGGTGAAGGATTATTATTATTATTATTATTATTATTAAAATTCTTTATTCTACCTGTAAAGATTGTACAATTGGCGGGCTTAGTACTAAATAGTATTTTATTCTAGCCAACCAACAGGTGACGTGGAGAAGGTGGGGGTAGTCACAAACGGTGAGGTGATATTTTATTAACAAATATCTTTTTTAAAATTAAACTATGTATTAATATTACACTATTTTTATTTTTAATGCACTAACCCGTGCTAAGGAACAAATTTAAAAACCTATTTAGAGGCTAAAAATTTCACCCATGCCGGGATTCGAACCCGCACGATGGTACGGATAGCCAGAGGTTGCGGGTTCGAATCCCGGCATGGGTGAAATTTTTAGCCTCTAAATAGGTTTTTTTTTTTTTTTTTAATAAATAAATACTTATGGACATATTACACAGATCTCGTTAGCCCTATACTAAGTACAACTAAATGACTTGTATTATAGGTGCCAACTCGACGATAGATTTAATACAATAAATACATACATAACATCCAAGACCCGAGACAAACTAGAAAAGTTCGTTTCCTAGTTTGACCCGGCCGGGGATCGAACCCGAGACCTTCGGCTTTACAGTCAGCGTGCCAAACCACTGCGCCACCGAGGCCGTCATTTTAAATATGTATTAATATGTACAATAATATTATAAACATATACAAATATAATAATTAAGCACATATATAAAGATGAATAGATAGACTTCATAAACATAAATAGACTTCATAATACTTATATTTTTCATACTTAGGATTGTAAGACAGCGGCGGGCCTAAGCCGCTTATAAAGACTCTGACATGGCTTAACGACTGCTATTATATGACAGCCGGCACCAACGGCTTAACGTGCCTTGCGAAGCACGGAAGCGCTCGGAAAAATGCCACTAGCGGTAGTCACGGACCGGTTACCCATCCTGCACCTGACCGCACCTCTTGTTGCTTAACTCAAGTGATTGATTCCAATCACTCGATTCGACTAGGCCACGAGCGCTTCATATGGACGTACATAGACTGATGCCTGACGGACCGGTACGGTACGGACCGGACGGTATGTAAAGTGTAAAGTTTTAAAAATAATGAAAATCACTTTGACATTAAAGATACTAATTACACAATTAATCCTCTTCGCATTATGATAAAATTAAGTGATCTGCATTAAAAAAATAAACCTTGAAATGAAAAAGTAAATATTTCATTATATTTTAGACAGCAGCAACTTAAGATGACAGAAATAATAGTTATTGATGTATGCTTCATAAAATAAGGTAATCCCAAATTCTTCACAAGAATCAGGAAATTTTAAATAAAAAACCGAGCTCTGCATGCATCAATAATTAAATAAATTAAATTGTATTATGAATGCATGCAGGTGTAATCCAAATTATTTGGAGTGCGTGCTGACCAGTACATCATCAGTACATACATTCTGGTCACAGACTCCATATTAACTATTATTGTTTTATGATTTTTATACAACAAACAATTATGAACCATAAAGTGCTTCCTATATAAATATATGCTACTAGGTGCTAAAAACATAAACAATGCAACTAAAAATAAAGCTTCAATATATCATCGCGTCGTGCTTACAAGATTCTGATACGGTGCAGTAACGAAAGACTCCAACCGTTCATTTAGAAATCAATATTTGAACCATATATTTTTTATGATTATGAACTCGTTTCTATTTATTCTTACTTGTCCAATTTAGTAAACAAGATTCTACCCTTAAACTGTGACTTTTTAGTCCAAAACTGCCATATTTCCATAGATGAAGTAATCTGGAACACTCTTTTACATAACACGCTGCCAATTTTATAAACATAGTTCATGGTAGTTCATGACTTTGCGAGAAAATGTCTAGTTTAGGCATTTAATCTCAATTTTAAGGTTAGAATCTTGTTTAATAAATTGGACAAGTTAGAATAAATAGACTGTAAGTTACAGTTGGAGACCTTATTTTAAAGTACATATTAATATAATCCATAAATACTTACCCACTTAACTATAAAAAAACTACTATTTATGCCTCTAAATAGGTTTTTAAGATACTATTTTACAATTAAGTAAGCTTGTCTTTGTTTTTGTAATTATTTTTATCGATACATCTTATTTAAAAGGTACAGTTGACAACACATCAACCTTTACACATGTGCGCTTCAGCAGTTTACGTCACAAGTGACTTTGTAACGAAAATTTATATTTTGAACTGCTGCCGACCGTACACAAAAATTAAATGTAATGTGGGTAGATACTTGTATTTAAGACTTTGGCAAGGCACTTAACAATAATAAATATTGTAAGCGTCGTTATACATGTAAAGGAAATAATCACAGTTGTTTACTAAGTAAACTAATTGTATAACGATGTATGAGCATCTACAAAAAAAGATGATTATTTTAAATGAAAAAGAAATGAAGAAGAAATTATTTGCTCACGTAAATCGTATGTCACAATGTAAGGAACCAATTTAAAAAAAAACTGTCTTAAATATTGTTTCCTACGCTAGGGCGACCCTATATTTCGGACAGCCAAATCTTTACTAAATATGAGCTAAACATCGTAGTATCATTATTTGTCTTCGAAGCGATTGTAATAATTTAGATTTATTAATCTTATTCTACAATTTTATACAATGTCGACTATAATCCTTTTCTACCAATTTTGCAATTTCGCAAAACAATTTGAGTTCACGCGGCTCTTTATTCTAAAACAAGGACTCATTGGCGCCAAACAAACATGAAGCATTACGAAAAAAATAAACACAGAACGGTCTATTAAAACGCTTTAGAGGAGTATCGCATTATGACACTGCCTTGTCCCAGGGCAGTGGTGCGTGAAAAATCACATAAAAATCATTATAAAACCCTTTTGTTGCCACCCCTAGTACCGCGACCCTTGTTTTAAAAGGCAAAATTAACTTTGCACTCCGTCATTTACACACGTAACTTCTAACTGTAAATAAATAAGAACGAAAATTGAATGAAATTACTGCATTGTATCAGTAGGTTGTCAAACAGGTAACAACGGGAGACGTCAGTGTATAATTATTTCGCGGGAACATGACGTGACGGATGGACACCCTACTTGGTTTGTGGTCAAATTAAAAATTATACCTACGTCCTGTAACTGGCTGAAAAAGTTTTAAAGATATTATTCAAACTTTTTAAAAAAAGTTAAAGAAAATGGCGTACTGTTGTGCGTTCACGTTAACTTGACGCGTGAGAGAATTGGTGACACTGAGATGTTTACTGTTACCATGTTAAATAAGAAATCATTCCCATTACTTGGGGAAAATAAAAGGATTGAGGGTTTGTATAACCATCTTCCGATTAGGTCCAAAAGCTAATTCACATGTTATGTCCTTGTTACCAATTCTGTCACGCGTCAAGTTAATGTGAACGCACTGTACTACTTTTGTTACTATAGTGCGTTCACATTAACTTGACGCGTGAGAGAATTAGTAGCACTGAGATGTTTACTGTTACCATGTTAAATAAGAAATCATTCCCATTACTTGGGGAAAATAAAAGGATTGAGGGCTTGTTTTACCATCTTCCGATTAGGTCCAAAAGCTAATTCACATGTTATGTCCTTGTTACCAATTCTCTCACGCGTCAAGTTAATGTGAACGCACCACTACATAATTTGGAATAAACTTTTTTTTTATTACGGTTACAGCTTGGCAAAAAGGTAGTATTAATAGGTTAGATATTAATTTATGGCAATAATATCCATACAAAAGACGCAAATAGTGACTTTTCTCTTTACAAAGTTTTGTGTTTAGATTTCAAGACTTTTTTGCCAATTAGATATTTATGGTTGTACTTTGACATTTTTTTTCTTTATCCGCTATGAGGGAAAAAATATTTTGTTTGTTTAGATATTGGTATTTTCATATTTTCTATATTTCTAGCTTTTAATTATTTTATTCATTCAAATAAAGTTTTTTGATAAATTCGAAATAACAAACAAGAAAAATCTCTATAATTGTTATTAGATCCATAAGTGCAAAATACATACTGGGTCTTATTTATAAGAACGAATCCTTAAAATAGTCTGTGGTGTAGATTTTAAAAGGAAAAGATACTTCTTTTTCTTTATCACAGATTAAATAAAACGCCTCTAGGGGCGTTTTACTGGACCCTGTTTTTTAAAAATAAGGCCGACAGTACATCTTCACATTTAGCAACAGCCGCTGATCCAGACCTCCCGAACAACTATCACTTAATTAGCATTCGTAATTAACACAGACTCCTGACAAAATATGGCCCAGTGATACGTTATCGGCCGCGAGCACAGTTCTCTTATTTCCGAGCGACAATAGTTCGTGCGACATCTGACGGATTAAGCTCGCACTAAAATTGGCGGGAGCGAGATTATAATTCGCAAACAAAATATGGGGTGCGTTTCCACCGCGGCCTGCTGTTGTGGGCAGGTAAAATGGTACCGAAACGAATGACATGTTTTTAAAATTGGAAGAAAATTATTTTGAGTTGTCTTTCTTGAAATAATAATTCCGATTTTTTTTTAGTCAGCCGTATTTCTGTCCTACTGCTGGGCAAAAAGGCCTCCTCCATAAACTTCCACTCCTCCCTGTCTTGTGCAATTATCTCCCATCCCATCTTCTATAATATAAAAATGACTGTCCCGACTGTCCCGAGCGTATGCGTTGGGATAGTATAGCGCGGCAGGCCATTAAGTATTGTTGATGAGGGCACCTTGGCCTGACACGGCCTCCGGGTGCCCCGGGTGATGGGGTGGCCGACAGTGGCCGGGACGCCGTGGGGCGGCCACGGGAAGCGCGGCGGGGCACGATACGGCTGTTGCAAGTCAACATAGGCCGTTGCCGCGCCGCGTTCCACGAGGTCATCCAAGTGGCCATCGAGGGTGGCTACTCGGCCGTACTGATCCAGGAACCTTACACGGGGTGGGTGGGCCGAGTGGACACCCGGTATACTTGTATACAAAAGATATAGCCACCGGGGCTAAACCGGTCAAGTCGGCTATCCATAGACGCATAGACGCGACGAATATCTATAGACGCTGTACACGCTGACGATGTGTAAAACGCTGAAGGCATTATCGTTCAAATAACAAAGATAATAAATTGACTTAATTTTGGGTGAAATAATATGAGCGATTTTTAGTTTTTCTTGTCTATATGAAAATAAAATTAATGATATTCGAATTTTACAAAAATAATTCTATTATTATTACAAAGTGAACACTTTTTTACCAACTATTCGCATGGGCACGACACAAATCCAATAGAAATCTTGCGCAGGGGAACCCAGCCTTAAATAAATAAGGTGAAGTTTTACCATAGACGATGGTTTTACTGAGTTATGGTAAGCTTTGAAATCGCAAAAAATTCTACATAGTGTCTGAGTTGAATGTAAATTTCATTGCAAAGATGTATAATTATTGCAAACTTTTTTCCCGTATAAACGTCTGCATGTGCTTCTTTTATTCTATTCATGTGTTACTTCTTTTCCGTGGGATACGTTTTTTTTAAGAACAATAAAAATGTTTATGGATACCAGAAAAGCATTTAGACAAAAGGTGCCATTCACAAATATTCACCAAAATCGTGGAAATTAAATGGACCCGCGTTTAGTAATCAGTAAATCGTAAGGTCTTCTTTATAAATAGGTACACTATTCCTCTAAAATACTCCGTAGAAACAATTTACATAATCTCTCCCTTTACCTCAGTCTATATTTAAACTGCATCTGAGGAGTGTTTTGAGGAATCGTGTCTGAATAAGTAAAAAATCTATCTACCTACTACTCTTACTTTTACTAGCTTCAATAGTTTGTGACGCCATCGTTGAAATAATGTTACTGGTATTTTCGCATCTCTTATCATCTCGGGGGTGTAACTCAGTGGTAGAGTGTCTGCTTCGCATGCTGAAAGTCCTGGGTTCAAATCCCAGCTCCTCCAAACTTCTTTTTGTTACTTTTTTAAATTAAATTAGTTTTTATTAAGATGCTGTTAATACCTTCACAACTACATACAATATTGAAAAGTTATCGTCGTCAATATGAAACAAATGTAAGAATAACTTCCACACCTCACAATCGCTTATCCTAGTTTGAAACTGCGATACTGTTTACTATGGTCACCAGGCAAGGACCTCACTAACATGGAAATACACCCAAGCTGATACATACAACAGCTGCTAGTCCCGGTTTTGGTACCCAAAAATATGTCAATCTATTGGTAACCGAGCGCCTAGTGGTTAGAACAATAGCACTGCGGACCCACCATACCACTAGCCCTACCCTTGGTGGTAGGGTGGGTCTCAAACCATACCACCATATTGATGTGACAAAGTACTAGTAGGGTTATTTATCTATGATAGTTTTTTTCGCAACTATTATTATCTCTTTGTTGCAATAATGTAAGTCTTATCACGTCTTATCATGCAATTTAAGTTCAATATTCCTTTAGATACTGTGCGGGCATGTACCAATGACTTAAATTTGTTTTCAGCAATACCATTCGCTAACGATAAAGGTAAAAGCCTGAGTGTCTTAGGTGTTCAAATACCTCAGCGCTTGAAATTGCCAATTCGCGGTGGGGACGCGAGGTAATGAGCCCATAAACACTCTCTCTCTGAGAGAAGGCCTGTGCCCTGAAGTGGGATGTTTATAAGTAGGCTACATAAAAAAATGTGTTAACAGCCAAAGCCGTCAACTAGGGGTTAGGTCTCCTTCGTCCCAGAATTTTGCCTTGTAGAATCTTCTTCAGGCTATATTAGTCCACTGCTGGACGTAGCCCTCCCCTGCCATCATTGGGGGGTAATGCCCATAATCCCCACGCTGGGCATGCGGGTTGGGGATCGCAGTTTGGTGGAATTGTACTGCAAAGGGCCCTGCTGCCCACCCCCCGGTTTGTACTCAATACTCAATACTTTATTGCATTCCACAAGTTTCAAGGTTGTTACATTATAACTTAACAGTTATTTGATAAGATCTTTGTGGACCCTGTAGGGCACGCAACATTTTAAAGTGCTATATAAAAGTATGTATTACATTAATTTAAATTTAATTTGATTAATTAATTATCATACAATTTTAATTGATTATATTTATAAAGTTACATTTATACAATTATTTATCTCATTTCATCTATACTATCTTTTAAATATTCTTCTATCGTATAATAACATTTTGAAATTAGTATTTTCTTTAAATCTTTATTGAAACTGTAGTCGTTATTTAGTTCTTTCAGGTGATTTGGGAGTTTATTATAAATTTTTATAGCCATTACCAGTGTACTGGAAGAGTGTAATTGCATTCGAGAGGTGGGTAATAACAATTTATTTTTGTGTCTTATGGGTCTTATAGTGACATCTTCTTTTTTTATGAAAAGTTCTTTATGTTGTCTGACAAATTTTGAAATTTCTAATATGTAAATAGATGTTAAGGTAAGTAGGTTATAATTTATAAAATATGGTTTACAACTGTCGGTATTCACTATATTTGCCATTATTCTAACCAATTTTTTTTGCTGGGTGAAGAGTTGCGGTGCGTCTGTACTGTTACCCCACATTATAATTCCATACGACAGCCAGGCGTAAGCGTATGCGTAATAAGTTAAGAGGGCTGTTTGCACATTAGTTGTTTTTTTTACTTCTCGAAGACCGTATGCGAAGGATGACAATTTTGATTTAATTTTTTGTATATGTGCTTTCCAATTAATGTGCTTATCTATAATTAATCCTAACAATGATATATTAGCAACTTGTTCTATTTTAAACCCATTAAACGATATATCTATGTTTAATGAGCGTTTTTGATATGGGTGGAAAGTAATAATTTTTGTTTTTTGGAAGTTAATTTCTAAATTGTGTTTATTTAGCCATTCATTCGTGTCAAAAAGCATAGTATGTAATTTTGAATTTATAATTGTGCTATCTTGGCATGATGTGAGCAGAGAGATATCGTACGCGAATAAAATACATGAGTCGTCCAAAATTTTGGGTAGATCGTTGATATATATTAAAAATAATAAACTACCAATAACACTGCCTTGTGGAATAGATGCATTAACAATTATAGGTTCTGACCTTATCTTTTCAATTTGTTTTAGCTCGTAGTTGAAAAACTCAATTTCTACTGACTGTTCTCGGTCTTTTAAGTAGAAAGCAAGCCATGCGTGTGCTTCTCCACGAACTCCTATGCCATATAGTTTATTCAAAAGCATTTTATTTTGAACTTTGTCGTAAGCCTTCGACATATCGAGCAGCAAACCGACTGCATATTTTTTGTTATTAATTATTTCTAATGCTTCTTGAATAAATTTAAATACAGCTGTTATTGTAGATCTTTTTTTCCGAAAACCATATTGACATTCATCAAATATCTTGAACTTTTCACAGAATGAGTAGATACGGTTAAACATAACTCTTTCGAAAATTTTTGACGCTGTGGGTAACAATGCAATGGGTCGGTAATTGTTAGGGTCAGATTTTTTGTTCTTTTTATGTAATGGTTTTATTAGAGCTACTTTAAGTTTATCTGGGAAGATGCTTTCCTTGAATGATTGATTTATTAACATAGTGAACGGTTCAGTTAGCTCTTTTGCACATTTTTTTATTAAGGATGGGGGAAGCTCATCAAAGCCATGACTATTTTTATCATTTAGGTTCTTGATGATTTTAAAAATTTCTTTTTCTTCTACCGGTTTTAGAAACATTGAATTTTCCGTAGGTTGAATAACGGAATATCCTTTTCGAACGGGTTTTTTAGGGTCTTGTGTGTTGCCTATCGAGGAGAAAAAATTATTAAATAAGTTAGCTATTTGTTTCGGATCTGTAATTCGCGTCTGGTCTAGTTGTAAGGTTATATTATTTTTCTCCTTTTTAAATTTTTTGTTAGTTCTTTCATTTATAATACTCCACATACATTTAGTTTTATTATTAAATTTTTTAATTTTATTTATATATTGCAGTTTTTTTGCAGTTGCGATAGTTTTTTTAAGTATCTTTTCGTAGTGTTTATAATATTTGGTTATTATTTCGTTGTTAGCTTGCATTGAAAAAATTTTTAGTAATCTTTTGTTTTGACATGATTGTTTAATACCTATAGTTAGCCAGTGTTTTTAAATATTTTATTTATTTTGATATTTTGTTTTGGGATTTGTTCATTTAGGATTTGTAGTAGGGTGGCGTTAAAAGAATTATAGTTTTCATTAACATTATTATCTTGTTTTATAGTATCATGCCAGTTTATTGATTTTAGCTTAGATTTGAAATTTTCTATATTTTTACTATGAAATAATCTTTTTTTTATGTTCCATTGTATTTGAACGCTCGTCCTAGATGTCTGTAAGGCTAATATTGTTGCGGCGTGGTCAGAAAGTCCAAAATCTTCTACTTTTGTATGTGTTATTCCCTTTTTGAAGTTTGTAAATATTAAATCTATGCATGAAGATATAGATGGAGTTACATGTGTAGGGTGATTTATGTGTTGAAAAAAATTATGTTCCTTTATTAAATTTAAGAAATTATTTGTTTTTGTATTTTTTTGCAATATGTTAATATTAAAGTCACCTCCTAATATTATTTTTAATTTATTGTATTTATTATTTATGTGATGGAGTATTTTTTCTAAATGTTTAAAAAATTTTTCTTCCTCTCTTCCGTTCCAGTACATCGTTACAATCAAAATATTTTCTTCTATTAGTTCAGTAGCACAGACTTCTATAACATATTCTACTGACAAATTAGCTACATCGGTCCTGTCAATGCTTTCGATATGATCTTTGATAATTATGCATGTACCACCACCTCGTTTTAATTCCCTACAAAATGAGGCTGCAATTTTGTATTGGTTGAATTGTATATATTTTAATTTTTCTTTGGTAAGCCAAGATTCTGATATTCCGTATGCCTTGTATACGTTTCGATTATTGTCCATAAAAGCTTCCATGGTATCCTGTTTGTTGTAGAGGCTCTGGAGATTCTGGAACATTATTTCAAAATTATTGTCTGAATCAATGAAATGTTCTATTATTCTGCTGGGATTCGTTGCTGCTTTTTGATCTATTTTCTTGAAATGAAGTTGTCGTTGTCGGTGTCTCTTTTGTGTTTTTGTTGTTGGTGACTTGTTTCCCTTCAATAAATAATTTGTTGTTTCGTATCACTGCATGTAATCCGTTTGCTCTTGCTAAGAGCATTTCTTGTTTTAATATATTTCGTGCTTTTCTGTCTTTCTCATTTAGATGTTCTGTTATGTTGATATCTGTTCCTTGAAAGTAGTGTGCATTTTCCTTTAGGTATTTTGTCATTCTCTTGCTGATCAGTTCAATGACAAGTGGCCGGGTTTTATTATTGATGTATCTTCCTATCCTATATGTTTCTTCTATATATCCATGCAGGTCTATGTCGAAGAATTCTCGGAATAAGTTAATGATTCTTCTGTCGAGGTCTCGTTCATTTTCTTTGTATATCTCATTCAGCCCGTATATCACAATTTTTCTGTCGCTATTTTCACATGTCTTTGTGACATCTTGATGATATGTTTTTTCTTCTATTTTTTTAATTTCTTTCTTCATTACTTCAGTTTCATTTTCAAGTATTTTTATTTTATTCTCTAGTTGTAACACTTTATCTTTAGTTTCTTTGTTTTGTATCTCTACTATTTTAAATTGTTTTTTGAATTCCTCTCTTATGCTGCTAATAGCTTTATTTAATTCTTCTTGCATTGTTTTTTGAATTTGTGTTGTTATTGATTTGTTGTTTTCCTTTAGTTTTTGTGTGATTAAGTCGCTTAAGATTTCCAGGGTTATTGTTTTTTGCAGGCCTGTAGTCCCTGAATTATCATTGTTAATTGTATCTCCTAAATAGCTAATGTCTTCCGAGTCAGAATCACAGGTAAAATGGTTTTTTCTTCTATGTGTGACATTTTCAGATTTTTTTTCTTGTTTGTCATCTTGCGACTCAGGTTTTCCTTCTATTTGGGATGGTTTTGGTTGTGTTTCCGACATTGCGGAAGAGATATTTTCTTTCTGCTGATCGTGAGGCCTACGTATAGGGGTGTCGTCTCTTATGGGTCTTCGCTGAGTGATCTGTGAGCAGCTAGGACAAAGCCATGTTTTCAACAACTTGGCTTTGTTCTGTAAAAAGCATGCCTTCGTTATATTATGGCAGCTGTAGTGGTTATGACCCTTGCATCCTACGCATACTATTTGCTCTCCTAGCATGATTGTTTTGTTGCATATTGTACAAATCATCGTGGTGTGGTTAAAATCTCCAATATTTTTAGGTAATGAATTAATCTGCTATCCCGGTCTTTCTTAAGCTTGAGCTGTTAAAACGTACCTCGAAGTTTGTTCGCACCCAGCCACACTGTTATCGCAGATCCTGAGTAGTAGCCGCCCTTAGTTGTGTCCCTTAGTCGCCTTTTACGACACCCGCGGGAAGAATTTGGGTCGGTGCTATTCTCTAGGCCGACATCACACAGCAGCAGCGGCCTTGTAGAATGACTCGCAGCAAATTGTAGGTACTTGTGACTGCGCATGATATGATTAAAGTATTGTAGTTTTCGCCGTTTTAGAGCAATACGTTTGATTACGTTTAAAGGGCTTTTAAATGGGTCCTTCTACTTAACTACTAAAGCCGCCACGTGTCCCATCTATTAACCAATTCAATAGAGCGAATAACCACTGGCGTACGTACACTCTGTGATTGATATGCACCTGGTTTTGTGCGGATATGGATATTAATTTGGAACGTAACATTCGACGATGTTCAATTATAATTTCTTTGGTTACATTGTGTTTTATGTCATTTTAATTACTCGTATATAGAAGCGATGGTAGCGGGGCGGTATAGAACGATCTCAACCATTATATGTCCCCACTGTTGGAACACGGATTTCTTTTTGCATCGCAGGAAGGTTAGGCCATACTCCACCACGGGGGCCAAGTCCGGGTTGGTGGAGGATTGTAAGACAGTGGCGGGCCTTACTGTCAGAACCTATCAAGCCGCCTATAAGGCCTCTGACATGGCTTAACGACTGTCATTACATGACAGCCGGCACCAACGGCTTAACGTGCCTTGCGAAGCTCGGAAGCGCTCGGATAAATGCCACTAGCGGTAGTCACGATACGGTCACCCATCCTGCACCTGACCGCGCCTGTTGTTCTTAACTCAAGTGATTGGTTCTGTTTGGGCGGTATAGAACGCCGGCTTCATAATTGGGAAGTCGTGGGTTCGAACCCAGGCATGTACCAATGACTTTGTTTTGTGAGTTATGTAGGTAGTTGTGAAATTATAGTATCAATACCACTCGGTGACCGTAAAGGAAAACATCGTAAGGAAACCCTGCGCTTGTACCTTGTGACAAAAGTTACCAAAATAAAACATATTAAAAAAACACATCCAAAACCGGCGTCCATGCATGCAACGACTAAGGAAAGTTGATGAAGCGAAAAAGATCTGTCAGGATCGTGGCAGTGGCAGTCCCTGGTCTTTTCTTACTGAGGAAGGTAAGCATGTAATGGCAGTCTTTTAGCCCTGTCAGAGGCATTATGGGCGGCTAGATAACTTCTGACAGTAAGGCCCACCACAGTCTTTCAATCCTCCAGCAATCCGCAATTGGCCCCCGAGACGCAGTATGGCCTAACACTCCAGCGATGCACGAAGAGACCCGTGCCCCAGCAGTGGGGACATACAAGAGTTGATAGCGATTTATGTTTAATTCTTCAATTTGCGCAATTCTTCGAAGGGAAATTCAACGACTACTTACTCGTACACTCTATCCGGCACGTACTTGTACAAGTAGTATCGCTAAGCAGGTGAGTCTGTCTGTGCTCGTACGTTACCAGGCGCCTGCGCCTGCGCACATTCAAGGGTTGAAATCGACTAATCGGCTACGCAACGTACATCGAATTGTCATCATAAATATTGTAGGATTTATATATCTGCTAGCTATGCACGTTTCTTATGATAGATAGATAAAAAAATAATTTTCACTATATTTATAATGTGCAATTATTATTGTATTGTGCATAATATGTATTGTATTGTTATTATTTGTTTTGTTCCGGGTAGCGAGGAATAAAAAAAAACGGTCCCAAATGAAATGCTGGTAATGTGTTGTTCACAGCACACACCAGCAACGGATGCTGAGTTGGTGACCTTTTTTTTCTTGCCTCGGAGGCACAATAATTTGTAAGAAGGTGTTACTGTCTTTTTTTTCTATTATTTATGTTCATCTTTCCCACAATTGTGTTCTTTTTTATGTGTGTGCATTTGTGGCAATTTAAATAAATAAATGGCCTTATGGGCGGCTTGAGAACTTCTGGCAGTAAGGCCCGCCCCTGTCTTACAATCCTCCACCAACCCGGACTTGTCCCCCGTGGTGGAGTATGGCCTAACCTTCCTCCGATGCAGGAAGAGACCCGTGCCCCAGCAGGGGGACATATATGGGTTGATATTGAAATAAATGTTTTCGTTCTTTCTTTTCTTTCATCCTAATATGAATATACCTACTATGAATTGTAGTTACGTGAAACGCGGTTCCTTGTTGGATTGTTATAAACTTATAAGTTAGGAACCACCTATACTCTGTAGGTAGCAACGTACGGTAGGTTTTAGTAGGGAGGGTGCATTTTCAACAACATTGAAATGGTAACCTCGGTTCACGATTGAGCTGTGCAATAGACAACTATAGGCACCTCATTTGATATTCGATTTGAGCCTGACATTTTGGGCCGGTGCTCTTCAAGTATTCATTTCGTACGGACCCGGTCCTAATGGGCGTAGGCTTATACAGGGTGTAATGCAAAGGTGGTGACAAAAATTAGGGTCTAATATTAGCACCCCGTAATGATTAAGGGGTTGGTACATTAATATTCATCTTTGTTCACTAAGTCTATGAACTAGCCTTAAAATCTATTTTTTCGTCGATTTTCTGCGTTACTAACAATTCTGTTCTGCTATTCATTGCAGAGATAAATGTAACAAATCAAAGGTTTTAAAAGTCTGCCAAGACCTTATTGAGTTAAAACTCTGCGTGTACTAACACAACTTTGTTTTATATGTCATATGTGTATTTTGTTATCACATGACGTCACATAACATCACACTTCACATCACATCACACTAATATTGTAAAGGCGAAAGTTTGTGAGTGTGTATGTTTGTTAATTCTTCGCGTCTAAACGTCTGGATCGATTTTTATGAAATTTGGTATGGAGTTAGCTGACACCCTGGTATTGTATAGAATCAGGCCTTACTTTGCGGAAATTCATAATAACATTAAAATGTTAAAATTACTTTTTAATGACACCCTGGATTAACACATACGCTAGGTTTCACTGCGAAAAAATATCTTATTCTCATGGGATAATCGATAAGCCGCGGGTAACACAGCGGGGCACACCTATAATCAATCAATGAATAACCCAGCCCGAACTCGTCCACTGCTGGACATATGTCTCCCCTAAGACACGCTACTTCCTTCTGTCCTCTGCCATCCTTATCCAGCCTCTGAATGATATCTGCCTCAAATTGTCGATCCAGCGAGCTGGTGGGTGGGAGTCTTACCCTGCGTCTGCAGGTTCGTGTCTCCACTCGAGAACTTTTGCTCCCCATCGACCTTCGGTTCGTCGGTATATTCTTGCCGACACCCTGTATAGTGAGCTATTTAAAAATTAACGTGACCTTTCAGTCAGGGCTATTAGTTTTCAATTAGCGGATGGTTTTTAGTTGGTTCCTTTGATCCGCAGCAATAGGTCTTGATGAAACATTCAACTGCGTACAATGGTGTTCTAATGTATTTGAACGTTACGCGAAAAAAATCTTCTATAATATAAAAATGAATCGCTGAATGTGTTGGTAAGCGCAAATCTCGAGAGCAGCTGAACAGATTTTGCTAATTCTTTTTTTAGAATATTTCTTGTAGTACGAGGATGGTTCTTACGGACAGAAAAAAAAATAAAGAATCGACTGTTAGGCGGTACGAAGTTCGCTGGGTCGGCTAAGCTAGTCTTGAATAAAATCATACTTTAATAATTGAAGAAAAATAGGAAGATTGTATTTGGAACATATTATGTAATGTGAAAAAATATATAAAAAGGCTAAGGAGAAAAAAAGAAAAATAAATTAGAAATGTCCTTTATTGTACAGTCGACAGCACGTCAATCTTCACATTTTAGTTGCAAAGTCGCCCGTAACGCAACGGAGTAGAGTGCATGGGTGTATACCATGATGTGCTGTCCCCTACACAAAACTTTCAAAATACGATTCCACTAAAACATCCTAGAAGAGTTTTATTTAATCTGTAGTTATGAGTTTTCCTTGTAAAATCTCCACCACAGACTGCTTTAGTCAGTTTGTTTTGGAGTGTTTTAAGGAATTGAGTCAACGTGGAGTTCAATATACAAAACTCAAGCGCCTTACGAAATAGAATAGCAATAATTTACACCACGTTTGCGTACTTCCACAAGAAGGCTAAAGAGTCGCCAAATCTTTGCCGCCATATTTGCACTATTTTGCCACCTCTTTGCCAGCGTTTGCCGCCACTTTGCCGTCCATTGCCGCCCCCACGGTCGTCAACAATAAGGCCAGAGGGGAATAGCCTGCGTTACTTAACGGCACAAATGGTCTCACTCAAATAGTTTAATTGGGCGGGTGTGGTGTCCTTAATTCCTTGTCACGCGTTTGAAGCACCTGCTTCAATTGGTGTTTGTGTGGCGACACGGTCCTTCGAAGCGTTGTTGTGAGCTACTGTGTATGGAACATTGGGCTACATTGGATTATAAAATCCTACTTAGAGGCTGGAAAGAAGTTCGAAATTTCACTGATGCCGGTAGTCGCCCATTAGTTCAGTTGGGAGAGCGCTGGCACGGTTAACCAGAGGTCCCGGCATGGGTGGAATTTTTAGCCTCTAAATAGGTTTTAAAAATTGTCCGTAGCACGGGTAAGCGCATTAAAAAGAATATAATACATTGGGTTATACAGGGTTATTTTTAAAAAGCACACATTCTGACAGTTCATTGTGAATTATTAACATTCCATGTATTTCTTACTTGTTTTCTCTGTTTGGGTATCGACTTTGCTCATGAAGTGGACCCCAGGTCAGTTCTTCTATGTCTACTCCCTCCCCACATTTTTTACAGGTTAGCCGCGCCAGGAGCCGCGATACATAAAAGGACACTTCATAGTGAATTATGTCAACTCCAAGTAGTTATTACTTGTTAATCTGACAGTACGTAATACAGAGAATATTGTAAAGAGGTTCGAAATTTCACTGATCTGGTGAGTCGCCCATTGGCTCAATTGGTAGAGCGCTGGTACGGATAGCCAGAGGTTGCGGGATCAAATCCCGGCATGGGTGAAATTTTTAGCCTCTAAATAGGTTTTTAATCTGACAGTGTTAATCTACTTTGAATAAAATGGAGCCCACGGAGCCTATTCTCGCCCGTGCGAGTTGAAAGCGTAGACGCAAGCTATTCGAAGGCTTAGACATTTGTCGCATAGAAATAAGATAACTCGACTGAGTCATTAGACATTTATTTTCTCATTCGAATTCAATCTAGCATGGCGTTCAGAATACAGATTGTGGCTATCGCTCAACTTTTTACGTAGAATTCAAGCCTCATCATAAGCCTTAAGAGTCGTATACGAATTATTTGCTAATGAAGTAAGAATAGGCTCCCTGGCCCTGACTGTCTACTCCCTGTCTACAATTTTACAGGTAGACCGCGTTTCATATAACTTAAGTTCATATTTCTTTCTGATACTTCAATGTACTTCTTACTAGTTAATCTGTGTTAATCAACTTTGCCTATGAAATGGACCCCAGGTAACGATGATGGGATAAAAGTTTTATCCCATCATCGTTTAGCGGCATCTTGTTTTATTTCACAGCGTAAAGCCAGATATTGTTGACGGCTTCGGTGGCGCAGCGGTTTGGCACGCTGACTGTAAATTAAAGGTCTCGGGTTCGGGTTATGTACGTTAGGAAAAATATCAGTAACTTTAAAACTTTAGGTAGCCAACACAATGTAAATACTAGAAATATCTAAACAATAAACTTTTGTTCCCACTATTTAGGCTGGCAAAGTTTAGTACATCCTTCATGGGGCATTGTATACGCTTCTCTAATAAAATCCCTGAAGATATATTAAGCTTGCCTGAATCGCGGTTCAAAAAATATGTTAAGCACACTTTGTGCCAAAAGGGCTACTATAGCATAAAGAATTATTTGGATGACAATGAGGTCTGAAATTAAAGCCAGTACAATGTATGAGTTCTATGTTTTATAATAATGATGTAAACTATGTTAATTAAGGACTTTTAAGAGACTAAGTTTGGAGTTTTTTTGTCCATTTTTTCTCCAAAATGATCTAGATTTTGAAATGGACACCTAGTTTGAATTGTAACGTTCATTAAGCCGCAGTTTCTGTGCTACTTTGAATAAAACCTTTTCATTTCATTTCGATCCCCGGCCGGGTCAAACTAGGAAACGAACTTTTCTATTTTGTCTCGGGTCTTGGATGTTATCTTTGTATTTATTGTATTAAATCTATGGTCGAGTTAGCACCTGAAACATAATAGTATAGGGCTAACGAGATCTGTCTAATATGTCCATGAATATTTATTTACTGTAAATTAAAACTTTTATCCTTACCGTGTTCGTATCCGTACCACTAGCAGGTCAGTTCTTGAATGTCGACTCCCTGCCTACAATTTTTACAGGTAGAAGATCGCAGTGACAGGCGGCGAAAACTCCGGCCGTTCGGAAATTGGCTCCCGAGCCTATTTCCGCCAGGGATGCTATAATCCGCGTGGAAATCTAACTCGGGCGAGACTGTATCGGCATTCTCGATCCTGAGCATTCCGATGAATTTAAAATGACTTTAAATGACGACGTCTGTTGCGCTCTGTGGCGCAGCGGTAGTGCGTCTGCCTACCATGCCAGAGGTCCCAGGTTCGAACCCCGGCTGGGGACAGCAAAATCGCTCAAGTCTTGCATGTTTATATGTTTGTTATGTCCTAGTGTGGGGCCAGAAGCAATGTATGTGCCTGTATGTAAATGTAAAATGTAATGTATATAAAAAAAATGTATTTTTCATCTTATAAACGTCCCACTGCAAGGCACAGGCCTTCACTCGGGGAGAGAGTACGGCCTTAATTACGTAAGTATAATTTTCCTGACAGATAGGTAACTTGAACAAAATTCATGCAGTGGGGTTGAGTTTCTTATTGATAGGTAAGGGAAGATTTATTTTTTATTAATGTTAATTCTTGAACTAGAACTTTCGTATAGGTACTTACAAAAGTTTTAGTTAAAACATTTATATTGAGTTTGAAGCTTTGTGCACGACTACTATGCATGAGGATATAGTCTTTGTGTTGCAAGTAGATTTATATTTTTTCATAGACCTTTTCTAGTTGCTTGGCAACGTTTTTTGTTGAATATGTATGTCACTTAATTTTCTGATTCGTACGAATAAAAACGATGAAATTTTATAAAGAACATTTGGTCAAGCTTTTATTATTATTATAGCTACGAGACGATCAAATAGTGGTCCTTTTACCGTGAAATGAAACAGTGTCTATTTAAAAAGTGTTAATAAAAAATATTTATTATGGTTGTGACCAGAAGCCAATCGGGGCTTATACCACCAACGGGTACAGGCGCTGTAAATACTAGCGCTGTCCCCGCTGCGCAAATTGTTGACACGAATGTAGCGCCGCCGCCGCAGGCCCAAAGTGAGACGCCCACCACGAGCACCGGTGGCGCACCCTCCGCCTCGCGGCCGCGCTCCGTCTCCACGCGCACGAGCCGCTCCTCCGCGACCGTGGTGGCTGCGAGGAAACTCGCCGCCGAGGCACACCACGCCCGCCACCTCGCACGACTAGAGTTGCAGGCGCTAGAGTTAGAGGCCAAAAAATTACAGCTTGACAGAAATACCGCTGAGCTACAGCACCAAGCCGATTTGGCCGCAATTGAGGCCGAATACAGCCAGCGTGGCACACCCAGTAGCCGCCGAAGTGCTGGTAGTATTGAAAGTTGGCTTCAGAAAGGTGACGAAAATGTCAATTTGCCCGCCGACGATGACATCGACATTTTACCAAACGACCGCCGAGATAATGCACTAGCAGCCACACAAATAGTCAACCCACAAGCAAGCCCACAAGCTGGAATTGACTATACTAATATTTTTGATTTTCCTCAGGATTCTCATTATAATAAGCAAAATTATGTGAGAGCAGAACAGACGATAACGCCGCTCAATACCCAGGCCGGCCTTCAGCGAGACTACTCGTACGACCCGAAGGCTCCCGTGGGACATCAGCACAGAGACGTCGCAGACCCTGTGCTCAAACTGGCTTCTGCGATAGAGGGTTTGGTTTTTTGTAATAACAATGAAAACCGCCAGAAGCCTAACATTAACATAGCAATGTTTGATGGTAAGTCGCCACTCAGATATAATCAGATATAAAAAAGTCACTCAAAATCGCCAGATATAAAAAAGTTCTTCTTGAATCGCAGAAGTTGGTCCCTCATTAACAAACTACCTATTGTTTTTTCATACGCACTCTCCTACGAGTTCACCCAATTTATTTATTTATTTTCCCAATTAATCTATTACATAATTCTAATATATTTATATTTTTGACATGTATAATTTAATAAACTAATTGATTTTCATATAATATATAAAAAATGTGAAGTACTTCGTAGTCACGAAGCATGCACTTGTTATCCAAATTATTATTATAATCACAATGACATTTATTTATCTCCGATACAATTCAATGTATATAGGCTCTTATTTACTATTATTTACTATAATTAAACTACGATTATGCTATCACCAATCATTTATAATTTGACGTTTAAATATCCAATTGTTATGTAATTCTATCCAAATATTATCCTACAATCCAAATTATTATTATCATTACAATGACATTTATTTATCCCCAATTCCAATTCAATGTATGTACGTATTTAATTAATAATGCTATCGACAATTATTTATAACCTGACATTTAAAAATCTAATTGCTGCCATCTTACTCATTTATTTAGTTTCGTTTTTCCGAGTGCTGCACGTCGGCACTCTACTGGGTACTGACGGAAGACCAGCGCTGGAGTAGCCCGCCTCTCCAGCATATGCTGAGTCAGAGCCCCTTTGCATTTGCCACACCCACAAAACTGCTTTATACTTTATGTTGATTTGCCTGTACCCACTTTTGTTGCTGTTGTTTGTACTATTACTGTGAAATTTTGCTTTGTTATTGCCTGTGGTGTCATTTCAATTGTTTTTTCTGTAAGTGTGTGTCTGCAGATGCAAATAAATAAATAAAACAAACAAACAAACAAACAAACAAACAAACAAACAAACACTCGATTGGTTAGTTTTTGAACGATTTTATTACGATTCTGAAAAGAGATACACGCCGTCTGAAAATCTAGCCCGGCTTAGCGTAGCTCTTAAGGGAACAGCACGAGAGGCGGTATGTGTACTCTTGGCAACAGCTCAGGGACCCCATGTTATCATGAAAGAACTAAAACGGCGTTTTGGACGCCCGGAGCAAATCGTGCTGAGAGAGGTTGCAGCGATCCGAAACTTGCCAAAGGTTAATAGTGAGCTTAAGGAGCTGTCGATTTTCTCGTCTCGAGTACGCAACTGTGTAGAGGTAGTTAAGTTGTTAGATGCTACTGACTATTTGTGTTCCCCAGAGTTCTGTTCTCGGCCCTTATGAGTAAGTTACCCCTGCTGCTACGCACGAGATGGATGGACTACGCTGCGACACAAACAGATCATGGGACCGCCTCCAGCAGCGGGAGAGTAGAGATGCTGTCCAACTTTCTAGCTCGCGAAGTAGACTTACACGCGAGGTTCGACAGCGTCGCGGAAACCACTTACGGCTACGTGCTACGGGAGCGCACTCATGCTGTATCAGAAGCTTCATACAAACCTAGTCAATCATATCATCAGGCCGCACCTAAAAAACATGCTCAAACCAATAATAATTACAAAAATATCTCTTGTTTGTTTTGTAATCAATCTCATGACATATCGATCTGTGACAGCTTCAAGTTATTGTCAGCGAGTGACAGGTGGCAGTTCATTAAAAAAGAAAAAATCTGTTATCGTTGTTTGACGAAGAGTTCTCACGTTTTTCGTCTGTGTAATAAAAATAAAACCAAATGCGAAGTAGGAAATTGTAATCGCAAGCATCACACTTTGCTTCACGATCCTGATTTTTCTCCCACCACTACAGCTCATGTTGATGAATGCGACGTCATCTCTGCACATGATGAGTCTTCCTTGGGGGCCTCTACTCCGACCGCTTCGGGGGGCGACACGACACGCGAGGTGGCTGCTCACACGACCGCGACGCCGAACTCTACGAGCGAGACGGGTGACCGGCCCAGCTTCAGCCCCTATCTGAAGATAGTCGCGGTAACGGTTTCAGGACCAGCAGGCAAGGTAGACACGTTCGCGTTATTAGATGATGGCTCTTCAACGACGTTTATCGATTCTGCAATTTCTGATCGTATTGGCGCCACCGGACGCGAGGGGCAAATTCATTTAGACTGTGTAGGTGGATTAAGTAGACAGACTGCAGTACAGTACGTAGATTTCGTGATTCGTGGTAAACATGCAACCGAAACTTTCCGGGTACATAGAGCACGTTCAATTAAAAATTTAGGCATAGTATGCAAACAAACGATTAGGCGTACAGACTTGCGTAGCTACTCCTACCTAGGGGACATAACCACAGAGCTTTGCTATGACTGTGCCAAGCCAATGCTAGTAATAGGTATGGACAACTGGCACTTGTCCATAACTTCGGCCACCAGAAAAGGAAAACTATCACAGCCAGTTGCCATACGAACAGCGTTAGGTTGGGTACTTTTCGGATTTGCTAGTAGTAGGACTAGACCCGTTGAAACCGTCGAAATGGCGTATCATGCCCAAGTCACAGAAACTGATGTTAGGTCTGAGCTCGAGGATCTTATTAAGGCCCAGTATAAGCTAGACGCAATAGGTATATGTAAGCACGAAGCACGTAGTACCGATGACCAACGCGCGCTTAGTATACTCGAACGTACGGCTCGCCGACTCCCCGAGGGACGTTTCGAGGTGGGACTTCTTTGGAGGGCAGATCATTTGCATGTTCCATATAGCTACCCGTTAGCCTTGTCTAGGTTCAGGAGCCTTGAGGCAAAGATGTTAAGGGAACCCGAGTATGCGAAACGATGTAGGAATAATATCCACGACACGATAACTACGGGCTACGCCGAGGAGTGTACCGGGGTAGATCCTAAAGGTGTTTGTTGGTATTTGCCACACTTTGGTGTGATAAATCCTAACAAACCGGCCAAACTTCGCGTCGTTCATGATGCCGCAGCTCGATCGCAGGGAGTTTCATTAAACTCAATGCTATTACCGGGACCCGATTTTTTACAACCTTTATTGGGAATACTGATGCGTTTCAGGGAAGGAAGGATCGCCCTCACCGCTGATATTAAGGAAATGTTCCCACAAGTGAAAATAATACAGCAGGATAGGGACGCTCAGCGATTCCTCTGGCGGGACGATCCTTCTAGTCCCCTAAAAGTATATCGAATGTCGTCGATGATGTTTGGCGCTTGCTCCAGCCCATCGACGGCAATTTACATAACAAATCTTAACGCATCAGAATTCCAAAAGGAATTTCCCGTGGCCGTGGAGGCAATCAAGAGCGACACATACATGGACGATATTATTAGTAGTTTAGATAGTCTGAACGATGCGGCTCGTCTGGCTTCCGACGTCGTGACGATTCATAAACGCGGAGGTTTCGAAATGCGAGGTTGGATAGCAAACGATCCCGCGGCTCTAGCCCTATTGCCAGCCGAGCTGGTATCAGACGTAGTTAGTAGTAATGACGTAGAGTTGTCTAGCGACGCCGCTACTAGAACACTAGGTCTCATCTGGAAGCCAATCCGCGATGAGTTGACGTTTAGTTTAGGGGGCGTTTTGAGTAGTTCATCGCCTCCAGCAACTAAGCGCCAAGCTCTAACAATGGTTATGCAAATATACGACCCTTTGGGCATTCTAATGCCCATTATTATAAAAGGTCGTATTCTTTTTCAAAACTTGTGGCGGAAAGGTTTGGGATGGGACGACCGATTTGACGTAGTCGATTGCGATACGTGGTGTGAGTGGTTTGAAAGCTTAAAACTAATTTCACAATTAAGCATACCAAGGCAGTATTTTTTGGGTAACTCACGGATTTCAGAGCGTGAACTGCACGTGTTTTGCGATGCGAGTGAGTCTGCCTATGTTGCGGTTGCTTATTGGAGGTTTTGTGATATTTCAGGCCAATCTAGCTTAGCTTTGATAGCAAGTAAAGCTCGTGTGACGCCTCTGAAGCCCGAGTCAATACCGCGACTCGAGTTGCAAGGCGCGTTGATAGCCTCACGTCTCGCTTAATTCATCTGTGACACTCATCGTAACAAACCGATTCGGCGTTATTTCTGGTGCGATTCCATGACCGTTTTAGGTTGGCTACGGAGCGATGCTCGAAAATATAAACCTTTTGTAGCCAATCGTGTGGGAGAGATCCTAGAAAATAGTGTCGTTACAGAATGGCACTGGATTCCGACTGCACTGAACGTCGCTGATGATGCGACACGTTTAGATACAACCGTGTTGAACGTAGAATCGCGCTGGATGTGCGGGCCGTCATTTTTGTTGTGTCCCCCCGCCGAGTGGCCAACAGAACCAGCAGCGGGAGGTGGCAAGGTAGAATCATTAGTTGGTCTGGAACTGAAGCCATCTGCACGTATTAATAAAGCGCCATCAACATTATTGCATTCGAAAACAACATCCATCCCGTCGTCATGCAATTATGTCAGCTGCAACTGTATTAGCACAGTTGAGTCATCATCACCAGTTTCAGCTGACCCAGCTCATTTTAGTTCATGGCTTAGAATGGTTAGGGCAACCGCTAGAGCGCATCAGTTTATCGCCGCATGCATCACCAGGGTGAGGGGTGCTTCAAATAACTTTGTTCTTACCCAACATAGCTCTTTGTCGTCGCACACTCCCACGCAAACACCCTTACGAGTACTGACTGCTCAAAATATAGAATACGCGGAGGTCCACATTCTACGCAACAGCCAGAACAATGCATTCCGACAAGAATTACAATGCCTTCGACGAGAGAATCCAATCCCACCGAAAAGCCGGCTCGCTACCCTCAGCCCACGTGTGAACGAGAAAGGTTTGTTGTACGTTCAAGGACGCGCTGCTGCCATAGAAGGTGTCTCGACAGACACGAGGCCTATCATATTGGATGGAAAAGACCCAGCCGTACGCCTTCTCATAACACACTTCCACGACAAGTTCGGGCACGCCAACGCGGAAACCGTGATCAACGAACTCCGACAAAAATACTGGATCCTGGGACTACGGAACTCTGTCAGATCGATTGTACGCAGCTGTCAGCTCTGCAAGTTAGTACGCGGGGCACCACCTCAACCACCCATGGGGGATTTGCCGAGTGCTCGCCTGTCGTTTAGAAAACGGCCATTCACGTTCGTGGGTCTGGACTATTTTGGGCCACTGCTAACAGCCGTTCGACGCAGGCATGAAAAACGCTGGGTAACCCTCTTCACATGCATGACTTCAAGGGCCGTACACCTGGAGATAGTCCACAGCCTATCAACCGACGCCGCCATAATGTGCCTTCGCCGTTTCATTGCGCGCCGAGGGACTCCAAACCAAATCATCTCGGATAACGGCACGACTTTCGTTGGAGCAAACAGACAGCTGCGTGAGCTGTACGGCCAGGAGGTGGCGGACTTTGCAAGCAACAGCAAAATAGAATGGAAGTTTATTCCTCCATCGGCACCATTTATGGGCGGTGCATGGGAACGATTGGTGAAGAGCGTGAAAACAGCGCTTCGTGTTACACTCAGAGATCGAACACCAACTGACGAAGTCCTGGGAACGCTTCTTTCGGAAGCGGAAGCTATTGTCAACGCACGACCACTTACGCACGTTTCGCCCGATCCGGAAGACCCTGAAGCCCTGACGCCGTTCCATTTCCTGTTGGGAACATCATCGGGTCGGCAAATCCCAGCACAGCTCACTGACGCGGACCTTTGTAATAGGAACGGGTGGCGTCGAGCCGTCAGGCTGGCGGACCATTTCTGGAGGAGGTGGGTGCGGGAGTACCTGCCAAGTCTGGCCCCCCGGCGTGTTCGCGGTGCCGCACAGCCAACTGTAAAGGTCGGCGATCCTGTTTTGGTTGCAGACGGGAACCTGCCACGAGGGACCTGGCCACGGGGAGTGGTTGCGGCGCTGTTTCCGGGCCGCGACGGGATCATCAGAGTGGTGGATGTGAGGACCTCCGCTGGTACTTTGCGCCGGCCGCTCAAAAAGATCATTCTACTTTGAAAAAAAGGGGAGAGTGTGCACGACTACTATGCATGAGGATATAGTCTTTTTGTTGCAAGTAGATTTATATTTTTTCATAGACCTTTTCTAGTTGCTTGGCAACGTTTTTTGTTGAATATGTATGTCACTTAATTTTCTGATTCGTACGAATAAAAACGATGAAATTTTATAAAGAACATTTGGTCAAGCTTTTATTATTATTATAGCTACGAGACGATCAAAAGCTTAGTAAGAACATACAGTTTTAATCGAATAATGTTAATGGACTAAACTGATATCAAGTCTCATCCCCACTTGTGAGGCACGTTGGGATGAGACTTGATATCCGTTTAAAAAGACTCGAAATACATCCGAAGAAGATCAAAGTAACTGGTTCTGTTTGTATGGCATTATACCAATGCAGCGCAAGGGCTGAGTCTTATAAAACTACAATTCGTAGTTTATTCTGACAATTTCGAGACGTGTTGTTGTCGAAAAAGTCTAGTTGCCTCCATGCACTAGTACCATTAGCCCCAAAGAGGTCGCATCCGCCTGATGCGACCTGTTTGGGGCTAATGGTACTAGTGGGACCAGCCAATCCCAGTTGTACCATCAATGGTCCAAAACGGTACAAATGGATTTTTTCAGTCCCAGTTGTACCATCAATGGTACTGTTCAATGGTACATGTGGGACGTAGACCTATGTAGATCTGTGGGCTAATCGAATTTCCGATGTATACGGAAGTGTTATAGTGAATCATGAATTCCAAAATCGCGTAAAAATTGCAGAAAGCGATACTCTTCATGAACGCAGGTAGGCAAGTGTCAAAAATCATCTCGTTCGGACTTGATGATTCGGAATAAGTCGTCGCGGGGCAGGCAGGGGACAAATTGTGCCTTCTCAGGGGAAATCTCTGGTTATTAGCTGTCAATCATACTCCCCCGTTGCGCCGTGGAAATGGGAAATTGACGAGCTGTGATTCTTTTTGGGGTTCAGTCTGCCGGCAGTGTATGGACTGGTGTAGGCTGTACGTATAGGACTGTTTAGTTTTTTTTTATGTAGCCCATAAACTTCCCACTGCAGGGCACATGCCTTCGCTCAGAGAGAGATAGTATGGGCTTAATTACCACACTTGTATACCGCACGTTGGCGATTTCAAGCGCCGAGTTATTTGACCTCATACACTCAGGTTTCCTTTAAATTTAGCGAGTGGTATTGCTACTGTGACTTTATAAATGTATAGGTACATAGCTTAGAAAATTTTGTCATGCCCGTAATTGATAGCGCTAGGAATCGAACTTGTTTCTGTCGCTTAAGAAAGCATTGAACTACCCACTGGGCTACGCATTTAGTTTTAAATAATAACTTCCACACAATAAGGCCGCCAATTTTACAATTGTATTTGTTGTTTTTCCAGTGTACAATAAAGAATATTCTTATCTTATCTTACACACAACACAATTACTTGTCCTGGACCTACACTAAAGCCGCATTTTCACGGTCTTAGTAGGTACGCTTGGACCGAGTGCGCCATCCGAGTAAACTAATGCTTCTGATTGGACGCAAAAATAGCCAATCAGGAGCATCAGTTTACTCGGATGGCGCACTCGGTCCGAACGTATTAAGACCGTGAAAACCTGGCCTAAGATACCCCGTGCTAACCAGGCAAGGGCATCACCAACATGAAAATACACGCAGACGGACGCCGCGCCGTTAGAACAAAATAATGTACAGCGCCCAGACGAAATCAAACCCACCTCCTCCAACATGATAATCAGACGTGATACCGCTTGACCCACGAGGTAATCAATAGGTTTTTATCGTTTGGTTGATGTTGACATCAACCCTTTGGTCACACAAAGGGGCACAGGTCTCTACCTGCATCACAGGAAGCTACCTCTACTCCTTTTGTTATTGGGGAAAAAGACATTGATAGTAAAACGTCTAGTAGAATACACTGGAAAATTCTGTTTTATTAACACTGATTAATATTGAAAGGGCAGTATCGGAGTGGTGGCCAAGGGAGGGAAGAAGGTTGGCAGGCAGACCACCGACACGATGGTCAGACGACATCGTGAGGGTTGCGGGTCAGAGATGGATCAGGTTAGCACAGGATCGTGAGGAATGGCCCAATAAAAAGGAGGCCTATGCCCAGCAGTGGGTTGATGTGGGCTGATTATAGATATAGAATATTGAACAGTTATAGCGTGCGACATTGGGTCTAAGCCCAGTATAGGGCTTTTCTAGTCGAGCCATATGACCAAAATTTATATTTTATGTAGTCGTATTCATTGACATACCCAGGTGCTATGATTAAAGGTTAACGGTCTTTGAGTACTATAAAAACAAGATTTCTCTAAAATACTCCTTAGTGGCGGTTTAGATAACCTGTCCTTTCCTTCACCACAGATAGATTTAAAGTAACTGTCAGAAGGGTCTCAGGGAATCGAAATATTAATTTGCTTAACCCAAGTCCTCACAATACAGATGTAAAGACCGATGGGTAATTTCTATAATGCCAAGTCTGCAAATAATGTATTTCTAGTGTTGATTTTTTTAGTAGGATTTGTTTACATATTTGTCTAAAATATTTTATAACAAGAAAATTAAATCGTTGTTAAAAATAATTTATAATATCTTATCGTTATCGTTATAAACCCTTGTATGTCCCCACTTCTGGGGCACGGGTCTCTTCCTGCATCGCAGGAAGGTTAGGCCATAGTCCACCACGGGGGCCAAGTCCGGGTTGGTGGAGGATTGTAAGACAATGGCGGGCCTTACTGTCAGAAGTTATCAAGCCGCCCATACGGCCTCTGACATGGCTTAACGACTGCCATTATATGACAGCTGGCACCAACGGCTTAACGTGCCTTGCGAAGCACGGAAGCGCTCGGAAAAATGCCACTAGCGGTAGTCACGGGACGCTCACCCATCCCGTATCTGAGCGCGCCTGTTGTTGCTTAACCAAGTGATTGATTCCAATCACTCGGTTCGCCTAGGCCACGAGCGCTTCATATGGACTTGGCCCCCGTGGTGGAGTATGGCCTAATCTTCCTGCGATGCAGGAAGAGACCCGTGCCCCAGCAGTGGGGACATACAAGGGTTGATAACGATATATAATTCTACTGTACGTGTGTAATTGTGTCACTGAACTCCTCTTAAGCGGCTGGAGAAATTTGAAATATTTTTTTGTATGCGGTTGGGTTGCGCCCAGGATGGTTTGGATTTACAAATCAGCCTGGCAGATGGTGTTGCATGCAGACAACGTATGTTGGGTGCGCTAGTATACTATAAACTAGCTGGTGCCCGCAACTCCGTCTGCGCAGGATTCTCGGGTGTATTTTTTCCTCCTGGACACTTATCGTCATATTTTGGACAATTCACACAATATATTTATAAATTGTAGCCTATGTGTTATTCTGGTGTATAAGCTATATAACTGCAAAGTTTCATTTAAATCCATTCAGTATATTTTACGTGAAAGAGTACAAACATCACTCCAGCCATCCATACTTGCAAACTTTCGCGTTTATAACATTAGTATAGGATAGGATAGGTATACAATATTTCTGTACTTCAATGACAAACCATGCAGAAAAATATTTTGTTCTATGAAATACGACCCAGGTCGGACTCTTCCGACATTGAGTAAATGAGTCAGGTTTTAAGTTAATAAAATATCTTTATCTTCCGCGCTCTACTCTATCCAGCAACCCATACTGATCATAATGGATTTGGTAATAAATCTTCTAACGGACCCAATAACTCACAATCACTCCAGTTCAGCTGTACCCCCCTTAATTACGAATAAGTTATTAGTGATACGAAGAATTACTTGGTAACTCTGTAGAGTACGGATACTGAGTGCCCAAATATCAGCCCTGTCAAAGAAACGTGTACATTCTATAAACTCACGCCTGTATCCCGAAGGGATATGCAGAGACCAGGATTTGCCACTTGTCACAATTCTGACAAATGACTTTTACTTCATCGAGGAAAGTACCTGTTTGTTCACGATGTTTTCCTTCACTGATGGCCCTCTTAGCGGATTGATGGCAAACGCCATATTATTGAAGGGAGTACCAAATCGTCTTCAGGAACTTATTGATTTTTTGGCTTCATGGAAGTAAAGTCAGTCTTTTCATAGTCTTTTTACACTTAATTAGCTTTGCCCCGCATCTCCGACCGCGTGGACTTTTTTTGCAACCCCGTTCATCCCGTCAAGGGTTAAATGTAGGAAAACCGCGAAACACGTGTTTAATCAATTGTGTTGAAGAGTATTTATTTTAAGTTTCAATAAAATTAGACAACATTCTTCATACATCCCATATAAATATTGGCAACCTTTTCCGCCCTCTTAGGAGTTGAATTTCAAAAAATCCTGGTCTTATTTCCTTGGCTATACATCCTCTGTGCAAAATTTCAGCTTCCTAGGTCCAAAGGTTTGGGCTGGGCGTTGATGAGTGAGTCAGTCAGGACTTTGATTTTTATTTATATAGATTAACAGAGTTTACATATTAATAAATAGACATAAAAACTTTAAAAAAATATCATGTTGTAATGCTCCGTGGCGCAGCGGTAGTGAATCTGCCTACCATGCGAGAGGTCCCGGGTTTTAACCCCGGCCGGTGACAAAAAAAAAACCAGGTCTTTGATGTTTATGATGTCGCTGTTTCTGGTTCTCATGACACAGGGTATCCTAGTGTGGGGTTAGATGTAATGTATGTGCCTGTATGTAAATGTTATGATATGTTTTATTTGACTTTAAAATCGATTATCAAATCAAAATAAAATCGGATTGTGTGTCATGAAGTTTTAATTGATCCGTATAATAGGGATACTACTGTAATTGATAATTACACGAACCTCCTGATAGTTTACACGTACCCACGCAATAGAGACCCCACTCCATTGTATCCTTAATACCGCAGATTGCGGCGTCACCCGTTAATGACGTGTGTAAGCTAATACGTTTGTGGATTGTCAGCCGGGGGCGCATATCGGTACATCAATCAGAAGTTACTGCCTCTAATGTTGCCATCGGGCTGGATTTGCAATTACGCTAACAATTAATACGTCGTTGACGTAATTATTTGGGAGCGTGTAAGTTTCGCTTTGTGGTGTCGGCCTAAAGAATAGCACCAACGCAAATTCTTCCCGCGGGCGTCGTAAAAGGCGACTAAGGGACACAAACCGGGGGGTGGGCAGCAGCGCCCCCTGCAGTACAATTCCACCAAACTGCGATCCCCAACCCGCATGCCCAGGGTGGGGATCGTGGGTATTACCCCCAATGATGGCACAACCTTGCGCTATGGCGCTTATTAGGGGAGGGCTATGTCCAGCAGTGGACTAATATAGCCTGAAGAAGAAGAAGAGTTTCGCTTTTGTGCGGGCATTGTCGTAGAAAGGTATGTTTTAGAAGGGCAAGATGAAAATTGCCAGTAGGTAAGCAATAGTCAGCGTTTTGTGGTACTAAAATGCAACAATTTGACAATTGGTGAATTATATTATTTTTAATGCACTAACCCGTGCTAAGGACAACTTTAAAAACCTATTAAGAGGCTAAAAATTCCACCCATGCCGGGATTCGAACCCGCGACCTCTGGCTATCTGTGCCAGCGCTCTTTCCAAGTGAGCTAATGGGCGACTCACCGGCATCAGTGAAATTTCGAACCTCTTTACAATATTCTCTGTATTACGTACAGGCAGCGACATCTGACTGAAGTAATTTGCATCAATTGCAATTGGTGAATTGTAAAGATTTTGACATTTAAAAGACTAATAGCGAGTAGACTAATTGTTAATTTGCCTTCCGAGCTTCGCGAGGTACGTCAAGTCGTCGGTGGCAGCTTTCATGTAATGGCAGTCGTTAAGTCATGTCAGAGGCCTTATGGGCGGCTTGATAACTTCTGACAGTAAGGCCCGCCACTGTCTTACAATCCTCCACGTAAGGTCTTACCTTTCCTGCGATGCAGGAAGGGACCCGTGCCCCAGCAGTGGGGACATACAAGGGTTGATATCGATCGATTCGAATTGTTAAGATGCAGTACGATTCGGATTCACGAGGTCTGCTATTATGCTAGATGTATTACGTATATCAGTTAATTTTATGATAAAAAACCGCGTGTTAGCGTGTTAAACTATGAAGACAAATTATGGTTTATTTGAACCCTACATGGCCTCGACACTTGGCTACAGCAATTGGGTTAAATTAAACGTTTAATTATCTACTTGAATCTTAAGTAATAGATATTTATGTACACCTAAGCATTTTTGTTCCTGTCTTCTAAACTTTGATTCAAACCCAGTCTCCATCCAAGATTGATTGATTATTCAATGATTGTTTAAATACAAAATATCAATATCGGAAGAATAGAGAATTTTGAATCAAACTTTAGAAAAGTAATGAAAATACATTCAATAAGTATGATGTGTTTTAACAGCAAGCTCTTTATTACTCACGGACCTATCTCAGAAATATTAAATTTTAAAAGTTTTTACCTGTGTTAATTTTAATACTAGCGGGGCCCGATATTTTTATCGGACTCCTCCGAAACGGCTTCAGAGATTATAATGATTTTTTAATGTACTTTGGTAGGTCGGAGAATAGGTCGTAGGCTAATTAATATGATAAAACAATGTTTGCAGGAAGTCGTTCCTTGATAGAAAAACCAGCCCAATTATAAATCACATCACACTTATCACATCAATTCACACTATAAATTTTGTGAGTGTGTATCTTTGTTACTTCTTCACGTCTAAACGGCTGGAGCGATTTTAATAAAATTTGGTATGGAGTTAGCTGTCACCCTGTATTAACACATAGGTAACGTTTTACTACTGCAAAATATGTTATTCTTATGGGAAAATCGATAAAGCGCGGGTAACACCGCGGCGCACAGCTAGTTTAAAATATAAGTACCAAGACCACTCCACATCGCATCCCCAAGGCGTGATGATTAATAGCGGTTGGCTTATAGGTACAGAGCGTGTACCCTCACACCTGCAGTCTGCGGGGTTAAACAGGGACATGTTGACATGTGGCCGAGCTTTGCGTGGCTTTGACAACTAATTGCTACTGTGGTACCATCCGGAAACGAAAGATGTGATATTTATACTGTTATGTGTACCTATATACATAAGAGCGGTGGCGGTAGAACGCGATCGGGTGATCGCGGGTTCGAATCTTTGTTCACTGTTTTTGATTCGTTATGTATATAGGGAAGAGCCGCCGGGCTGACAGGCATACGATCTGCCTGGCGGCAAATTTCCCTTATAATGGAAGAGCACGATCACCCGCTCTTCCCTATAGTGGTTGCTGTGTGGCTGCCGTGCCGAGGGGTTGGGGGAAGATCACCATCAGTCCCAGTAGTCGGTGCGTTGACTGTAGTGGAACTGATGAAGTGAGAGGGAAGATTGCTGGCCTTGCGTTGAGACTAATGTGTGTGGAGTGCTGCGAGACCGACGGAAGGTTGACAATGTTCTGTCAGAGGTCACCACTATACGGAAGAGCGGGTGATCGTGCTTTTCCACTATAAAGGAAAATCCGATCCGCCAGACAGATCGTATGCCTGGGGAGGGCCGGTCCTACTATTATTAGTCAGACCTTATATTTATGGTATGTCATGGAAACACTTTGATTACGCGATTCAGGAATGTTGGAGTTTGTACTGCGCGCGCAGAGTTGACATGTGTTCGCCACATGTATGTAGTTGTATCTATAGTTTAAATTATTTCACTAGATTAGTGCACAAAATAATACCTACATTACTCCAACTGCTTGGGATGGACTGCACCACGAAGTACTCCATTCATGTGCTGCATTAATTTACCTTATATAATATCGTCTTTAGTAAAACCTTTTTTTTGAAAACTAACAAAATACCTTCTTGGGTCTAGATAGCGTCTCCTACTGTGGTCCTATACTAGACAGAAACATTTCAGATGTAATCAAACTTTGTGTAGTCTGTGAATCAAAACATGTCAACGTCAATTTTCCACATGTGTTTTTTGTAGAAAATGTACAAATGTGAAAATGTATTAATTATTTTCTAAGCAATTTATGAAAAATGCCGACAGAATCGGACAAAACTCTGACGATAATTCTAGTTATTTTCCTTTATAAAGCGTCAGGGAGACCAGTAATGAAGCTGAGGGAGTCAAACCTGGTCCCCCAATTTGGGTCAGTCCTATTTACGCAAAAAGATTTGGCAAAATCCTTCTGGTCCACAGAAGAGATAGCTGCTTTGTACTCTAGATGGTATTTCCAGAGTCTAATTCCGCCTCCCGATTTACCACAAAAAATTAACGACACTTACATCTTCCAACATTTGAACAACTTCAATGATATCTACTCCGCTCTGAACAGTCAAGTATTAGACCCAATGACAAATAAAGTGATGACTGCTGCATTCGCTGACACTGTGGGTGGTCACATAAAAGCCAGATTGTTACCCATAGCTAAATACGCTTACTATGGAGGTCAGGTATCTTATGATACTGTTAAGACAGTCCAACGCTTCTACGATGAAATAAAAAGTTACCTGCATACTGATGGAAACCAATGGTATGGTCCTAGTAACAACGTCTATGGAGCGGTTATGGAAGGTTTATCCCATGTGACGAGAACCAGGAGAGTATCGGATGACGAATGTAGACAGTTGCCATTTTACGAGAAAATCAAGTCAGGCTACATACCACCGATACCGAAAATAGACTGGAATCGAAACGCTACTCTAATCTTGCCTATATCGACGGTGGCAGCAAACTCGTTACATACCCCTGATGCAGCTAGCGAGCTGCAGCTATATTATGAGCTGGTGAAAGGTTGCTTGGAGTCCTACCCGAACAGTTTGAAAGAGTTTAAGCGCAGATTCAACGAGTGGCTAGAGAACGATGTCACCGCGCATTTTGATGACGATGCCGTCTACCCAGGACTCTTTGGTGTGCTATGTCATACAAATTCTGACGCTAACACTCTTTCAGAAAGCTCACATTGTGGATTTCCCAGGACTGCATTCATTGTTTTTATCATTTTGCTGGTAGAGTTGCTATGGTGCGTACCAACTATATACTGTGCTTACTTGGTGAAGGGTAATTTTTGTGATCTAAATTTATGTGGCAACATCGGTAGACCTTACAGACAGAATTGCTCTAGAAAGTCTCAAGAATCGGTGAAGAGCAAGGCAATAAAGTCAGATCCTAAAACCGTTTGTATTGTGAAAGAAGAATATATTGAGACACAACAAAGTGAGAACAAGAAATGTAACAAAATGAAAAGTCGTTTTTCAAGGCCAAAAAGCGTTTCTAAAAAGTCAAACCCATGTAATTGTAATGATTTTAAACAAAATGACTATAAGAAAATATTGAAAACTGATAAACAATCTTTACTAGAAACCATAGTAGAAAAAAATAAAGAAGCAATGGCGAAACAAAAAGAGTGCTGTCAAAATATTGAAAAAGAACTTAATTGTCTTAAAGAAACACTTAATATAATAAAAAACAAAAGCAACACCTCTAGTTCCAACAGTGGTTTATCAATGCTTAATTCCACGTTCAAATCGAATGATAGTGCTTCTAGCCAAAATTCACGCATTAAAAAAGGTTCTGAAAAAGAAAGCTCAAATCCTAAAAAGGCTCAAGGTATAAAAACGTCACAAAACAGAAATCAAGATTTTTTAAACACTGGAAAGGGACAAATTTCATGTAAGATCAGTTTTGAGCAAGAACACTCGTTACCTAACAAAGCACGTAATAAACATATACATAAATCTACAAACATAATTGGATGTAACCGTAAACAGAAAGAAACAAGCACCCCCATTAAAACTTCGCTAAGCTCCAAAGAAATAAAATATATAAATACTGGCAATAACGCTCAAGATAAAAACCAATTCAAATGTGACAATATTGAAACTGATATATCACGTCACATTATCCAAAAGTATAATAAAATTAAATTTAACCACTCGGACAAAGATACAAAATGTAGTATCGATGCCTTAAATGGAAAATTCCACATAAATGCTGAGCTTAAATCGAATAAAAATATCCAAAATGTAAGTAAAACAGATAATAAAACTACCGATACATGTTGTAAATCTGTACCAATAGTCGTTCAAACACTTGCAGAAGACAAAGATAGATTGATCAAGAATAATTATCAAAATACAAGTCTAACTCTTATCGATTTCAAAGAAATTGTCATAAAACCTATATTAAGACGTAGTAACAGACAAAATAGCATCGATAAAGTGATATCAATATGTGATTCTGAAGACAATTCTCACAAAAATCAATTACAACCGTGTGAATGCAAAAGAAGTATAGAGAGAGACCTTTTGGAGTTAAAAATACAATTTACAAAAAGAGCGAAATGTGGGCTTCAACATATTGAAACAAAAACTACATCAAAAACATTACAGAATAAATGTGAATGTAGACCAAGCAATGAAAACAAATTAGCCAAAGTTAGTAAATATTCTGTCAAGAAAGTAAAAAATATGACCAAGTGTGAATGTAACACAAGCAATGAAAATAAACTTATGAAACTTGTGAAATATTCCGATACGAAAGTAGATAGAATAACTAATTGTAAATGTAAAACAAGTTATGAACAGGAACTAATAAATTTTGATAAGAATTCTGAAAAAAGAGCCTCAACTACAACAAAATGTTTTTGTACACCTGCTAAAATTAGCAGTTCTTATAATAATATTAATATAGGATGTAAACTAACACAAATTAAGTGTGACTGTCAAACATGTACTCGTGAACGTAAAGATAATTTAGTAGTTAAACAATATTTTGACCAGGCAATACAAAACAAGTGTACTGGAACTACTATGACGGGCACAAATGTAAATAGATCTAACGAAGCAAAGCCTATAAATGCTGATAATGAACCACAAATCATTATTAAGTGTGGACGTAAAAAAATTGGAACCTATGAAAACGTGCAAAATACTAATGAAGTAAAATCTATTAAAACCGAAAATTTTGGAACTAATTCCTCAATGAATAGCCTAAATCATGACAATGATATTAAAACAATGAATAATCCTTTACACAACACTGCTGATGCAAGTGTTTCAGGTGGGAATATAGAAACTGTTTGTGAATCAAAGGCTGTAAACACAATTAATTCACAATTTAAATCCAATTCCGCACCTGATATTAGCAAACATATAAAAAAAGAAGAACGTAACTTATCAATCGAAGAAGCTGCTGATAAAAATAAAACTAATGAAGAACTATTAAAACAAGAACATAATACGAAGGCTCACCAAGAGAAAATTAGAATTGATAACAGAAGATGCCATGAAATATCTAGATCTTTCTCCCATCTTGATAATAGTAATAATCTAAGCGTTCAGAGATATTCCGACAGCGAGTTACGACGTTCAAATTGTTCTGACAACAACCAAGATAAAACTACCAAACAAACACTTCTATCTAAGAATGCACAAACCATACTGATGTCAAAAAAACGAAGAATATGCTTTTGCACACCCGGAACTAAATGTAAGGCAATGGTAAGAGAACCAAATGTGATAATGAAAAAAGATCACCACACTGAAAGAGTTATTCTACCCGAAAGGGTTTTTACCATAAAAACTACCAAACCAGATATAAAATCTCATCAAAGGACTACGAAATGCCAAAACCAACCGTTTTGTAACCCAAACGATAATTGCGGCGGTCACAAAACCGATTCGGACACAGATGTTAAAGCTTCGGACATTAAAAAGTCAATAAAAGTAGATCAATTAAACGAGTGTCCCTATCCTCGAGTGAGTTTTAAAAAGGTAGGCGGTGTTACTTACCGATGGTCCGATGTACCTGGTATTGAGCTAAAAATAGATAAAGGCTTCAAGGTAAGGTCGTTATCATCAAAATACCAGGATTCTATTACGGCACCCGACGACGGATTCAAATATTCTATGAAGGCTAAGCATTTTCCGGAACCAACTCCATCACCGTCACCAACGACACTACAAGAACCTTATGTAGACAAATTAACGTTAAAGCAACTGAGGAAAAGTTTAAAATGTGACCAATGTTTGTACCCACCGCCGCTTGCATTCTGCACCACTGAATTAAAGTCAAAAATCAAACCCCTCAGAAAGATTTTTAGTTGCGAAGCTTGTTTCCAGCCCTACATAAAGGGAAAATCTAACAATTCTTCAATCGTGGCTGACAAATCATCTGGAACTTTACAAAAATCTGAACAAAACATTGTAAATGTTGCAAGTCTCGCCTATAAAGCACCTCAAATAGCGGCTAACCAACAACAAAGACAAAATTCATGTGCATTGAGAGATCACACAAAAACTAAAATTGGTACCAGAAAATGCTGTAATCACCCTAATTGCTCCGCTAATCGTCAGTTTAAAACTGCGGCCACAAACGTCACTACAAAACGAAAAGAATCAAGAAAACATAGGCGGCGTATATCATCACCAAAATCAGAGAAAATTAATACAACTGGGACAATAAGAACGCGACGTTCGTACTCACAAAGTCCAAGAGTTGAGATCAAAGACCAACGTGTGGGTGTAACTAACTTGTCGAAGTTGGTTCAGCCTACATTAAACCCTCAGTTACGTACTTTTGCAAAGTTACCAACATTTACTCCTGAAGAACCACAGAAGATTATTCCAACACCAGAATCAAAGGAGTATAGTCTCAACACGATTTACCATGGCAACACAATGTCATTCCTTCGGGACACACAGAGCAAAATTGGCACGCAATTGTACGGAGACGGCTTCACTCATTCTTCATTTACGTTAGGTAAAACGCAGCTGTTAGTAAGGAATAAAAGACAGCATTTAGCAGTAGCGAGAAAGCAGCAGAAAATACAAGTCGATTTGAGCTTGACAAAAAATCTTGATCAACAAGTTAATGAGCCTGGTAAAGATCCAAATGCATTATATCACGGTGAGCAAAACCTAACAAAACTAGAGCAGCTATTCGACAAACTGAAGAGTAACCCTCACGGTAAAATAGAATCAGTTCGTCTTGAGTCACGGTACCGACCTAGAGATTTTGTTATCATTCCAGAATGTATAATTACAGCACGTTCTAGCAAAAGATCAACACACGTTGACCGCAAGGATAGCGTCCTAAACAAAAAGAAAATAGTTGATAAACTGAACATGACTTTTTGAAGTGTACCTAGTTTCTAATTACTTTAGTAATTTAGAATGTAACGTTATTTTATATTTATGTTATTGCTATCTTATATAGTTATTTTAATATACAGTCAGAGTTAACTTCGATATTTGTCATTTAGAAACTGTCAATATCGTCACAAACTTTGTCTTCTCAACCTACCCCTTCGGAACACAAGAGTGAATTTGTGTGTGTAGTAAGTGTACCTGTGTATCCCTGTCGCGCAGATACCTTAGTAATCGCTCATGATGAATTTATTGGCTCCCAGTTCGGTTGAATTATAGAAACACATGTTTCCAAAGTGTTTTTCGAGACGGCAGCTTTTCAGATAAAATTCGACTGGCAGAACAAACCAGCCGAAGTTCACATTCTATCGTATTTTATTTCGAGTATAATTTAAAAGCTCGCTTAAAAATATTTTATACTCAAAATAAACTGACTCTTTGAATTGATTGATGTGTCTATATTTTTTATTTTTCTTCTTAGCTGCCTGTCGATAGCGTAGATAGACTTGCTCATTGTAACCCAGAGTGTGCCAGACGTTCGGGATCAGTAAGAACGTTATTTAGGGAGGCTCTTTTCTTGCACCTCTTTATTATTTATTTGTAAAACGTATTTTGTAGTTTAAACAAATTATATTTTATACTTTAAAGAATTATTACTAAAACACTCCCAAAAATCTTATTCAAAATAAATTACGGTTCCCAAAATGTGTAGATCATCGCCACCAAAATGGCCAAAATATTTTTTTAATCATCTGTGATAAATTCATCTTCACCATCTTCATTCAAATTTAGTGACTTGGTTCTAATAGCGATTCCCTATTGCCGTTGCCGAAACATCGGGAATTAGGGTAATAAAGTTTACCTAATAAACAATCGCTATTATACACGTTACATGTTACTAAGCAAAGCATACATTTCCTCAAAGGATCTACATCAGGCGGGGAACACAGTTGAGTTATGGCGCATATTATTTTGTACCAAAATCAGGTGTGGGATGCGTTAATCTGTCTTTAGGAGAGTCCTGCGGGGATTTGGGGAACAAAATACTGGTACTGTGTATAATATGTTGGCATTGTTTATTGATGAAGCCTGCTCCTCAGCAGTTAAATCTTTTCTTTTTCCAAATAAATCTTTTCTTTATTTTTATCTTATGGGCGCCTTGATAACTTCTGATAGTGAGGCCCGCCGCTGCCTTACAATTCTTCATCAACCCGGACTTGGCCCCCGTGGTGGAGTATGGCCTAACCTTCCTGCTATGCAGGAAGAGACCCGTAACGTGCCCCAGCAGTGGAGGCATACAAGGGTTGATATCATACCGCGATTATTTATGAGATAAAACGACGTTTCGGCAGCGTTGCAATTGCCGTGGTCAATGGTAGACTGAAGTGGCGAGTACAATCAATTATTGTGGGTAGACACTTATAGTTTTTCGCATCGCATGAGTATCGCGAATCATTAACAAATACAAAATGTACTTCTTCTTAGCGCGTCGATAGCAAGCCATCGTGGTGAAAGGTTTTGCCAATGAATATACGGGTATATCGCGAAGAACAGACAACCGTTGGAGTAAATGTGATCTTGAGTAGAGACTGCGACTCGGCCAACGTAGTGTATAGCCCACCAACCAGGTTGGATGGCGATCTGAGAAAAACTGCAGGCAGATGCTGGATCCGGCAAGCTGAAGACAGGGAGCTATGGCGCTTATTAGGGGAGGGCTATGTCCAGCAGTAGACTAGTATAGCCTGACGACGACGACACGGGCCTCGCTGATTGTTACCCAGGTAAGCCAGAAGGGACGGGACGTAACCTACACAGAAGAGACGAGGCGAGGTCGCGATTGCGACAAATCTCAAGAGCAGCTGAACAGATTTCGCTGATCCTTTTTTTAGAATGTTCCTTGTAGTACGAGGATGGTTCTTACGGAGACAAAAATAAAAAAAATTAAAGAATCGACTAGGTTAGGCGGTGCGAAGTTCGCTGGGTCAGCTAGTTTCTATTAATTTTGTTGATGAAGTGACAGAGGTTTGTTGAGATCGTGGTTAATAACAGACCCTTGCCTCCTTTATGAATAGCATACGTTTCTGAATTGGTTTGTATCATTTGTTAATTGTGAAAAAAAAGATCGTGAGGCAACCTGAGTGCCTAAGCGCTTGAAATTGCCAGTTGCCGCGGACTGAGTCTCTCTGAGAAGACCTGTGATCAATGTACAGCGGGATATATATAGGCTGCATTATTTTTTTGAGGCCGCCGGTATAAAGTTTCTCAAAATCTCCCTTAAAGTCGCAAAACTCGTCTAAGCTACTAAAATTAAAGATCTGAGAGACAGTAAGGTGATTTTCATAAGTATTTTAACGCATTTCCCGAATCACAATCTTGAATCACTTACTTGTTTTTTTATCGGAAGAGAGAAAAGTATGACCAACAAAAAATTAAGTAAGGGATTCCAGAATTAATCTTCTGTAATTAAAATTATTGTTTCAAAACACTCTCTTTACTCTACGACTTCTTATTTTATTTCTCCGAGTAGCAATGCATTTTGGCCCTCCCTGATTAATAGCCTATGGTGACCACGCTGGCATAAATACCGGGCGGGACTAATTCGCCGGGTCTGTTGTTAGGATTAGAGGCAATTGTACACGATAATCCGCGATTGACACGGGATTAGTGGACAAATGTCCCGCAACTGCGCCTGAAGGAACGATTTATGGTGACCCATGATCCCTGGGCAGTTTGGAGATTCAATCAGAGTACTATTCTTCTTTAGGGTCTGCTGGAATTAGCAGATGTCTGAAAACATGCGTACAGGACTTGTACAATTGTGTGTATGTGTGCATATTACTTCTTCTGTGATATTAGGTAGATAGATAGATAGAGAACACTTTATTCTACATAATAAAGGAATGTACACAGATATTTCTTAACCTAAAAGTACAGACGGCGGCCTTATCACTAAAAGTGATCTCTTCCAGACAACCTTTGAATGGACTGGAGCAATATAAGGAAGTAAATGTACGAATAAATAAAAATATTTCAGATAGGTACATATGAATAAAACATGCTTAATTTAGAAAATAGTTATACCAAGGAGAATTTAATTCTCCTTGGTTATACTAACCCTAAATAGATACATACAAATAATATACATAGGTACATAGAAAGTGATATAAAAATAATATTAGTATCTTAGTATCTTTTTCTCAGTAGTATCTTTTTTTTTCGCCAGGTGGCGCTGCTAGACTAAACATCAGCTCATCTGTTTAAACAAAATAAATACACACTAAGAAATAATATTCGAGTAAGGAGGATCACGTAATATTTAAAAAATAATAATATTATTTGTTAACTATATAAAGATATTAATTTATACATTAAACATTAGTGCTTGGACGGGTGAAATGTGTAAATCGTTATTTATTATACTGACTACCAATTATAATTCACTTTCGCGAACCTCACGATTGATCAGTTTTGCGAAAATGAGATAAATTATAACCATTGAAAATTTCACATAACGCCGTGAAGATATGAACATAATTATCTCCATAGTCGACAGGTGGTCAATTTTACGTTTTCAATTTACTAAGCCAGTGCAATGCATGAGGTCTACGTTTTATAATAATTATATAAACTGTGTTAATAAAGGACTAAGTTTGGAGTTTTTTTGTGCATTTTTCTCAGAAATGATATAAATTTTGAAATTAACACCTAGTTTGAATTGTAACGTTGTTTCTGCGCTACTTTGAATAATACCTTTTCATTTCATTTCAACAAAATGAGGTTTTCAGTTAGTCTACAAATATATATAATATGTAAAAATCTCATGTCGTAGTGTTTCTTATCGACGCTCTCCAAAACGGATACACCGACTTTTATGTTTTTTTTTTGTGTATATTCAGTAAGTCTGACAATAGGTTGTAGGCTAGTTTATATGGCAAAATAACGTTTGCTGAGTCATCTAGTTTTTTTAATATATTTTCAGCGATAAATCTTTACCCCTTTGTCCGATCTGATTACTATTTTTTTTTTGTTCGAAAGGTGGTAAAGAGGTAATTATTATTATTATTATTATTTGTAATTCAGGCAGGCAGTTATAGAACTGGTGAAGCCTGTATCCAGATGTACATTTGTGTTTAACTCCTTGTCTGTTTTGTTTAATCCTATACAAATTTGGTCAAGATTTGTTGACTGGATTCGTGAGGAAATCATCAATCTTTAAAAACCTATTTAGAGGCCAAAAATTCTACCCATGCCGGGATTTGAACCCGCGACCTCTGGCTATCCGTGCCAGCGCTCTTCCAACTGAGCTAATGGGCGACTCACCGGCATCAGTGAAATTTCGAACCTCTTTACAATATTCTCTGTATTACGTACCGAGCCTAGCCTTTTTATCCTCTAAATAGGTTTTTAAAATTGTCCTTATCACGGGTTAGTGCTTTAAAAAGAATATAATATCAAACTTGAAATAATTTTCAAAGGCATCTTCACGGGATTATGGACACAACAATAACGCGATAAAAAATACCGTCAGAGCCATCTAGTGTTGCAATAAGCGAGATATAGTTCATATTTACGTTCTTCTATGGCCACGCCTGTGAGCGCCATCTAAGAATTAATTAGTTGATGTGTGCTGAAAACGGCTCAGTTACATCAAGAGATTATATATTAAACGGGTCTAATCTCGATTATTTATTAGGTAAAACGTACGTTCGAGTTCTTTTTCCGTGACAGCGGCGGTGCGTCTGTGGAACGCGCTGCCGCTATACATTCGCCAGGCTCCGTCAGTCGGCGCCTTTAAGAGTAGAGTTCAGGAACTCTATTTACATATTCAGAACAGTAAAGTGAAAATCCATTCGTAAGTGTGTAAAAATATATTATGAAGTCTAATTATATGTAGTCTATCTATTCATCTTTATATACCTATGTGCTTAATTATTATATCTGTATATGTGTATACTTATAATTATTGTACATATTAATATATAGTTTAATTTAAAAAAATATATATTACCTCGCCGTTTGAGACTACCCCCACCTTCTCCGCGTCACCTGTTGGTTGGCTAGAATAAAATACTATTTAGTATTAAGCCCGACAATTGTACAATCTTTACAGGTAAAATAAAGAATTTAATAATATTAATTACCTCATTTACCGACGTTTCGGCAGCGTTAGAGTTGCCGTGGTCTCCGGTCTACCCGAAATGTTTAATACATAACTACGAGTCTGTATGAGTATCGCGAATCATTAAGAAATACTATCAAGACATTATGTTATGGCCTTTGCTATAAAATGACATTTCTAAATTCCTTTTCCAAAAGTCTCAACAATGGGTCCAGAATGAAAATGCAAATTGGCTGCGCGCCATCTCAGTACTTTATCGCGGGCTTTGGCTTCGACATTGTAATCTGGGTCCACTCAGTCCCGCCCATAAATTATGCGTGAACTCCAACCCGGCCTAAAACTTACCCTATAGTAGAGGTAGCCATAGGCTTCATTATTCTCAGGTTCTTTACAATGCTTAGGGGAGGATCAGGCCGCGTTTCGTAAAACTACAATTCACAGATTACTGTGACAATGCGATTGCGTAGCCGATTCCACTATATAGAGTTGTAATAGTAAACAATGACATAAATCAAATGAAAATCGTATCTTGTCTATCTATCTATAATATAAAAAGGAATCGCTGAATGTGTTGGTAAGCGCAAATCTCGACAGCCGCTAAACCGATTTCGCTGGTTTCTTTTTAGAATATTCCTCGATGTACGAGGATGGTTCTTACGGAGAGAAAATAAAAAAAAATAAACGACTATTAGGCGGTACGAAGTTCTCTGGGTCAGCTAGTCTATAATATAAAAATGAATCGCTGAATGTGTTGGTTAGCACAAATCTCGAGAGCAGCTGAACCGATTTCGCTGATTCTTTTTTTAGAATATTCCTTCAAGTACGAGGATGGTTCTTACGGAGAGAAAGATTAAAAAAAACTGTTAGGCGGTACGAAGTGCGCGGTGTCAGCTAGTCGTCGTCAGGCTATACTAGTCCACTGCTGGACATAGCCCTCCCCTAAAGAGCGCCACGTTGTGCTATCATAGGGGGTAATGCCCATAATCCCCACGCTGGGCATGCGGGTCAGCTAGTAGTTCTATAAAATAGGTCGTGCTGAGGTATGTGGACACCTCTGATATTCAGGTTTCTTCCCGATATTGTTCTTCACAGTTGGCGAAAGGTATTGCAACTACAACTACACAAGCATAAACTTAGGAAACAAAGTCATTGGCACGTGCCGAGATTCGAACCCACTACCTGCCGAGTGTGGGGCCAGCGTTCAACCGCATGAGAACCCTACCAAGGAAAACAAGAAGAAGAAAAAGAAAATACACTAATACGGCAACAGTCAACCTAAATGTTAGACATACTGACAGACATATTAGACATATATTATTACATAGGGCCGATTTCTGAATTGAGGATTTCACTAAGTAAATACTCAAGTAACATCCTGTCACGCCCTTTGCTGAGAAATTCGCAGAGACTACAGTTAAGTATTTACTTGACGAAATTCTCAATTCAGAAACTGGTCCATAAAGGGCCAGAATTTCTCAGCAAAGAGCGTGACAGAACTTATGTATTTACTTAATGGAATTCTCAATCCAGAAACTGTATGTGAGACACCGCAAAACAGAATCGATATCGACGCTTGTATGTCCCCACTGCTGGGACACGGGTCTCTTCCTGCATCGCAGGAAGGTTAGGCCATACTCCACCACGGGGGCCAAGTCCGGGTTGGTGGAGGATTGTAACGCAGTGGCTGGCCTTACTGTCAGAAGTTATCAAGCCGCCCATGAGGCCTCTGACATGACTTAACGACTGCCATTACATGACAGGCGGCAACAACGGCTTAACGGTAACGGCGTAACGGCTTAACTTAACTTGAGCGGAAGCGCTCGGATAAATGCCACTAGCGGTAGTCACGGGACGGTCAACCATCCTGCACCTGACTGCGCCTGTTGTTTCTGCAAAACAGAATACTTAACACGAACAATTGTCATTTGGTGTCTCTTTTGCTGAATATGCAGCTGATTCAACATACTGCTAAGGGCATATTACTCCACAGCACTAAAAAACGCCTTCTTCAGTTTTAATAACCAAGTACCAACCTTAAAATATCCCAAAACCCGCTCCACCGATGTCGCCAACTTGTAAGACTATAATTTAAACAATCTCTCCCCTATTTGCTGTGAAACCCAAGATTTTCCGAGTGTTGATAGCCGTCGCTACACCCCTGTCACAGCAAGTCTCATCCACGAACAAGGGGCACACACAAGCGTTGGCCCTACGGTTGATTGCGCCAAGGTTCCAAGTGAAAGTTGTGCAAATAACTCCAGTCTTCTAATTGAGGTAGAGGTGTACGTAATTAAAGGCGTATAATAAGGTCCCAGAGGATGTCGTTCATCTTGTAGATATGGTCTGAGATAGAGCAGTTTCAACAGATTCGGTTGTTGAGTTTGGCAAAGTTACAGAAACAGACGACCTTCATTCATGTCTATTCATGCGTTAATTAAGATAAGATACAATTCTAAGTACAAATACCTCAGTGCTTGAAATTTCCGAAGCGCGGCGGGCATGCGTGGTAATTAAGCCCATACTCCCTCGCTCTCCCAGAGAAGGCAGTGGGGCGTTTTTGACGACCTCTGTGGCGTAGCGGTAGCGCGTCTGCCTACCATTCAAGAGGTCCCGGGTTCGAATCCCGGCTGGGGACAAAAAAAAATAAACCTCAGGTCTTGGATGTTTACATGTTTGTGATGTCGTTGTTTCTGGTTCCCGCGACACAGGGTATCTTAGTGTGGGGCCAGAAGCAATGTATGTGCCTGTATGTAAATGTTATGTTATAGTAAAAAAACGTCTCTTCATAAAATCATAGGTATACTCGTACTTACATAATGTTTGTTACACTTTATTATTGCAAATAAAAACTTAAATAACATTCAATGTAATAATAATAGGTACCTACAAAACAATTGAATTTTTAACATAGGTAAGAGTAAAACACAGATATATCTTTTTTATACGTCGCAAGGTACACAATTCATCCGCAGATCCAACTATGTCGGCGTCTGTCATGTTTTTCACATTTCATTTTGTCCGAATTCTATGTACCACATCTTACTAATAGATAAATAAAAATAAACTTTATTCAACAGAAGACAAGTCAAAAAACCCGTGGTTTAATAGTGTTGTGTGTAAGGGTGACTCGGGGTGTGGGTGTGTGTGTGTGTGTGTGTGTGTGTGTCTGTGTTGACTGTTTATGTAAGATAATAAGAAAACGTAGCTTAAACTAGGAATAAACCTGTGTTTTAATGGTTGTTATTGTCATTAATAATTAATCTACTGCTATATTATAAATATAGCAGTATATTAATATATTATAAATAGGACTATATTCAAAATAGGTAATAAATTAATAAAGGTTTAATGATGTCAACCTACGCCAAGAGTGAATTCGCAGTAAAGATGTAAAGGAAGGTAATGCTATGAAGTGTAAATTAAAGGTATGATTACAATATGGTACGATGTTGTTTATGTAAACACGATTCAAATACAGTTTAAATAGTCTGTGAGAAGTCTTCCCTTTTTGCGAACAATTTTTAAACTGCATTTGAGGAGTATTATAAGGAATCGTGTTATAAATA